>OZ025241.1:4978792-5073792 GCA_964019155.1 Osedax fenrisi | reverse complement strand
TTCTCAAATGTGTATATAATAGAATACAAATAATAAAAGTAGGTAAACAATAAATACCAATAATAATATTACAATAAAATAGAATAAGCCGTACGGAAATTAATTAATAAAATAATAATGACAAACAATATTAATAATTCAGGTTACCACCTGAGATCAATTGTTGTATATATTTCATGAATGTTTTATGCGATTTTATGGATCTAATATAGGGCGGGAGTGAATTCCATAGCTTAGGACCAATATAACTCAGTGCCCGAGTATTCATTTTTGAGGGACGTAGAATAGGGGTATATAGAAGGTGAGATGCATGGTTTCTAAGTGATGGAAGGGGAGCTCTTTGTACTAGAGAAGCAGAAATATATGAAGGGCAATTTGAAGAGTATATTGAGGAATGAACAATAGATAATATGCGATAAGCAGAGCGTTTGTTAAATGTGAACCATGGAGATATGTGTTGGTATGAGGAAGTAGAGGAATGATCTCGAATATATTTTATAATACATATAATAATACATCTCGAGGTGACAAATTGCTCAAACACTTTAATGTCACGTGGGTTGTCCACGATATCAGCTGACAGATGCAATCGTTACCATATTAATTACGTAATATTACATCTCCATTGTGCTTTATGAATAGGCTAAAATAGTACCTACATCCTAATTAACTATTTCGTTATTATTAATTAGTAATTTTTATTTTTATATAGTATTATATTATGTTAATTTTCATTCTATATTTTGTGTTGTTTACTATGTTGTTCATTGTTATACCGGTAGGGTTATATTTTACGATAATGGTATTTTATAAATTAACAATACTATCCTATCATATCCTATGATACTAAATAGTTGTATTAAATATATATTAATATAGCCATCACTAGCTCGCATAAATAATATTTATTAAATATACGAATGTATTATTTATGAAATCTACATAATTATCTTTATAATTTCTGTATGCAAGTTTGATATATAATACATAATTAACCAGAACAACATTCATTTAAATGTATATTTAAAATAGTACATAGAATGTAAACAATTTAAATAATAGCATACTAATAACCTTAGATTTACTAGCATTAATAGTAATCGTATAATAATAATAATACATGAAAATAATATACATAGGTATATATTATTTACCATACTTTTTACATAGAAGTTTTATTAGCATCTAAATATATTTATATATATATATATATATATATATATTTATACTTATATAATAGTATTTTACAAGTAAATATATAAGATTAAAAATTAATTAAAATTAATAAAGGATGTAAAAGTAATATAAAATGATAAAACATATCCAAGCCAAGTCTTATATGAAATTTACCAATAAACTATTTGTAAAATATAATAAATGTTATAAAAATTATATTCTGGTTAAATATAACTTAGTGATTTCGGTAAAATGGCATATTCTATATGATATTTATTTATATATTAGCAAGTTTTTATTATTAAGAATAAACCTTTTAACCAATATTACCATATATTCATTATAATTATTATTTTAAACTAGTTTAGTTTTTAAGATGGGCATTAATAATAACCTAAATATAGACATTGTAATATTAGTTATATAGTATATATTAATTAATATATGTGATGAAATACTAGTATTAATGAGGAATAAACATTAATTATAAATTTAAAATTATTACATTTTAAAATTTTAAAGTTAATAAATTATATATATTGTTTTTGTTGTTATTTTATTCTTTTTCCTATTGCTTGTGTATCCTATTGCCTTATATAAGTGAACCACGCGGGTAGTTATATATATATATATATATATATATATATATATATATTTATATTTTATTAAAAATAAAATATTATTTTAGTTAACCAAAAAAAATCGCCGTGGTCGCTTGGACCGAAGCGGGAGTGCTGCGGAAGAATAGAGAGAGGTATGTAATTAACATACACTATAAGATAATATATTAAATATATAAATTAATCATAATTATGTATATATATATATATAAATATAAATATTCATATTTTATATAAATGTAATAATAAATAAATTGATAAAATAGAGAAAGCAAGAGTTGCCCGAAAAGGTTTAATAAATTAATTTATAAATATAATTGAATACATAATAATATATTTATATTCTATTTTAGATTGTTATTCGCTATCTTCTATTTCTATTTCGATCATTTTCCGTTTATTTTTAATATATAATTTATTTCTACTTTCGATTGTTTTTCGTTTATTTTTAAGGTAACTCTACAGGTAACTGTAAAACGCGTGAATGTCATTAATTGTATATTGTTCTTTGTTTATTTCTATGACGTATAACTTATCGTTAGCATATATGTATACTTTAGATTATAATTATTAAATAAATTACCAATCAATAAATAATTATATGATTATCATCAATCAATCAATAAATATAATATACTCATTTTATATTTAGAATATATGCCTAATGATATATTTATATACAATTATACATTAAGAATTTCTGATTAAGTATATTTTAGTATTATTTTAGTTTGAATGAATTTATGAGATTTTATAACATATTTGAATTCAATATTAAAATAAAAGTAAAATCTAATGATAATAATTATTAAATTAATGATTCTAATATGCTTATTTGTTAATTAAACTATAATGTTTTACATATTATATTATTTATAATGTTGAAATAAATAATTTAGAAACATAAGTTTCACTATAAAATAAATGATAGATAAATTCGTAGTGTAAACATATTTATACAGAAATCTAAAATGTTATGTGAACATTTTAATTAATATTAAATACATATTTATGTTATTTTTATGAAACTTGTACTTCAAAAGATATTATTTTAGAAGATTGGTTAGAAGATATAATGATATTTAAAATAATATCATTTCATAATTATCAAATATCAATTTCAAATTATTTGTTTAATTTATTTTGCATTTAATTATATTATATTAAATATTTACTGATATAATAAATATTAATCCAATTGTTTGATTCAGTATCTAAGGTCTCCGATAGAGGTTTATATTTAAATATTCATAAATCAAACAATTATTTATATATTAAATATCGATATATTATGTAAAAGAATATATGTTATATATATATATATATATATATATATTTAAAAGTATTAGTTAATTTATTATTTATTTAAATATTGTATATTATATTAAATACTCAATGAATTAAAACATGTTAATCCAATTATTAGAATCATCGGGAGAAATCTGTAAAGGTTATTATTTAAATATTCATAAACTTATACATTTATTTATATATTAAATATATATATCATATTAAAAATAGTTTATTTATATATGTATATATGTGTGTATGTATGTATGTGTGTATGTGTGTTTTCTATGTATTTGTGTTAGTATGTGCATTATGGAAAATTATTTTCAAATAACAATATGTATTTATATAATTAAATTAGTTTTTGTAAGCATTTAAATTAAAACATTTTTTTTAATTTTTATAAATTCAAAATTGAAATAAAAATAATACATGTTCCTATGTTATCCAGTTATATATATATATAGAAATACAAATCATATACTATATTACATGCTAAATACATGTATATACATTTATATATATAACTTTTTAGATATAACATAATAAATATAATTTAATTATTTTAATAAATTGTTATCATTAACGTATGTTTTATCTATATTTAAATTGAGTTGATTTAATTTAAATTTTATAAATTAATTTGTATGTATAAATATGTAAATATAATAACATGCATAATATTTAAACGTGATTGATGTTAATTTATGAATTTTAGTTTATAATTATGTATATTCAAATAAATGTTCAAAATGTATTTCTATAAATAAATGTGTTATCACAATGAATGATCAGCAACATATTATTTTCTCGATTTCATATGTATACTAGTTGTAGTCTTATAACATCAGTATAATATCATATTATTATGTAAGATTGTACTTAATAAGGCTACATAAATCAGTTGATATATGTATGTGCTTATATTAGTTATACTTTATGATTTAGTATTTACTATATAATTACGAACCAAATAAGACATATTATCCCATAGTTGATTATATATTACTTACCTTACCTTATCAGGTCGGCGCTTGCTCGGTAGTCCATGACATACTTCTTCCAACCTTCTCTATCATTAATCGCCGTCTTTATTTCGTCTGTCGTTAGCAAATCGGTATAATCCCGCAGTTGATCTATGTATGTCTTCGCTGGGCGTCCACGCGAACGGTTATCATGCTGTGGTTGCCAGAGTACCAGGTCGCTAGCTACTTCATATTTGCTTCTCCAGCAGTGACCAGCGAACCTCATCCTTTGCATGCATATAGATTTACTAATTTTTGGAATATTGCCATATAATTGCTCATTTGTTAGATGATCTCGCCAGGACTTATTTGTTACGGCTCGGAGCATGCGTGTGTATGTTCCATCAATCTTTTTCTCTAACGAGTCTGTTAGAGTCCAGGTTACAGAACCGTAAACGAGCACTGATTCGACTGCAGGTCTGAAAAATTGTCTTTTAAGATTTGTACTTAGTTTTGATTTCCAGATTGTATTCATACTATTTAATGCTGCCCAGGCTTTAGCAATCCTTATATTAACATCTCTTTTAGTTGATCTAATATAGCTTCCTAGATATTTAAAATCTTCTACTTCATTTATTATACTTCCACAGATACTTTTCATTTGCATGTTGTTATTCTGATTGATATATTCAGTTTTGTCAGTGTTAATGCAAAGTCCAATTTCTTTGGCGGCTGATTCTATTTACAGTAATAATATATTAACATATTTCAGAGTATTACATGTTACAGCGATATCATCAGCGTAGTCCGTATCGGTAATTTGTTCAGCGGGATATCTTCTACTCTTTCTCTCTTTTAGAGTAAAACCTAGCTCTCGATTATTATCCAATGACGTCTTCAGAATATAATCTAGACAGATTATAAAGAGGAACGGCGCAAGTATATTACCCTGTAAGACTCCAGTTGTGATTTCAAAGTATGGTGTATCTCCATCTGGTGAGCGAACCATTGAACGAGTATTCTTGTAGAGCATCATAATTGCACAAACTGTCTCTTCTGGTATACCATACTTTAAAAGTATTTCTTTCATCTTGTTTCGATTTATCGTGTCAAAAGCTTTTGAAAAGTCAATAAAGAGTAGAGTTAGTGGCAGGTTTTTAGATTTTACTCCTTCTAAAATTCGTCGGATAGTCAGTATTTGTCACGTTGTTGATCTATCTGTTCGGAAGCCATTTTGATTTTTTCTTAGGATTGGATCAATTTCTGGTCTAATCCTGTTTAATAACATCAGGTTATATATCTTTGCGATGATTTCTGTTAGAGTAATTCCTCTGTAGTTTTTTGTGATGGAGATGTCTCCTTTTTTAGGAAAAGGAAGGATACATCCATTGATCCAACTTACTATAGGTTCCTGGAAATAAACACGATTACAGGATTCTAACAGAAATTCTTTAAAATCATCTAATTTCCAAACTATTTCCAACCTACTGCTTTTCCATATTATATATTATTTGTAGCTTTCATAACTTCTTCTTTCGTGAAATGGCCAATTTTTATATCAAGATTATTCGCTCTGAATTTTTACTATGAAATGTCGATTGGATATTCTTGCCAAGTAAATCTTTGAAATGTTTATGCCAAAGTGTTATTCGTTCATTATCATTGTTTGCTTTTAGTTTAGATTTATTTGATTTCTTTCTTCCGCTGATTTCATTTATTGTTGGCCAGGCTAGTGCAGATTTCTTATTTGTGTCCGCCATTTGAATTTCATATATCTTTTTATTTATGTAATTTTGTTGTTCTAAATCATATGAATTTACTAAAGATTCTTGAGCATTTATAAACTTGTTGATATTCATCTGTGTAGGCGAACTTCCTTTCAGTTGTGCTGCTTTGTGAAGTATGTCATGTTTTTGGCAGATTTTTTCGGTTTCCCAGGGTATTCGTTTCTTTAATTTGGGTTTTAACGGAATTACTTTATTGGCTGCATCTTTGCATGCCTTTTCAAAATATGTATATATTGTACTTGCAGATAATGTAGTTTCTGCATCAGAATTTTGAAGGCTCAAGAATCTGTTTTTAACTGTTATAATAAATGAATTTCTAATTTCAGTATCATGTGTCAGTCTTGTCCAGTCATATGGTTTGCATTTACTATTTGTCTTTGTATTAGCTCTTAGACTCAATTTTATATCTGCTGTTATTATACGGTGATCAGATGAAATGCTATTAAAAGAGTTGTAAGCCCTGCAGTTTTTTTACACTATTCTTCCATTTCTTATTTATTATTATGAAGTCAATCTGTGATTTAAAATTATTTGGAGAATTGTGCGTCCATAACTGACCATTTTTTTTACTGGAAATGAGTATTTAGACATAGCATATTATTTTCTTGAAGATAGTCTTTGAGCATTTGGCCATTTCGATTTGTAGTTTGATGATAAGCATATTTATATCCACTGTCTTTTCCGAGGTGTGCATTTAAGTCTCCTCCTATTATTAGAACATTATGCTTTGGTATCTGTCTTGTTAAACATGTAAGTTTTGTATAGAATATCTCAGTTTCTTGTTCGTCACTAATATTTGTTGGACTGTAACATGAGATCACCGAAGTTTGTGGATTTCCTTGAAAGTTCACTATCATGATTCTAGGTGATACCATTTCGACACTAGCGATTGTATTATAAGCTTGGCTGCTTAATAGCATTCCAATTCCACCAGTTGCGGCATTTATGCTATTCTTCCAGGCTGATAGAGTTAATAGTTTCCATTTATCATAAGTATGTTCTTTGATGACTGTATCTTCATGTATGAATCTATGTTCTTGAATGCAAATAATATCTTGTCCAGTTAATTCAGCTGAGGCTATCAATTCTGGGATTTTATATACTTTTTGAAGTGTTTGTGTATTCAATGATCAGATTTTAAATCGTTTAGTTTCATTTAATAGTTGTACAGTGTTCATCTTATTTTTATTTTTATTTTCTTTTCTTTTCTCTTTCTCGTTCTCTTTCTTTTTCTCCGTAATTAACTTTTCGACTGCAACCTGAGGTAGTAATGCAGGACGCGCTCCTTGTTCCGCGCGACGAGCGATGCGGGATATATAATTGTTGTGTTGTATTGTCATGGTTTACTTTCGATGGTTAGATAAAATGTGCGGTCGCCACTCCATACACATTTGCGTAACCCTGCGTGGGTGGCTAACAGGTACTTTGCCTTGCCAAAGGGCAACCAGGATTTTAAATTATTAAATTATTTTAAATTATTTTAAATTATTAAATCAAGGTATACTTTATTAGGAGATATAATTTAATAATGATAATTCTTAAAATATTTAACAATAATTATTTTAAATAGTCTAATTTATCTATAATTTATGTTAAATTAATATACCTCAATTAATTATTAATCGAATAAGTTTTTAATATATTTCTAAATCTATTTAGTTGTCTGCATGTGCAGTAACCATGGTTATATATATATATATATATATATATATATATTACATATTATATATTTTTATTCATATTTTATAATATTCGACATACATCTTGATTTATAGGTATTTTTAATAAAAATATTTTTAAAATGATGGATTTTTCTATGCATTATATTATGTACTAGATATAGTTATAATCAATATAAATCGTTACACATCATAGGTAACCTGTATATATAATATAAGATGTGATTTTTATCAAATATGATTATATTTATATTTAGTATTAGTATATAATAGATAACATAATATAATATAAACCCATAGTAGTACAATTAAATGTAATTAAATAGTGTGTATAACTTGTATAAGCTTAATATTAAAATACATATTTGCGTGAGAAATAATAAATACATTACTTCAGCTTGATATCTGCAATTATAATACGTACAGGGGAGAGTACTCGAATACCGACAACCTAACAATAAATCATCATAACTGTATTAGTTATAAATTCAATATTTCCAAATTTTAGTTAATATATACATATAATAGCTATTTTAAAATGTAATTGAGTTTGTTTAACTCTGAGATAACACGGGTGTCGATACTACATGCAATTAATGTGTATTATGAAAATATATGTTTCTTAGGTAAAAGTTAATAACTTTATAACAAATTAAGAACAAAACTAAATCTTTTCTGCACTTTGTAAAATATAATTAGATCTATAATGTGAATGTTAACTATTTTTAATTTGTAATGTTTCAACGATTGAGAATCAATATAGAATTTTAAAATTTTCATAAATTTAGAGTTGTAACGAAAATATCAGTTTTTTGTTTATAATTTAAAAAATAATATTAAAAAAAAAATTATACTTATCGATGTTTCGATGTTTATTAATTATTTACTGAATATTTAATTAATATACAGAAGGATATTCAGAAGCTATACGTAGCTTATATTAAGAATATCCTTATAACAAAAATATTAAATATTTAATATATAATAATAATTATGAAATAAGAAAATGTAATAACAAAAATGGTGTAATACAAGATATTTATATCGAATATACATATTAATAATAATAATAATAATAATAATAATAATAATAATAATAATAATAATAATAATAATAATAATAATAATAATAATAATAATAATAATAATAATAATAATAATAATAATAATAATAATAATAATAATAATAATAATAATAATAATAATAATAATAATAATAATAATAATAATAATAATAATAATAATAATAATAATAATAATAAATGATAATAATAATAATAATAATAATAATAATATAAATAATAATAGTGCGCATATTAATACTACGTATGTACATATATTACAAAATATTATAAAAGATATGAATTTTTAATATAGATTAGAGATTACATGATATTAAATATTTAATTTTTGAACAAAATTGGTTAAGTGTGGTTTGACTATTGTATGATTTTATTTGTATCGGTAGATTATTCCAGCAAATGGGTCCATAATAAGTTATATTAAACTTTTTTGCATTGGTATTAACTAAAGGTATTTTAAATTTGTTATTATCGCGCATATTATAAGTAGTGTCTTGTAATTTAAATAAATTTATAATTGTTGTTGAAATTTGATAATTTTTAATCCTAAACATAATTTTACAGGCATTATAGAATATTATTTCTTTAAAAGTTAAAATGTGTTGTTCTTTGTAAATATTATCCACATTAGTTCTTATATTAATTAGAATTATATTGATGTACATTTAATTATACATTAATTATGTTTTGATTGGAATTATATTTTAGGAGATCTCTAGGGTGTCGTTATTACGTGCATGTCGATATTAGAGCATTCTCCCCTACTCCTAAATACATAATTTTCACTGGTACATTAAATGATATTTAAATTATATTTCAGTGATAGAGATAAATTTGATAACAATTTGAAATTATTTTTAAAAGAATTCATTTTATTAAATTTGTATTTCTTTAAATAAATATTTTATTAAAATACCGAATTTATTTATAGATTAGGTTGGAATTAATTTATTTCAACCGGTCACTTATATACAGACCTATCCAACCAGTATATATAATATATATATATATATATTATATTATATATAATGATATTTAAAAAATCTATTTAAATTATTAAAGTTTTAAAAAATGTAATTCAATTATTTTATTTAGATTGTATATATCATGAGTATGGTTATAATTTAAATATTCAAAAACTCACACATATATTTATATATTAAATATATATATATATATATATATATATATATATATATATATATATATATATACATATATATATATATATATATATATATATATATATATATATATATATATCAATTTAAGTAATATTAAATACACCAATTATGTATACATATCAATTTATTTATATATTAACTATATATATATATATATATATATATATATATTAACTATATAGATAATGATATTAATATTTATATATATATATATATATATATATATATATATATATATATTTATTTATTATATATATATATGAATGAATACATAACACTGATTATAATGATAACTATAGATACGTCTATCCATACTCTCACGGCTCGGCGTCAGAGCCCAACAGGTTATGTTATGTATATTATATTATATGTATCCTATAGAGTTTGTATCCGATCTAAATATAACAGGTGAATTCATTACAATTAGATTTAAAATTATAATTAGATTATTAAATACAGTCAACTCTCGGTAAGTCGGACTACGGATAATTCGGACTTCTCGATAAGTCGGACACATTTAGTTGGTTTGGTTGGATTTGTATCCAGAGCAATGTTAAATTAATATGATATGTCGGATAAGTTGGATTGGATATGTCGGATTTTTATATAAGTCAGACACATATTATATCAATTTTATGATTTTCATACTGGATAAGTAGGACTTTTTATAAAATGTCAGAAATTTTTAGTTTGAATAATATATGTTATAATTTTATTAATTAATATTATTGAATACCACATTTTATGTTATTGATTTTTTCATAATTCCACATTTTAACTCACGCTTCGCGTCGCATGTCTTATTAGCATTATCTTATGAATCTCTAATAAGTCGGACATCTCGCTAAGTCGGACAATTCTCCCGTTCCGTTTCGAGTCCAACTTATAGGGAGTTGACTATATATTTAATGATATCAACTAATAATAGTGGATAGTATTATACTATCGGTATATGTAGGTTATTTATTATGGATATATATATATATATATATATATATATATATATATATATATATATATATATAAATACAACAACAACAACAACAACAACAACATCATCATCTAATTTATCATAACAAAATCACCATGTATCTACTTTAAGATTAGTATCACACCTCATATTTTATTATTAATGTTATTATAAATATCATCTACTTGTATATCTGCACATCCCCTCTGAAACAACTACGACCTTTATCGTCATTTCTACTGAAACTAGTTTTTATTTTTATAAACTCTAATATTATATTATTTTGTAATATATTATATTATACTATTATTAAACATGAATTCACGTTGTACCCACTGCACTCTTTCTACTATAGTACTATATATAGAGTATTATCTCACCTGTAAAACATGCCGCTCTAGCTTCCATTATAGCTGTCTCAATCATTCATCTATTATATCTATATCATGACTCATTTAAATAACCTCCCTCCTTCTTATGCAATTACTATTTTTAATTCGGCTAATTACTCCTTCTCCTGCCCTAATTGTATTTCTATCAAACCCCTCACTAGCCCTCACAAACTTCCTACTTCCAATACAAACACTAAGCCTTCCTCCGTTATCCCCGAATGCAATACCAAACCTGAATCCCATACTACCCCCTCTCATCATCAGCCCTTCTATGTTCCATCTCCCTTACTCCCAAACTACTCAATATTAAAACCTCCCCCCGCCCTCGCATATCCGTCAATCCTAAAATATATCATAAGTCAACCCCTACTATTATAATATATAGTATACTCACTACCTTTCAACCAATGACACTACCTCACTATCAATAATTGTATTATAAGTAAAATGTATACCAAAAGTGGTAAATTATTGCCCTAACTATTTGGTGGACACGAAATTGTCCTCCAAATAATCATGTCTACCAAATGGTTAATATTCTGCAAGAAATGTCTACCAAATCTGGTATGATTATATATATATATATATATATATATATTAATCAAGAGAGAAATGGGATCGGCATTGCTGGTTAGTTATTTTGTATATTATGTAATTATACATATATAAAGAACTACTGGTAGAAACAATTAAACTTATTTAGTTATATATATAGAACCCTACAGGGTATATCCTAGAATTGAAAAAATACTAATTCATATATTCAACAAATGTGTAAACAATTGTGTATGTTAATAGATATTGTATTGATACATTAGTTTTAATGTTTATATATAGTACGCGAATATATTAGTAGGTATATATGTATAATAGTTACAATATTAGAAAGCGTAAGAGCTATATTATCTGTATGTTATTTTCAATTTAATGTCTTTATAAATAGTGATTCCCACAAATATATTATAATATACGTTATTAATTATATCATCACTTATATCTAAAACAGACTCATTAATATCTATGGTTTCATTACATTTCACATATTAAAATATAAGATTATAGTTCATTATTAATTATATTAATGTTATTAATTATATGGTTAATTTTTGTTATGACAATATATTTAATTTCTCGAGTTAATTATTTATAGTTAATTTGAAGTTATTATCATCTTTGAAAATTATAGTTGTGGTAAGCGAAGAATAATATATGACTTAAAATAATATGTAACTTATTACAAAATGTATTAATAAATATATTATCCAGCACACAACTTCGAGGAATAATACTATTGATATTATTAATAACATACTCAATAAATAGTACCTCAGTACCCTTATATTTCAAAGATAGCTAGAAACAACATATTTTACAATATTTCTACATATTATTAATTTATTAATAATATTGTATCTATTGTACTAAAATATATACATCAAGTTATACAATAATTTATATATTTATATATATTTATACTAGTTTATTTTATAAAGTATCAGTAATAAATTCAATGAGATTCGATGAATACTATAGGTATACATATATACGTAATAATTGCGTAAAACTATATTTTAAAATATAATATAATAATTATTATATAATATTTAATAATATAGTCAAGAATGATGGACTGAGGAGACCAGGCAATAAAGGTATTCAATTATTATAGATGTATTCAAACATTAATGATACACTTACTAATGATTATATAAATTATTATATAAAATTATAATTAAAATTATAATATTAATTTATTAGGCTCCCAGTCATCCTGGGCTCTGGCGCCTGATAGGGCATCTACAATGTATGGTTTGTAATACATATATGTATATATATATATATATATATATATATTTATATATATTTATATATATATCCATTATAAAATCCTCCAACTTTCACTTATTCAAAAAAATAATACGGACGCCACTTTACAGAAAACTTACTAAAACACTAATAAATCATAATGTACACTCCCCATTTGACTACGTTCGTTCTATTGAATCGAATTGCAGCTAAATATTTTGATCAACTAAAGGGGGTTATCCGTTCCTCAATATGTACTACTTGAAATGATTGGCCCATTGTGTTACCACTTCTCTTCAATCATCTCGGATATACTATTCTGCTTCCGATGTAAATATTATATTATCTCCACTATCCATACATTCATGTATTATTTTAACCCTGCTATGATCTGATCTATTTAAAAAATGTATAATATTACCTTATCTTCGTTACCAAAATGATCCTTATCTACCGAACCTCTGGTATAAATTACTTAAATTAAAGAGCTTTAGAAATTACATTCCTACGGAATTTCTATTGAATTCATTACCTAATATCTGCGCTGATAGATCCTTCAAATATTTTATAAATATTATTCATCTTTTTTATCTTCATCTATAGATGAAGAGAAAAGATTATAATCACTAAATCACCGAACTTGTTATTTCTGTATTCGTTATTTGTGTTTCACGTTATCTTCTACGTATTAGTAATATCTAATTGTTATGAGACATTGGTATTACATCAATACATTGTTATATTATTATATACTTACCGCACGATCGAAGGCCCTTTGTCGTCGATGAAGGGGCCTATTGTAGTACTAATACACCATTACATCATCATCATAGTCACATATATAGTTATTAATATATATATATAGTTATTAATTAATACTATTGACGATAATTATTAATATAGCGAAGAGTAATAAAGAAGGTCCTGCAGGTATAATATGTGTATAATATAAGTATACAGTATTTAGTTGTTTTTTAAACTCAATATAACGCACATTAATTCTAAATCGTATTTTGAAATATGTTTAAATATATTAACAATATTTATTCATATTACTAAATATAATATGTAAATAAATGTAATGAAAGTAATGAAAATTATTTATTTTGATATATAATATGTTTAAAATTGTATATTATAATCAGTACATAAAGTAATTTCAAATTATAAGATATCAATATTATTTATTAATATTTTTATAAATAATTAAAAATTAAAATGTAATCCAAACAAAATAAATCTGAGTTAATTCCTACACCAGTATCCAACAAAAGTAGTTAAATTATTATTATTATATATATATACATATATATATATATATATATATATATATATATATATATATATGTTGTAAGTCAGTACTATATAGAATATATCATTAATTACGAATAATTATATAGTATCTCCCGCTTCGAGAAACGTTAAGAAAGGTTTTATTATTTATATGATGTTCGGTTAAATCGCATATTATATATTATATTTATTTATATATTTGCGAGTTTGCATTATTAAGAACAAACATTTTAATGTCTTAACCAATATTACCATATATTTATTATAACTATTATGTTAATATAGTTTAGTTTTTTTGTATAAGATGGGCATTAATAATAACCTAAATGAAGACATTGTAATATTAGTTATATAGTATAAACATTAATTATAAATTTGAAATTATTTAATTTTAAAATTTTAAAATTAATAAATATATATTGTTTTTTTTGTTATTTTAATTGTATTTTGAGTCCTTTCATCCCATCAAGAAACTTATATGAAGTTTTCACTTATAACCATATGGCATACTATAAGGCATACATGATTTTAACAAGAGACAATCATTTGTTTATACACAAATATATAAGATCACTTCTAAATAATATGTAAGACCTATTTTAATGGTCCGGGGCTTACACAATTTCCTATTGATTGTGTTTCTGACGCCTTATACAACTGAACCACGCGGGCAGTTATATATATATATATATATATATATATATATATATTTATTATTTAAAATAAAATTGTATTTTAGTTAACCAAAAAAAATCGCCGTGGTCGCTTGGCCCGAAGCGGGAGTGCTGCCATGGCATTAAGCGAGGTATGTAATTATCATACATTATAAGATAATATAGTAAATATAGTAAATTAATCATAATATCGTTTCAATAATTATATATATATTCACATTTTATATAAATGTAATAATATATGATTGATAACACAGAGAAAGCAAAAGTTGCCGCCAAAGGTTTAATAAATTAATTTATACATATAATAAATATAATTTAATATATAATAATAAATAATCAATCAATCATTACAAGTAATATACGTATTTTATAATTAGAATAGATGCCTACTGATATATTGATACACAGTAATGATTCCAATATGCTTTTTTTTAAATTTTAAACATAATTTTTTACATATTATATTATTTATAATGTCGAAATAAATAATTTAGAAACATAAGTTTCACTATAACATAATTAATAGATAAATTCCTAGTGTTAGCATATTCATATAGAAATCCAAAATATTGTAATACTCATTTTAATTTATATTAAATAAATATTTATATTATTTTTTAAATCATTGAAATAATAACTACTATACAATGGAAATTATGTACTTCAAAAGCTATTATTTTAGTAATATTACTATATAGTATCATTTTATAATTACCGAATATTAATTTCAAATTATTTGTTTAATTTATTTTGCATTTAATTATAGTATATTAAATATTTTCTGATATTAATCCAATTATTTGATTTAGATTCTAAAGATCCCGTAATAGGTTTTTATTTAAATATTTATAAATCAAAACATTATTTATATATTAAATATCTATGTATTATGTAAAAAATAATTGTATATATATATCAATTTAAATGTATTAGATTAATTTATTATATGCTAAAATATAATATATTATAATATATTAAATAATCAATTATGTAAAACATGTTAATCCAATTATTTGAATCAACAGGTGATAGTGAACACGGTTATTATTTAAATATTCATAAACTCGTACTTTTATTATAATACATTCGCTATTTCTTACCTATAGGTGATGGACGTTTAAGAAACATGTAGATGTAGGAATATGAAATATTTAAAAAATATGTAAAAAAAAAAACAAATAAAAATTGAACAAAAAATATAAAAAAAACCTAATTTAAAAATTAATAAAATATAGTGTATTTAATGTATATACATTATATATATATATATTTAAATTCATTTAAATTATTATATTTATTTTACAAAAATTAAAATATATATTGCAGTAGTTAATTAATACAAATAATTGTATTTTATAGAAGATAATAATAATTATTAAATATTTTTAAAATACAAAATAATTATGAATATTCTATAATCATTTATTTCTTATGTATGTTTGGTTTATATTCGGGTTTGGAATTATAGTTCATTTTGTGAGTTGGTGATTTTTATTTGGGTTAATATTAGGTATAGTATTTTATTTACAATAAATGTGACCGCATAAACCAATACTTCATAAAAACTGGTATTATTGCAAATATACCGAGTACTAAACTTAAGCCTAAATTCATATCCGAGATACTCACTTTCCTAAATTTGCAGCAAGTTCTATTTCAAACATCATTTTTATTTTCTTTCTCCAATATTACTTTTACAAACAATTATGCCAAATATTATTTTATTAACAGAAATTTTACGATACGGATAAGCACAAATCATAATAACTATAAAATATCATACATAAATATACTAATATCTAAATAAACATATAAGTATCATGTATATCTACCAACGGCCGTATGTTATATCATGCCATGCACTTTATATCTATCTACCTACAACATCCCATTCATCTATAAACACATGTAGAGACGTAGCGCTCTATATGAAACATAACATACAAATACTATCCTCCAAATAACTAACCTTACTACTATACCTTACTATCATAGACTATTCTCAACTCAAGTATCTGATAAATTATATAATTGTGTTGATAAACTTTCTAATACTAGATGATTTTAATTATAGGCCTAAATACAACTCAAAAATACAACTCAAAAATACTACTCAAAAACAAATACAAACTATACCCTTTTCAAGGAACTAAACCCCACAATTGAAAATAATTCATGAATAATACACTCAACACAACATCTTGTTTTATCTACTAACTTCTGAAGAAATTTGTCATACCTAGACATATTCTTATTCCTGTTTTATCTACTGGCTGTGGCATCTTTCCATTACCTGGTTTCAAACCCTTAGATGTTTATGTATTCCCTATGTATTGTACTGCATTTTTATATAAAACATATTCAATAGTTGTAGATTTGTTTCTGTTATTGTTTTTAATCTAACATCCGAAATGAAACTTTAATAGTAGTATGTTACTACTAACAATTGTCTGCCTTCGATATCATAAAAGATCAACATATAGTTTTGTCTAATGTGTCTCCAATATAATATTGTTCTAGACATTAATTTCCTTTGTTATTTTCTGAGAATTGTATACACGTATCACACTTTTTACTTTTTGTGTCATTTATTTAGACATTCCTGACCAATACATTACATCTCTAATTAATCGTAAGCACAACCTTATATACCACCATGATTGGCGTCAGCTAAACTTAGCATTTCTTTTCTCAGAATGTTTGCAACTATCAATTTATCTTCTTTGTAGATTAACTTGTTGTTTGTGGTTATGCTTTTTCTGATTAAATACTCATACTTAATTCTCTTATCAGAGTATACTATATCTTAGGACCGAATATATTTGTCCAACAAGCGATTGTATACTCTTTTATTATCTAGTTTGTAGCATCATCTTCCGTAGCATTTTGTTTAACCTTTTTGGTGATACAGCTAAATTGTTTGCATGTTCGACTTCTTCTACTGTATTTATGTCTGCATTATCTTCGGGTGATCTACAAAACGTGTCTGCAGTGTACATTTCCTTTCCAGGTTTATATAGTATCTCTAAGTCATATCTTTGTAGAGCCATCATCATTCTTTGTAACTGAGTTGTGATTTAATGTATTTGCCTCTTATATAGTGTTTATAACGGTGAATGGGCTGAATGTATTATTAAATATGTTTACCATAAATGTAGAAATCAAAGTTATTGCATGAGAATAATACCGTCTAAAGTTCTTTCTCCATATATATATTTGTTTCGTTTCATTTAGTGTTTTAGATGCATATGCTACTGGTCTACTTTATTGCTTCAATATAGCTCCTAGTCGAAAATGTGAGGCATTACATTGTGTCCTTTTTAACATTATAATATCTAAGAATTTCGGTGGATGTAACGATATTTTTCAATTCATTAAATTCATTTTCTTCTGCTGTGCCCCATTGCCATGCTATTTTTGTTATATCAGTTTTCTTAATTATTGTTAAATCTGCTAACTTCGGAAGGAATTGTTCTAAATAATTGATCATACCTAGAAATCTTCTTACGCCATCCACTGGTTTTGGCATCATTTATATCGCTGATACCTTTCCATCCCCTGGTTTTAATCTCATATATGTTGTGGTACGCCCTATGTATTGTACCGCATTTTATTTCAAATTGATGTTATCGCAATTTAATTTTTAATTATTTTTTCTATAAGTTTTTAGAAAAGCCTTCAAATTATTATCATATTTAGATGCCGCTTCCTGGTTACATACAATTATTAAAAAAGGTGGAGTGATATATTATAATTACATATGATCCCAATAATCTTGCTAGCTGAATAATGTTGTCAGAGATTGTTAGTAGATGATCATTATATTAGTTCATTTCTTATCTTACAAATCATAATATCTGTATTACGATAGACTCCCCCCCCCTTTTTCCTTGACTACGATATTACACATACATATTTTTTAAGTCGCGACTGGGATTAATGAATCCATCCATATTATATATATATATATATATATATATATATATATATATATATATATAAATATATATATATATATATAAATATATATATATATCCTATTGCTAATCTAATAAAAAACTTTATGAATCACTACTATATTTGTGCTGATTATATAAATATTTTTACTTTTTTCCATACGTTCCCATAATACCATTAACTCTGAATTAATCAAGTTTGCAAACTAAATTAGATTATTGCTCATCTATAATTAACTACTAATTATGTATTAACGACTATTATACATAACATATATACTTCTGCTACTTCTTTTCTAAATGTATCTCTAAATAATATGAATATATCTCACTTTACCCAGCAAACAGTAATAGCCTCATAATAGAAACATAACAGCATCTTTAATAACCTAAAATGTTATTATTAGAATATCAACATAATAGTAGCATAATATACTTTTAAAATTAATAGCAATATAATAATAGCATAATAAACTTTAAATAGCAATATAACAGCAGCATAATAGCATGACAAATTAATAGTAGCATAATAGACATTTAATGAAAGGCTATTAAATGCCATTAAGAGGCTATTACTGTTTTCTAGGTAATTATTTCAAAACCCTAGGATGTTTCTTTAATGACAAATTACAATACATCCAATGTCATCTATTCAGAATTTAAAAAATATGGAAGTCAATTTCAAGAAAAATCTACCGACTTTATGACTGTTCTTCCCTAAGGAATCTAATTACTGTTAAATATACTGATCTGCTAAATCGGATCATCCATTCTTCAATATGAACTGCTTGCTATTTACAACACTTGGGCAACTCTGCTATAGCATCTCAATAATCATCTCGTATGTGGCTACACTTCTCCCTCAGATGTAAATGTCGTGTGCTCCCTATAATCCATAAATATATATATATTGTAGGATTCTAGTTAGATTATACTTAATAGATTACGTATGTAACAATGAACAACATGATTTATTAACTTGTTTCGAGATAGTAATAACGTGGTTATATATATACAGGTGGACGCACGCACATAGTCGTGCGTTGCTTCTTTGTTCGTGTCTATTATATAGACGAGAACGTGATACGTTGTTAGATAGAGGGTGACGCCGTTACAGGAATGCATCTTTCTGTGTAGTGTGTGCTAGGCAGCTACAGTGCTCCCCCCCCCCCCCCGAGTCGTCTAGCTCCGGGAGGTCAGCCGCGTATTACGAATGGTAGAGGCGTGTCTTTCGTGACGTATGCTGGTTTCAGTCTGTCGACGGATATGCTGTCTTTCTTCCCATTCTTTTCTACGACGAAGTATTTGTCCTTCCTTTCTATAACGCGATAGGGACCATCGTAAACTTTCTGAAAGGGTGAGCGGTGAGCATCATTGCGTATAAATATAAAATCACATGTGGTTAACAATGTGGGAAGTGATTTTCCTGGTTTGTTACCGTGGCACGATGTTTGTGTTGGTCGTATTAGATTGAAGGTTTCTCGTAGTTCCTTATGTAGTCACTTTGGTCTGTATACTTAGTTTGTTGGTCGAAGAACTCACCGGGTAGTCGTAGCGTTGTTCCGTAAAATAACTCTGCGCTTGAGCAATTCAGGTCTTCTTTTGGAGCGGTTCTGAGTCCAAGCAATACTAAGGGCAATATGTCTACCCAATTATTGTTCTTTAGTTTAGCCTTCAGACTGGCTTTCAGTTGGCGATGGAAGCATTCTACTAGTCCATTACACTGTGGGTGGAAGGAGGTAGTGTTATTGATTTTAATACTAAGCAGTGATGACAGTTCTTTTCAGAGGCTGGATATGAACTGTCTTCCTCTGTCTGACGTGATTTCCAATGGGATACCAAATCGCGATATCCATGTCATCAGAGCTCTCGTGCAGTCTTCGGCTGTTTGGTCCTTCATGGGTATGGCTTCAGGCCATCGTGTGTATCTATCTATGATCGTGAATAAGTATTTGTTCTCTTTAGATGTCGGAAGGTGACCTACAATGTCTACGTGGATGTTACTAAAGCGATGTGATGGTGTTAGGAATGATTTTAACGAGGTTTTTACATGTTTGTCAACTTTGGATAGTTGGCAAGGTAAACATTCCTTGGACCATTGTATAGCATCTCTCTTGATGTTGTGCCACACGAATCTTGCTAATAGTAAACGTCTGGTCGTTTTTCTACCTGGGTGGGATAAATTGTGTATTAAATTGAATACTTTCCTTTTTAAACTTTCTGGGATTATAGGTCGTGGGAGATCCATGCTTGTTTCACAGTATATGTCATTTCTTATTTCAGTTGTATTCGGGTGTTTCTTAATGAAGTCTAGTACCTCTTCGTCATTCTTCTGTTCCAATTTCAGTACGGCATATATGTCTTCAGATAACTTCTCTATGCCATTTATGGTTATTCTGGAGAGTGCGTCAGCCACATGATTAGATGTACCTGATATATGTCGTATATCATTTGTGAACTCTGCGATGTAGGATAGATGTCTAGACTGTCTTGGAGATTTTTCAGCTTGTGAATTTAGGGCGTGGATTAATGGTTTATGATCAGTGTTAACGTAGAAAGTTCTTCCTTCTAGGAAGAATCTGAAATGTCGGATAGTTTCAAATATCGATAAAAGTTCGCGGTCATATGTACTGTAACGTGTTTGGGATGGGTTTAATTACCTGGATAAGAAGGCAATTGGTTTTGTGATGGCTTCTATTTCTTGTTCGAGAGCGGCTCCAATAGCTATATCTGATGTGTCGACAGTTATCTGCAATGGATAAGTAGTTGATGGATGTACTAACATTGTTGAGTTTGTGAGTGCGTGTTTAGATTTTATAAATGCCTCGGACGTTTCGGTAGTCCATTCTAGAAGTTTCTGTCCTTTTATTAGGTCGTATAGCGGTTTGATAATTTTGGCCATCTTGGGTATGAAACAATGGTAAAAATTCATCATACCTATGAATATTTGTAGCTCTTTGATGTAGATGGTTTCGGGTAGTTATTTATAGACAATATCTTATTTTCTGCAGGTCTAATTCCGTGTTTGTCGATATAATGACCTAAAAAGTTAATTTCATTAGTAGCGAAAATACACTTACTTTTGTTGAGGGTTAAGCCATTTTCTTTCAGGATAGTGCAGACTCTGCGGATGTGGCGTCGGTGTTCTTTATCAGATGTACTGGCTATTAAAATATCATCAAGGTATACAAAAACAAAGTCTAGGTCTCGGGTGATGTTATCCATCATACGTTGGAATGTTTGAGCCGAGCTTCTGAGACCGAATGGCATTTTTATATACTCGAATAACCCAAAAGGTGTTATAACCGCTGTTTTAGGGATATCTGATTGGTTAATGGGTACTTGGTGGTACCCTTTAGCTATATCCATTTTCGAAGATAATTTATGTTTCTCAGGTTTATGGAAAAGTCATGAATGTAAAATGGGAACTGGATACCTGTCTTGAATGGTTTAGTTGTTCAATTTACGATAATCGCCACATAGCCGATACTCACCTGATTCCTTGAGGACCATGTGTAGAGGGGAGGACCAAGGGCTGTTTGATCTTCTGATAATCTGCATTTCTTATAGTTTTCTGAACCTTCTTTGCAGCTGCTAGTTTATCTGTAGATAGTCTTCTTACTTTTGAATGGCAAGGGTGGCCATTAGTTTCTATAAAGTGTGTTACTGAGTGCTTTTGTGAATTCTCAGGGTTAAATGTTAGTATTTTAGGAAATTCATTGATAATGTCGTGAAAGGTTGTGTTTGAATTTGTGGATATAGAATGTAGAGCTAGTGATGGTTGACTAGTCTTAAATAACGGTTCTATTTTAGAGTTATTTAAGTTAATGAGTTTTTTCCCTACAATATCGATAGCGTAGTGGTGTTTTAAGAAGAAATCGTTACCTAGTATAGGTTTTGTTACGTCTGCTAACATAAACTCCCATTGCATTTTTGTTCATCCGATTGTGATGTCGATCTTCTTTGTACCGAAGGTGGCAATGACAGAGCCATTAGCTGCAGCTAAACCTGCGGTATTTGTTCGTTTCATCTCGTTCCTTGTAGCTGGAAAAACGCTGATTTCAGCTCCCGTATCGATTAGATATCTATTATTCATTCAGGTATCCTGTAAATATAAGAGATTGGTATAGCCGGGAATACAAATGTTATTGAGTTCCCGGCTTATTAGTTTCCCTGGTATGAGCAAGGTTTACGGCACTTAGTTTCCTTATTACCGAACTTACTGTGGTAGTAACAGAGTCTGATTTCCTCTGTTCCTGTAGATTGGGTTTCTCTTCTTATAATGTTTACCGAGTCGAATTTGATCATGGCATCAGCGCGTTCTGCTATGGTATCTAGTGATAGGTCATTAGCTAAACCTGCTATTATGTGGATATCGGTAGTTGTTCTAGGAATAACTCTTTGAATAATTCTGCTGTTGACCGTAGTTTAGTCGTCGCATTGAATTTAATAATTCTGTGGGTTTTCTGTCTCCTAGACCGTTCATATTTAGTAATTCTCGGGCTTTCTCTCGGGGAGATAGTTCTAAAAGTCTTATTAGATTTTGTTTAAGGTTATCATACTTACCCTCGGAAGGAGGGTTAGTAATAATGTGTATGAATTTTGACACGATACATTCATTCAATGAGGCGATTATAAGGTGATATTTAGTATTATCATTAGTTATGCGTGAATTAATGAATTGAGATTCTACAATAACGAACCAACTAGCGACGTTATTTTCCCAGATTTGTGGTAGTTTTATTGCGATCGTTGATATACTGGGTTGTGTTGTTGTGGTCGTATTGTTCGGGTTCTCGGTTGTGTTCATCTTTGTGTCCATCGTTGTCAAAAACTTGTCGGGGTTACCAATGTAGGATTCTAGTTAGATTATACTTAATAGATTACGTATATAACAATGAACAACATGATTTATTAACTTGTGTCGAGATAGTAATAACGTGGTTATATCATCGATATAAAGAATCTATATAATTAATCTTCTTTATATCGATGGGTTATATATATACAGGTGTACGCACGCACATAGGCGTGCGTTGATTCTTTGTTCGTGTCTATTATATAGATGCGAACGTGATACGTTGTTCGATAGAGCGTGACGACGTTACAGGAATGCATCTTGCTGTGTAGTGTGTGCTAAGCCCTACAATATATATATATATATATATATATATATATATATATATATATATGTATATGTATAATATTACATTCATTGCATACATTATTTTCTTCCGGAACTTTAGAAATATATCCCTATATTCTAGAACTTTTAGAAATTCCTCCTTACTCTATGGAATTCCCTACATCTATATTCCATCATATATATTGTATCCTTCAATTTGCATAAAGAGGACTTATTCTTTTATCACTTCATATTATTTATAAACTCTCTAACTTATCTCTTATTTCTGTATTCGAATAACGATCGTTAATTTATATCGTTTTATCTTCAAATTGTTATTATTATCTAATTTTCATCGGTAAAAATAGTTTCGTTAATACATGTTATTTTATTACTGTATATTCATTTACTCCCCGCACGATCGAAGGGACCTACACAACTCTAGTTATAATGCATAATAGAAGCATTTATCATCATGATAATCATTATCATCATACGAACTAATGCAAAGAACCCCCTATAGGGTATATATATATATCACTAATATGACAATAAATAATCGGATAACGCAGGCTTCTTAACAAATATTGTATTATATTGTAAAATTGTATAATTTATATATATACCATTATCATTGTTTACGTAATATCATAAATGTAATATGTACTATAGTATTATATATATACATAGTAATGGTAATGTGTAAATAACGTAATGGTGAGTCATTGTTGACTAAGATGACGTCGCTAACATATAACCGTACGATGATTCGATGTTAGAGCATCACGTGTTCATTTGTTCTTACCATATTGTACGTGTGCGAGTTTGTAATTTTGTCAAATTTAGATCAATTTAAAATAAAAATATTATATATGTTTTCAATAAAATGTTATATTGAAACAGAAATCGAGGTTGTAAACATTCAGTATGCCGATATATTTGTTTATTAAATAAATGTAATATATAACCATACATAATTCTATGGTTAGAATATAGATATAGAGTACCACTAAATCTATGGGTTAGAATCACAGATACCATCATAGATTTCTAGTTTACAAATATACAAATATATGCATGGAAACCATAGATATATAATTAGGTATATAGACATACCTAATTATATATGGGTGTGCGATGCACTGTGCGTATGTGTGTGTCATTGCCGGATAAAGCACAGTATGGGCCGGGTAAACGTAACATGGACCACCTACTTTTAAGTTATAATTTAAGAAACATATTAGATATATATATATATATAATTATTTCGATTAACATATCAAAATTATCTATGCAATATATCATATTATACAATTTACAATTTCCTATCATTTCAAAAGGTTGAGACATTAAATAAACATGAAATAATTATTAATATTGTCATATATTCTATTATTTCTATTATCTATACATATTTATATTAACTAATAATACATATTAATATATCTCTTATTATAATTAATTCGATTAACATATCATAGTTATCTATGTAATATGTCTGAAATGTACATTTCAGCCTGACATTATTTTGAATATTATCATTTATTATGTAGTTATTATTACTATAATTAACTCAAAATTATAAATATATGTGATTTATTTTAATACAATATATTTTATAAAAATGAATATAAAAATTAAATCAAAATATTTTATTATAAATTCTAGACATTTCCTGAAATCATTTATCCTAGAAGATGGATATCAAACAAACCATAATTTTATTAATATAAATATATGTGAATATATTATAATCTATTTTATCACTAAAATATATCAACGGACTTAATTTTTATTTTAATACTAAATTTGTTATCGAGGTGATTATTAGGTTGATTATTTTTCCGATAGTCGGGTTTAGATTTATAACTATCGCGCTTTTTGCTAACGTGGTATACGGGTGTGTCGATAGTGCTCGTCTTGAATTCTTTGAGTTCTTGTTGCAGTGCCTCGTACATTCTTGCGATCTGCATGGCCTTGTCTAACGTTAATGTGTCATCTTTGCATAACAGATCTTTCCGCACCTTGTCTTGGGCTCCTCCCCTGATTACTTGCTCAATTAGTCGCGTATTTATCTCGGTTTCATCACGGAATTTGCATTTCTTCGCATGAAGCATGTATTTAGACATGAATTCGTCTACTAGTTCGTCTTTGGCTTGTTTCATTTTTTTCTAGTTGTAGTCTGGCCAGTCTGTAGTTGGATCTTGGCTCTATGACCTCGTTCAGGTGGTCCCAATATTCGAGTAAAGTTTTTGTTTCGTTGTTCCACGTATTATATATTTTAAGACCTTCTTCGCAGAATCATATGAGGACGTACGAAGTACAACCTGTAAGAGGATGACGTACGTCGTACGTCAATTGTATAAATGTGCCTATTTTTTTTACATATTTAAAAAAAAAAATTGTTATCTTATGTGGTAATATTTAACAAAATAACGATTTAATATTATGAAATATGTCCAATTGTATAAATATTACTATATATAATATATATGATATATTTATCGATAATATCAATTTGATATACTACAAAAACTTAACTTATTTAACAAAATAACGATTTAATATTATGAAATATATCCAATTGTATAAATGTGTTTAGAATTTTTTTTTTTGCTTATTTAAAAAAAAAATGTTTATCGTATTTGGAAATATATTTTGTATGTGATATTAATTTTGTACGCATATCCAGAAATTTGTAGTAATTTTAACTCATTTGTTATCGTAAATATTTTCGATATAGCATTTATAGTGTATAATATAGTATATAATGGTATAAAATGCGTACTATGTTCTAGTTCACCATAAACTATAAAACCTATACCATAATTATTATCATTCAATAATCTATAAGTTGCAGACCAGGTTTTATACGTTTATGAAAATCACTCCACCTTAACATACATTTAAAGTCAATCTATGTTACTCAAGTCATCTCGCTATATAGACCATTAGAGAAAATACA
Source organism: Osedax fenrisi (assembly GCA_964019155.1). Taxonomy (NCBI): domain Eukaryota; kingdom Metazoa; phylum Annelida; class Polychaeta; order Sabellida; family Siboglinidae; genus Osedax; species Osedax fenrisi. The sequence goes on along the minus strand of OZ025241.1, from coordinate 5,046,825 downwards.
CTATATATGCCGAAATTACGCATTACCAAACAGTTTTTTATAAATGTATTATTATATTTATTTAATTACACAATATCACTACACCATAACACCTCCAACTGTTCACATTGTAACCTTCCCTAATAGATTTGTGTTGATGTATGCATGAAATTATTAATCAGTCAGAATAGGAGAAGAGCTGTTATATGGATATATAACAGTACACTGTTAAAAATAAAAGGTTGAATCAAGGAAATAAAGTGGTTGAATGCTCTATTTACCTATTCAACCTTTGTAAAAGGTTGAGTCAACAATATACTCTCCATTCAACCTTTTAATAAAAAGGTTGAACGAACATAATTATGATTCAACCTTATATTTTATAAATTAATCTACTATAGTATATATATATATATATATAGCATGTATATATTTGTAGCTGAATATTATTTACTTCTATATATTTATATCTGAAAATATATTTTAATATATTTTATATCTATATATAGATAGTCATTTGAATACATTTATATATTTAAATATTGAAAACATATATGTAGTCTACCTAATTACTATTATTATTCATTCTATTATTATTCATCCTAATACCGTTTCTATAACTGATAACCAATCGATATATGGAATAAGAGTAGTATAATACCTATACCAAAGAAGGGATATCTGAGCTATACAAACAACCCAGCAAACGTAATGGCATAATAATAGCATCAAATGTTTACATTGTGCTATTATGCTGCTATTATGCTGCTATTAAATGTATATTATGATGATATTAATTTGTCATGCTATTTTTCTGCTGTTATACTGCTATTTAAAGTCTATTATGCTAATATTATGCTGCTATTAATTGTAAAAGTATATTATGCTGCTATTATGCTGCTATTCTAATAACAGCAGCATAATAGCAGCATAATATACTTTTAAAATTAATTGCAGCATAATATTAGCATAATAGACTTTAAATAGCAGTATAACAGCAGAAAAATAGCATGACAAATTAATATCATCATAATATACATTTAATAGCAGCATAATAGCAGCATAATAGCACAATGTAAACATTTGAGGCTATTACATATGCTGTTATGCTGATATTATGCGGTTATTACTGTTTGCTGGGAACTACGTGGCATTACTTTAACAGCTACTAGGTTTACTTAGGTTTACTTTAACAGCTACTTACCTACCTTTTTATCGATTTCTCCAAAGCTTTCGATTCCATACATCGAGGAAATATGATAGAGATACATAATGCATATACGCACCATATATGGTATACCAGATGAGATTATAATAACATACAAACTAACTAAATCTATTGTGAGAACTGATGATGGAGATACTGAATTTATAAAAATATATTGGAGTTTTTCAATGTGATACACTAGCCCCTTTTCTGTTCATAAATTGTCTTGACTATGTTTTGAATACATTTTAGAAAGTTACCGAAATATTGATATTTGTTTACCCTCATTGAGAGAAGGAGCAAAGGATAACCAGAAATACAAATTATAAATGTTGACTATGCGGATGAACTAGTTATATTAACTTATAAAACCATCGAATTAATAATACTTCCCAGCAAACAGTAATAGCTTCATAATAGCAACATAATAGTATATATAATAGCCTCAAATGTACACATTGTGCTATTATGCTTATATTAATTTGTCATGTTATTATGCTACTTTTATACTAGAATAGCAACATAATAACAGCACAATATACTTTATAATTAATTGCAGCATAATAGCATAACAAATTAATAGCAGCATAATAGACATTTAATGGCAACATAGGCAACCTAATAGCAGCATAAGGGCACAATGTAAACATTTGAGGCTATTAGATATGCTATTATGTTACTATTATGAGGCTATTACAGTTTGCTGGACATAAAATGTAACATAATGTAAAAGAAATTGGGCTATAAATACTGGAAAGATGGAATTCATCAGTATAAATCAAGGAAAAAATTAAGTTATCAAAAACCTAAACGGTAATAATATTAAAGAAGTTTCTGATTTTAAGTATCTTGGAAGCTACATTCAGTCAACAGAAAAATATATCAATATCAGATTAGTTAACATCTGAGAAGTCTTAAATGAGATAAAATCATATTTAGATCAAGACTACATGATAAAATGAAAAGAAACTTTTTAAGATTAAGTGTGAGTAGATTATGTTAGCTGGAATCTAACAAAAGAGATTGAAAAATACTTAAAATAATACAAGAAATTACACTCGAATGCTACGTGCTATTTTTCTGGGCACTGTTGGAAAAAAGGACGATCTCGCAGGACCAACTTATGGATGGTACACTATGTGATATATACGATATAAAAAAGTCGATGAAATATAGAGATGGTTAGAGGAAGATAGTCTAAAACTGCCGGACAAGTTCTACATGTAGGGTAAGGTATATCACTAATAATCTCAAGTATTATATATATATACTAGCCGTACCCGACCCGGCGTTGCTCGGTTTTGATTATTTTCTTATATTGTATCCGATATTATTATATGTGTGATTCAATAAATAAATATTTATTATTATTATTTATTATATATAATATATTAATTATAGCTATTCCTGATTCTTAATTGCTATATATACTGTATATAATATACAATAAAATAAATGTTAGCTGACATACAAAACAAAGTAGAAAAATATTTCAAAAAATATATTAAAAAATACAACAAATATTTCAAATATTACAAAATATGTTTTAAAAAAATGTCTAAAACCCAAACCTAAACCCAAACCAAAACCTTACACGATCCGGAGTTGCTAGGTTTTTGATTATTTGCCTATTAATTGTAGCTATTCCTGATTATATTTAGCTAATATTTAATTGTTGTCTTCTAACTAATATTTACTAATTCTAACTGTATCCGATGTAGACCCAGCGTTGTTCGTTTTTAAGATTATTTGTAAAATATTTGGTAAGATTACAAATAATAATTTCAAATATTACAAAATATATTTTAAAAAAGTGTCTAAAAATATTTTAAAAAATATAAAAAATATTTCAACATTGCCAATACAGCCATACCCGATTTTGATTGTTTGCCTATTTATTTTTTATTAATTATAGCTATTTCTGATTATTCTAAAATGCAAAAAATATTTAAAATATTACAAAATATGTTTTAAAAAAATTTCGAAAACTCAAACCTAAACCCAAACCGTACCCGACCCGGAATTTCTCGGTTTTTGTTTGTTTGCCTATCTATTATTTATTATTTATTAATTAGGGAAATTTCTGATTTATATTCTATTCTATATTTCTAGTATATACAATTAAATAAAGTTTATCTTTAAAATACAATCAAATGTAGACAAATATTGTTTATAATATATAGTGAAAAAATATTTCAAAAAATATTTTAAAAAATACAACAAATATTTCAAATATTACAAAATATGTTGAAAACCCAATCACAAACCATACCAACACGGCGTTGCTCGGTTTTTAAATATATGCCTATCTATAATTTATTAATTATAACTATTACTGATTTGGAATTGCTTACAGTACCCTACCCGACGTTGCTCGGTTTTTTATTATTTGCCTATCAATTATTAATTATAGTTATTCCTAATTATGCATAGCTAATCTTTAATTTTATTTATAACTAATATTTAATAATTCTAACTGTATCCGATGTAGATCTAGCGTTGTTCTTTTTAAGATTTATTCGTAAAATATTTTGTAAAAATACAAAAAATAATTTAAAATATTATAAAATATATTTTAAAAAAGTGTCTAAAAATACTTTTTTAAATATCAAAAATATTTCAACATATTAGTAGCCATACCCGGCGTTGCTAGGTTTTTGATTGTTTGACTATTTATTTTTATTAATTATAGCTATTTCTGATTATTCTAAAATATATAATTGCTAAAAAATACAAAAAATATTTAAAATATTACAAAATATGTTTTAAAAAAATGTTGAAATCTCAAACCTAAACCCAAATCCAAACAGTACTCGACTCGACATTTATCGGTTTTTGATTGTTTGCCTATTTATTATTTATTAATTAGAGCTATTCCTGGTCCTACATTTCTAGTATATACAATTAAATAAAATTAAACATATGTAGAAACATATTTTTTTTAATATTTAAAAAATTAGATAACAAATATTTCAAAAAATACAACAGATATTTCAAATATTCCAAAATATGTTGAAAACCTAAACCCAAATAGTTCCAAATCGGCGTTGCTCGGTTTTTTATTATTTGCCTATCTATCATTTATTAATTATAACTATTCCTGATTTGGAATTTCTTGCCGTACCCAACTTTGCTTTACTCGTGGTTTAATAGCTTACCTATCTATTATTTATTATTTATGGCTATTCATGATTCTGCTTTTCATATACAATAACATAAATTGTTGCTAAAATTCAAACAAATTTATACAAATATTAATATCTCAAAAATTAGTGGAAAAATATTTCAAATAATATTTAAAAAAATACAACACATATTTCCAATATTACAAAATATTACTTAATAAATATCGAAAACCCAAACCGCACCCTGCGTTGATCGATTTTGTATTGTTTGCCTATCTATTATTTATTAATTATAGCTATTCCTGATTCTGTATTCCTAGTATACAACAAATATTTCCAAATATTACAAAATATATTTTTTATAAATATTCTACAAATATTTTAAAAAGTATAATATTTATATCTTATAATATTTATATATTTATTATATAATTATAATATTTTAATTATATCTTAAAATAATAATATTTCAACGAATAGTTGAAAAATACAAAAAATATAAATAATATTACAAAATATATTTTAAAAAAATTTCAAAAAAATGTTTAAAATATTTCAAAAATATTTCAAAAAATTTCCAAAATTTCCAAAAATTTCAAAAAAAAATCAAAAAAAATTCAAAAAAATAGTTCGAAAAAATGTAAAAAAAATATTTCAAAAATGCGACGCCGAAGATTTTGGACGACAAAAAATCATTTTAATGGCAAAAAGTCAATTTTTCAGGTTTTTCTGGGGTACGCGGTATAAAATTCAAAAAATTTTCCGGACCAAGACCATACTGTTGCAAATTTATTAAGATCGGGTATAAAATATTTTCGCGACGTACCCCGGTTCTCGAGTTACCTCACCAGATACACACACACACACACACATATATATATATAATTAAATAGACTTTCTTTTATATAATAGATATATATATATCTTTTATAGTGTATTTTAATAATATATGCAATTATTTATATTATATTAATTTGATTACAAATTAATGTTCATAGATATTAAATGATAATATTATTTATCTAAGAAAGTCTATTTAATTATATATATATATGTGTGTGTGTGTGTGTGTATCTGGTGAGGTAACTCGAGAACCGGGGTACGTCGCGAAAATATTTTATACCCGATCTTAATAAATTTGCAACAGTATGGTCTTGGTCCGGAAATTTTTTTGAATTTTTTACCGCGTACCCCAGAAAAACCTGAAAAATTGACTTTTTGCCATTAAAATGATTTTTTGTCGTCCAAAATCTTCGACCTCGCTTTTTTGAAATATTTTTTTGACATTTTTTCGAAGTATTTTTTTGAATTTTTTTTGATTTTTTTTTGAAATTTTTGGAAATTTTTTGAAATATTTTTGAAATATTTTTGACATTTTTTGAAATATTTTTGAAATTTTTTGAATTATTTTTAAAATTTTTTTTGAAATTTTTTTAAAATATATTTTGTAATATTATTTATATTTTTTGTATTTTAAAAAATATTATTTGAAATATTTTTTTATATTTTTCAACTATTCGTTGAAATATTATTATTTTAAGATATAATTAAAATATTATAATTATATAATAAATATATAAATATAAGATATAAATATTATACTTTTTAAAATATTTGTAGAACATTTATAAAAAATATATTTTGTAATATTTGGAAATATTTGTTGTATACTATGAATACAGAATCAGGAATAGCTATAATTAATAAATAATAGATAGGCAAACAATCAAAAATCGACCAACGCAGGGTGCGGTTTGGGTTTTCGATATTTATTAAGTAATATTTTGTAATATTAGTGTTGTATTTTTTTAAATATTATTTGAAATATTTTTGAAATATTTTTCCACTAATTTTTGAGATATTAATATTTGTATAAATTTGTTTGAATTTTAGCAACAATTTATGTTATTGTATATGAAAAGCAGAATCATGAATAGCCATAAATAATAAATAATAGATAGGTAAGCTATTAAACCACGAGTAAAGCAAAGTTGGGTACGGCAAGAAATTCCAAATCAGGAATAGTTATAATTAATAAATGATAGATAGGCAAATAATAAAAAACCGAGCAACGCCGATTTGGAACTGTTTGGGTTTTAGCAGTTAGGTATGTGCATCGTCGAAGCTTCTAGAACTGTAAGTAGGTATGTGTATATATCTTAAAAAAATCTTTTTACCGCTAACCCAGAAAAACCTAAAAAATTGACTTTTTGCCATTAAAATGATTTTTTGTCATCTAAAATCTTCGGCGTCGCTTTTTTGAAAGATTTTTTTTACATTTTTTTCAAAGTATTTTTTTAAAATTTTTTTGAATTTTTTTTTGAAATTTGTTGAAATTTTTTTGAAAATTTTGAAATATTTTTGAAATTTTTTGAAATATTTTTGAAATTTTTTGAAATATTTTTGAAATTTTTTGAAATAATTTTAAACATTTTTTTGAAATATTTTTAAACATTTTTGTGGACATTTTTTTGAAATTTTTTTAAAATATATTTTGTAATATTATCTATATTTTTTGTTTTATTTTTAAAAATATTTTAAAAAATTTGAAATATTTTTTTATATTTTTCAACTAATCGTTGTTATATTATTTAAAGATATAATTAAAATATTATAATTATATAATAAAGATATAAATATTATAAGATATAAATATTATACTTTTTAAAATATTTGTAGAACATTTATAGAAAATATTTTTGTAATATTTGGAAATATTTATTATATACTAACAATACAGAATCAGGAATAGCTATAATTAATAAATAATAGATAGGCAACAACAATCAAAAATCAAAAATCGAACAACGCAGGGTGCGGTTTGGGTTTTCTGAATTTTGTAAGTAATATTTTGTAATATTGGAAATATGTGTTGTATTTTTTTTAATATTTTTTGAAATATTCTTGAAATATTTTTCCACTAATTTTTGAGATATTAAAAACGAATATTTGTCTAAATTTGTTTGAATTTTTTTATGAAAAATTTATGTTATTGTACATGAAAAGCAGAATCATATAGCCATAATTAATAAATAATAGATTGGCAAACTATCAAACAACGAGTAAAGTAGAGTTGGACACGGCAAATAATTCCAAATCAGGAATAGTTATAAATTAATAAATGATAGATAGGAAAATAATTTAAAAAACCGAGCAACTCCGATTTGGAACGGTGTGGGTTTAGGTTTTCAACATATTTTGGAATATTTGAAATATCTGTTTTATTTTTTGAAATATTTTTTCACTAATTTTTTAAATATTAAAAAAAATATGTTTCTACATTTGTTTGTATTTTAGATAAACTTTATTTAATTGTATATACTAGAAATGTAGGATCAGGAACAGCTCTAATTAATAAATTGTAAATAGGAAAACAATCAAAAACCGATAAATGTACTGTTTGTATTTGGATTTAGGTTTGAGTTTTCGACATTTTTTTAAAAATTATTTTGTAATATTTTAAATATTTGTTGTATTTTTTAGCAATTATATATTTTAGCATAATCAGGAATAGCTATAATCAATAATAATAAATAGTCAAACAATCAAAAACCTAGCAAAGCCTGGTATACTAGCCTAGGTTACTAATATATTGAAATATTTTTTATATTTAAAAAAATATTTATTGACACTTTTTTAAAATATATTTTATAATATTTTAAATTATTTTTTCTATTTTTACAAATATTTTATGAATAAATCTTAAAAAGAACAACGCTAGATCTACATCGGATACAGTTAGAATTATTAAATATTAGTTAGAAACAAAATTAAAATAAGTAGATAGCATAATAAGTGCAGAGATTCCAAATATAGAAGATTAACAACTATACAATACTGTAAAGAATAATATGATTCACGGTCCTTGTGGATATTTAAATATAAAATCTCCTTGCATGAGTAATGGAAAATGTTCAAAGAATTTCCCTAATAATTTTATAGGAGAAACACAAACTGATAGAGATGGTTATCCATTGTATAGAAGAAGGGATGCAAATAATGGCGGAAAAATTGTGACTAAAATGATACACGGAAAAGAAATACAAATAGATAATAGATGGGTTGTACCTTATTGCCCATTATTATCTAAAATATTTAATGCACATATCAATGTTGAAATGTGCAATTCCGTAAAATCAATAAAATATATTTGCAAATACATTCATAAAGGTTCAGATATGGCGATAGTTGAATTAGAAGAAACTGATAAATGAGATGAGATAAAAAGATATCAGATAGCTAGATATATAAGTAGTAACGAGGCAATATGGAGAATACTAGATTTTCAAATACATCAAAGATACCCGGCCATTATTCAATTAGTGATTCATTTAGAGAATGGGCAAAGGATTTATTTTACCGAGAGTAATGTTAGGGAAAGGATTAATATACCTCCGAAGACAATGCTTACATCTTTCTTCGATTTATGCGGGATTGATAATTTTGCGAAGACTTTATTATATCAAGATATCCCGCAATATTATACTTGGCAAGTAGGAAATAGAATATGGAAAAGGAGATTACAAGGGGATCGAATTAGTGAAGGGATATTTAAATCATCTACCATTGGAAGATTATATACGGTACATCAGAAGAATCTGGAATGCTTCTATCTTCGGCTATTATTAACTAATGTGAAAGGACCAGTATCATTCGAAGATATTAGAACAGTTAATGGGGTAATATGTAATACATATAAGAAGGCATGTGCAATGTTAGATATATTAGAAGATGATGAACACTGGGATAATAAATTAAAAGAAGCATCTATATCTAGATCTCCTAGGAAAATAAGAGAACTATTCGCAATGATGATTTGTCACTGCGAAATAACAGATATACCATCATTATGGTTGAATAATAGAGAATGCATGAACGAAGATATTTTGTTGGAATATAGAAGAAATAATACCGAAGAAGTAATTGAGTATAATGAAGAAATATTTCTTGGATCTCTGGCACGCGTGCAAGGAATAGTTAAAAGAATGGGAGGAGATTCCTTACAGAAATATGGATTTGTAAATATTGAAATGGTATCCTCTATACCAAATGAACATAACTATGATAGTATTCTCCAAATAGATGAGAATAAATTAAATTATGAACAAAGAATAGTATACAATAATATATTGCAGAGTGTTATTAATGAAGAAGGGAAATTATTCTTTTTAGATGCTCCAGCTGGAACTGGTAAAACTTTCTTAATAAATTTATTATTAGCTAAGAATAAAATGTCTCGAACAGAGCAGTTGGCTGTGGCATCATCGGGTATCGCAGCTACATTACTACTAAATGGAAGAACTGCACATTCTAAATTTAAAATTCCTATAAAAATAAATGAAAATTCAATTTGTAGCATAACGAGAAATTCAAAAGAGGCAGAACAATTCAGAAACTGTAAATTCATTGTATGGGATGAGTGCACAATGGCACATAAATATGCTCTTGAGGCAGTAGATAGAATGTTAAGAGATATAGTAAATGATAGAAAACCAATGGGAGGAATAACATTATTACTAAGTGGAGACTTCAGACAAATTTTACCTGTAGTACGAAGAGGAACTAAAGCTGATCATATAAATGCCTGCCTAAAAACATCAATATTATGGAAATACATAGAAAAATTGACTTTAAAAAAAAACATGCGAGTATATTTATCAAAAAATAGAGACACAGGGTCGTTTGAACAAAATCTATTAGATATTGGAAATGGGGTATTAAAGAAAAATGAAAATATGGATATAATTCCATGTGGAATCATAGTAAAAAATCATAATGAATTGATATCAAAAATATATGAAAATTTATTAGAAAAATATTTAGATGAAGATTGGCTTAGCGAAAGATGTATACTTGCCCCCAAAAATAATAATGTATGTAATATTAATAAACGTTTATTGAATTTATTTCCTGGAGATCCAAAATTATATATGTCAATCGATAGAGTAGTGAAAGAAGATGAAGTTGTTGATTACCCAATAGAATTCCTGAACTCTATTAATCTTCCAGGATTACCAGATCATATGATAGAATTGAAGGTTGGCGTTCCAATTATTCTACTTAGAAATTTAGATCCACCAAGACTTTGTAATGGGTCCAGACTTTTAGTGACCAATCTTAAAAACCATATTATAGAAGCAAGAATATTGACAGGGGAATATAAAGGAGAACAAGTTATGATTCCTAAAATTCCACTAATACCTTCCGATTACCCTTTTAACTTCAAACGACTACAATTCCCTATAAGACTATGTGCTTTTCCATGACTATAAACAAATCTCAAGGACAGTCTTTTAAAGTAGTAGGATTAGATCTGGAAACAGAGTGTTTTTCCCACGGTCAATTATATGTCGGATGTTCAAGGGCCAGAGATGAAAATCAACTGTATATTCTTGCCAATAATGGAATGACTAGGAATGTGGTATACAAGGAAGTATTATAAAATATACTATATATATACAAAAATAGATATTACTTTATTGAAATTATTACATACATTATTATACAAGTGAATCAGAGTTCGGACCAGCTAGATATATCACACATGAAATTTTAGGTTGCAATTCCAGTAAAACCTACTTTAAGGCTGCGGTTTTATTAATATTTATTTCCAATATCATTTTACGTTAATTATCGAGTGGGTCTATTAAAATTAAATTTCAAAATTAAAATTAAAACTGTCTCATTACATTTATAAAATATTTGATTGGCTGTAGTTTTTTCACAATCTTTCATAATAGTTGATAAATATTTAAACATATATATTACATATATATATTATATAAATTATAATTATTTTTTAATATTACGAGAATACAAAGTGGCAAATTAATGTACTTTTAACATAAAATATAGTATATTTATCATAAATTAGAGATACAGAATGGTTTAAAAATAAAATTGATATTGGAAATTATGTATTAAAAACAATATAAAATATGGATATAATTCAATGTTGAATCATAGTAAAAATTAATTAATAGTGAGTAAAAATCCACTTTATATACGATACCTTGACGTGGTTAAGTGGCTTATATTGATCCAAATTCGTATACAACTTTTTAATATAGAACTCTAGGTTTACTCGCATTTTTTTTCTCAAAAATTAAATATTTATATTAGATAAATATTTATGTTAAAAAAATCAAAAATCGCGAAATTTCGAGTCAATTACAGCTATAGTTAGTAAATAATGAAAAATCAAAAACCGAGTAATGCCGTGTAAGCAATGCAAAATCAGGAATAACTATAATTAATAAATAATAGATAGGAAAATAATCAAAACCGAGCAACGCCGGGTCGGGTACGGCTAGTATATATATATATATATATATATATATATATATTAATTTAATATTTCATATATATTTACGATATTTTAGTTGTAATCTATGATACAACATAATACATTATCATTCATCATTATAAATCATTACATACATAATCAATTATGTATTCCTTATAAATTATAATTTATAATGAAAACGTTTAAAATGTTGGTATAATTTTACAAGCTATTGTATATTGTTAAATATTTTAAATCAAAGATTATTATTATATTATTGTTTACCTTTATCTTTATCTTTGACCTTTATGAAAATATTCAGAAATAAATACAAGGTAAATAATCTAAACTTTTAAATAACCGTATATTAAATATAAGATTTGTACATTTATCATTCTATATAGTTTATATTTATATATTAAATAACATGAATACAATAGTTAATGTTACATAATTAGTGATACAGTAATACTCTATTTATATATTATTCGACAATGTGCGATATTCATGGGCGATAATTATTTAATATTACATATATATTAATTTAAATATGATTATTAAATGTTTATATACAATGTATTAGAATATAAATAGAGTATTGTATTCGTAACTTTCCATATTAACATCGGTTAATCTGATATATGGTACATGACTATTTATATACAAGGCAATTTCAAATTGTCAATTTGTATACATTTTCTAAAGTAAGCTTAGCAGCTAAAAGCAGCTTAACTTAAGCTGCTTAGCTTTATTTAAAAATCGCAAAGCTTTTTAAATTATAAACTGATGCATAATACAATTTATATTTTAGTTTTTACAAATGTGTATTTAAATTAAAATTATTGTCAAAATATGTCACAAATTTAATCACTGTATGCATATTTTTCTCATTCAATGCATACTCTTTTTAATTTAATTTAATAATTAAATTAAATAAATTTAATTGATAAATCGTTAATATTTGTTGCATATTTTTGATCATAAATTGTATATTAATAACAATTTAAAAAAACATAAATATGAATTGCATTATATAATTTAATAAGCTTTACAATTATATCAATTTTATAATAATAACACCAATGAAATATATCATGCTTATGTTTAAACATGCTCTGCACATGCGACTGATTTATATATCACAGATTTATAAGTAATACTTATTAAGTATTAATAAATAATATATTAATATATGTAATTACATAATATTTGTTAACGACTTCATTATTTAACCATTATATATATATAATATAGTATCATATTATTTATATGTATGACTTAATATATAATTGTACAAATAATATGAAAGTTTAAATTATACATTACTATGATATTGATTAGTAATATTATCATTAATATTTATATACAAATTAGGTATATATAAATATGCTATAATGTATTATTACATTACTAGTTTAAATATGATATAATATTTATGTCTAAACATGCTCCTCACATACAGCTGATTTGTATATCCCAGATTTATAAGTATTAATAAAATAATATTACATAATATTAGTTTACGACTTCATTATTTAACCGTTATATATAATATATAGTATCATATTATTTATATGTAGTACTTATAAATATATAATCATAATAATATGAAAGTTTAAATTATGAATTACTATGCCATTGATTAGTGATATTATTATTAATATTTATATTAAAATTAGTATATATAAATATGATATAATGTATTATTATAGTATTACTGTAATCTTAATTTCATTTAATGTAAAACTGAAATACAAATTTCTATGTAAAAAAATAAAATATTCCATTCACAAAATATACGATTTGAACTCTATTGCTAACTGGTAGGAATATTTTTGTTGTATTCATTATTATAAGATATTCAAATGATACCAACTAATACAGCACTGGTACATCGTCTGACTACACAAGTCTGACATGGTATCCTGCCTAGTATCCAACATAAAATTGAAGAGTGTAATCCGAATATGTCTTGACCCGAACAAAGATCTGCCCTGACTATGCAAAGAATGCGCTGGATGAAATAACCTCTCAGCTATATCTTAACCAGGTTTTTTTTAAACGCTAATTGTATTGGTCAATTCACCTAGAACATATACTTATAAAAACTAACATGTTATAAATATTTTAATATATGTTAACAATAATATGCTATATTGCCAATTAAAGCATAATATGCATGAAAATAGATTATCCATATTAATATAATATGGTATAAATAAATATGAACTCTATTCATAACATTTTGAAATAATACTTATTTATACCAAAATAATTTGTTTTAATCAAAAAACGAAATATAAAATGAACTGTGATGGCATAATAATATCCCAAATGTAAATTCTAGGATATTTTAAATTTAAAAAATATTTTATTCAATTTTTATTTTATATTATATATAGTTAAATAATTGATAATTATTTCGTAACTTTTGGATTCTATTTAAGTTATAATCAAACATTTAGAATTACAAAGGATAATAAAAATCGTAATATGTAGATAGGTTTAGTAATTTGAAATATAAATGACGTATAATAATCAAAATAAATGAGGCTGTGAATTGTTCGTTTTAATATAATAAATTTAATGTGAATCCAAGTATATAAATGTTATTTCTATATTATATAATGTACATATATATTCACTTAACATAATATTAATAAGAATAACATAATATATGTACATAATGTTATTAATTAATCAAATTACTAAGTATGATAAAAATTGAAAATATCGTAATTTGTATGACTTAAATATATAGGTGTATATTTAACTGCCCGATATGCGTATTGCTTGCCATATATATTTCAATTAAAATTAGTAACTATGAGCTATATTTAGATGGGAGTGACATATCATATATAATATTGTAAATTACTAGAGATAAAGATGTATATCATATTTACTGCTGGAAATATAATTTGATAAAATTATATAGAATGATCAATTATATTTGTAAATAGTAATAATATACATGCTTATATTAAATATAATATATAATCACTGAATAATGATATGGGATTATAATAATGAAATATTATTTATAGAATATAATAATAAAACTTAATATTAAAATTAATTAATGTGTTAAAAATATTAAAATCCTTTGATGTGTTTATAAATTAATTATAATTCTATTTACATAATTATAATTTTTTTATATATTTATATATATAGTAATATATAGTGTATATTATAAACTCATGTGTATTATAAATTTTATATAATTAAACATTTTATATAAATATTATAATATAACTTTATATTGTAATCATTTATTATTTAATATAAGAATTTTTGCTATAATATTGTATATATGCAAACATTACTTATAACAGAGTTGTACAGTTTTGTACAAAGTATTCTTCTCAAAGTAATTATCCATATCCATATGACATTGTTTAAAGTAGATTAAATCTTTAGTTATATGTGAACTATATAATAAATTAGTGCATAAGCAATGCCATAAGACATTTAATCACAATTTATGGTAAGTAAGCTATATAATTTAAAGTAAACTTTGATATTTTCCAAGAACACAACAATTTTAAAATAGCACTTTTAAACTCATATTATGAATAAACTATACATGTTTGTAATTTTTAACTCGACACGTATTATTAATTAAATAATATTAAATCTATTTTCATGCATATTATGCTTTAAATGAAAAATGTACTTGTATCTGTATTATATTCTAAAAAACCTATAATAATTATAAGATTTTCAAATGATACCAACTAATATAGCAATGGTACATCGTCTGACTACACAAGTCTGACATGGTATCCTGCCTAGTATCCAACATAAAATTGAAGAGTGTAATCCGAATATGCCTTGACCTGAACAAATCTCAAGAGTAAAGAAAGCGCTGAACGAAATAACCTACCAGCTACATCTTAACACGGTTTTTTTTAAATGCTACTAATTCGAAACATATATATATATATAACATATACTTATATTTACTTTTATATTTAATAACATGTAATAATTGTTTTAATAAGGATTACAATAAACAATAACATACCATTTTCTAACTTTTTTAGAACATTGGTCTATATTTAATTCCCAATATCGGCTTATAATTATATCACACCAGAACTGCCCTATATTTATGTTCGGTAATGATGATCAAATATTTAGTCACCATATATATACTTATAGCATTTAAAACATACATATCATATTTGTTTGTTATATATTAATAAGAAACACTTAGTTTTCATCATATAAATACTAATTTAAGGGGATTAGCGGGCGTTGAAATATGATTAATATTTTATTAAAAAAAAAAATTGTATTACATATTATCCAATGTCGGTATCTTATTTTATCACATTATAAAAATTGCAACTTATTTTTAGCTAATTCTATTCATAAACAGTGTATATAGATCATATGAATTACAAAAATTACGAAAGTTAAAAATTTCTGTTTTGAATTCATTGATTATAGATTAAATAGCATTAAAATAAATTAAAAAAAATCATGTGTCTATATAACTAGATATCATTGACATTATCAGATCACGTGGTATGGCTGATTATTCAGCTTGTAAATTTTGATTGTATGTGTTTATAAAATTATGTATATATATTTTATATTATTTTATATTATTCTTCCTCACTGTTGTGTATATGTTTTTGATTAATTATTTTTTTAATTCTAACCTATTTTATGTGTATATAATATTTTGTTGGTGGATAACCTATTGTATGTGTATATAAACTTTATGTATATATTATATTTGTATTTTATATTATTCTTGTTGTACTTCTTCACTGTTGTATATGTATATTCTGTGATTTTGAAAAAAAAAACTTTAATTAAAACTCTAATTATCTCAAGTTTTTACTTTTTCACTTTTAAGCATATTTAAAAGCCTAAAACTCCTTTGATAACGAACATTTTTATCTTAAATTTTTACCATCTATGTATAACATATATATTTATAATTATTGTGTATAATTATCATGTACAATTATAAATTCTTATTCTAACTTTATATTATGAAAACATATTATAAAATACTGTTTATTCAACAACAACATATTTAACTATTTTAAATTATTATATTTAAATAATGTTAATTTATTATATTTAAAAAGCTACAATATAAATATAAAGTACAATTATATCTATTAAATAAAAAAAAATTATTTAATTATCTTAAGTAGTTATTTATAGGTTGAGTTCTAGCTAGAGCTATAATGAATGATGATTGACATTACAATTGCGAACCCGTGCTAATCCCCTTAAAGCATATTATTTAACATTTTAAAAGTGTATAGTTTGATACAAATTTACATTATAAACAACACATACACTGTTAAAAAATAGGGTACTGAGATTTGCAATTTACCCAAAATAGGATACCTGACTGTTAAATGCACATTTATTAGCGTACATCTATATTAAATATTAATGTACGTGACTATTCAAATTACATATCATGCAATTCAATTACGTTATATATCATATAATTGCATTAAGGTATACACGCTAATATTCTTTAGGGTACAGTTTAATTATTGTTAGGATATTGATCGTATTTATTCAAATTGTACCCTAATTAGGGTACGGCTATGGAGACACTACTTACACCCTAAAAAAGGCACTCGATGTACCCTAATTTTTAACAATGTAGTTCCTAAAAGTAACCCGGTATAGGTGGTACTGGGATATTTTGTATACAAATTCAAATTACACGATTTTGCATTAGTGTTAGATATATTTTCTTAGAAAAATCTTTGATATGGTTATAAAATCTGGACCGATATCTGGATGTATTTTTTTGTGTGGTCATGGCTTAAGCCTTAAGCTACCTAGGTAGCTAGGTTAGCTAACTATATTCAATAGTTTATTTGGTAGATACTTATTTACTAATATATTCAATATATAATCATTAATTAATGTTTACAGAAGTTGTTCACAATGTTTCAAAAGAACACAGTAATGCGGTTATTGAAGACATTATTGGACAATATCTAATATATCAAGAGAGAAAATTAATATATAAAACCAATTTTGTTTTTAAATGACTTATGCTATTGTCTGTTTTACAAGTTATTTTAAAAATATGATTTCTTTCACTTTTGTTTACAGGGTTGTATATAAAATGCCATCATTGATAAATGCCCAACTAATGTTATTATGTATATACTATTTATTTAATATTTTATTGTAATAAAACATATAACACATCATTTATATTTTATGTATACTATATGTTATCTATGAACATTCATTTTAGTTAATATGTATACAATTAATAGTTTTGTTAATTACATTAATAATATTTATCTTGCATATAAATTTCTACAATATAATTAAAATGTATAAATATATTATTACAAGCAAATTATATAAAGTACATATGTAATAAAATGTATTAAAAAATGAAATAAATATATAAAAATAGCTTAAAATAGTGTAAGCTAGGTTTGAATTTTATTGATTATAGAGGTTGAATTGGTTAAAATATAAAAGGTGTAATGTGATTAATTATAGAGGTTGATCTGGTTTAATTATCAAAGGTTGAATGGGAGAAATTATAAAAGGTTGAATGATATTAGTTATAAAAGGTTGATCTGGTTTAATTATCAAAGGTTGAATGTTATTAGTTATAAAAGGTTGATCTGGTTTAATTATAAAAAGGTTGAATGGGAGAAATTATAAAAGGTTTAATGTGATTAATTATAAAAGGTTGAATGTTATTAGTTATAAAAGGTTTATCTGGTTTAATTATAAAAGGTTGAATGGAAGAAATTATAAAAGGTTGAATGTGATTAGTTATAAAGGTTGAATTGGAGTAATTATAAAAGGTTGAATGTTATTAGTTATAAAAGGTTGAATGACGCCTAAAAATTAGGTATAAATATATGGCTTCATTCAACCTTTTAAAGGTTGTCCAGACGAACATCAATTCAACCTTTTTATAGGCTTCATTCAACCTTTTTTTCTAACAGTGTAGCTTATTCGATCAATATAAACTCACCACCATGATATTATAGTCTTTGGGACAATAGTAAGGTATACTAAAAATGATAAAATAGGGCAAATATGTCGAAATCAAATTGATATATCCGAGTCTCCGTGATGCAATACTATTAAAATAATTTTTCAGATTTTTAAGGAATGGTAATAAAATTAATTTTATGGAGACATATATCTATATATACACTATATATACATATATATATATATATATATATATATATATACATTATTAATATAAATACTTATTATCGGACAAATGTCAGGTCCACTCTAGTCTATTATGTTAATAACATTAGATTATTTGTATATTTATATAATAGAGGGGCTATCAATATTTTCCGCGAATTTATAGTTTTTGTATATAGTTAAATTATATATGTATGTCTCTCTATTCATATTCATATTCAATTATATACTTTTATGCATTTAATAAATTATTTACACATATATAACGTTATTAAAGTTAATAATATAATTTTACTTATGGTGGGTTGTTGTGATTATATGTTATTCGTATGGTAATGGAGGCCCGGTATAGAACTTTTCCACATTTTAAGTTATTTCATATATATGCATGAATACATACAGAGATGCGGATCATTTAATATAGATAGTAGTCGATAAGTATACGAAAATATACGATCATACAATGTATACAAATGTTTAAATGATCATTATTTGTCTAACGATGATCATTTAATGTCTGAAATTACTTCATAGATCAACGAATTTGTCATTTCCGTGCCATCATTTTATAATAATAATTATTATTTTTAAATTTGTTTGGAATTTCGAAATTAATTAATTTATTAAATGTAAACAAGTTTATAAATTTTGATTTAATTTTAAATAAATTATTGTAGTTATAAATGCCGTATATTACGTTATTAGGTGACACCAAACGTATAACCCAGATTTACATAAGGTACCCGATAATCTCAAATCATGTTTGTGTATTTATAATATATATTTTATATTGCAGTATTATATAATATTATGTAATATGATAGATATCAAAGTAATATGATCGTATATTATGTAATATGATCGATCCATAATTCAATTATATGATATTTAAACATAATTGAATAACATGATATGTAAATATAATAATCACGTACCCTAATATTTAATATAGCTGTACCCTAATAAATATATAGAGTGTCATACCCTAGTTCATTTAAAAGTCCGGTACCCTAATATGTAACATATATGTACCCTAATAAATATATATATATATATATATATTGTATCCTAGTTATTCTAAAAGTAGTGTACCCTATTAAGGGTACTTGGTAAATTTGTGTGATATTTCAATGATATGTACCCTATAAATTGAATTCGCTGTACCATAATGTTTAACAGTGTACCCTATTGCTTTGTTATATATTAGTAATGCATACAGTTTCATAATATATATATATATATATATATATATATACATATAATACTTTAAAGCATATTATTTTATGTTTTAAGTGAATATTTTGATACGAATTTATAATATATAGTTACGAGAAATATCCATATATAGATTTGTGCATTTGGTTTTTGTATAGAAAATTGAATATGTTTTTTAAAAGAAAATGTGTTTTTTATCTTAGTAATAAAAGAATTTCGTAATTCACGGTCATATTTTAGCTTGGACCAGTCGTAAGGTTTATTTTTGTTACATTTCTACTTATTAGCTCTGAGACTTAGTTTAATTTTAGTTGATAAAATACGATGATAAGAAGCTATACTTATAAAAGAGTTATATGCTCTGCAGTTTATAATGCTGTTTTTCCATTTCTTATTGATGATTAGGAAGTCAATTTGTGACTTATAGTCATTCTAGGGAGTTATGAGTCCAGATTTTTCCTAGTCTTTTTTGAAATGTTGTGTTCAGACATAAGAGATTATTTTCCTCTAGATAATTTTTTAGCATTGTTACATTTCGATTTGTTGTTTTATGATAAGAGTATTTGAAACCGTCTGTTTGTCCGAGTTGAGCATTGAAATCGCCACCAATGATTAGGACATTATGTTTCGAGATCCGTCTTGTTAAAGAATTTAGCTCCGTATAGAATTCTAACGTTTCTTGTTTGTCACTTACATTTGTTGGGCTATAACATGAAATAATAGTCGTTTGTGGATTTCCAGAAAGGTTGATAGTCATTATTCTATGGGTTATCTTCTCTATATCTGTTATTGCAGAATATGCTTGTTTATTGACTAGAAAACCTATTCCACATGTGGATGCATTTATAGAATTTCTCCAATCTGAGCAGGTTATGAGTTTCCAAGTTCCATAATCATGTTCTTTAATAACATTTTCATCATGAATTATTCTATGTTCTTGAATACAGATAATGTCATGATTTGTTTTTTCGGCTGATGATATTAACTCTGATATTTTCCAAATCTGTCTAAGTGTCTGTGTATTCAGTGTTCCAAATATGAGAACTTTATTTGCCTTTAGTAGTTTGGGGAGTTCAGATTTGTTGGGTTTCTCAGTATCTATTTTTTCGACTGTAACCTGAGGTGGTTTTACAGGACGCGCTCCTTGTTTGACCGCGCGACGAGAGATGCGGTATGATAAATTTATTGGTTGTAAGTGTGTCATTTGTTTGCTTTGGTAGCTAATATAGCATTGTTCGGGCGCTGCTCCATACACATGCTAACAGTGCTCAATAATATAGTTAAAGTACCTCGGCTAGTATTAGCTTTGGCACATCCGCTTACCCTATTTTCAGTAGACTTCACGTGACCCTGATCGGGTGGCTAACAGGTACTATGCCTTGCCAAAGGGCACCCTGGCTTTTGTCCATCACTGCTTATTGGTTATTCGCAGTTGACCACTATATCTAGTGGCAATTCCCCTATCCGCAACCTGGGGAGCCGCTGGGGCGGAGTTTAGCATCTCCAGTAAATATCTTCAGTGAATAATATAATCCAGTAACTATAAACTAGAATTTAAGTATCTCTCAAAAACACTATGGTATCCCTATACTACTTTCATCTTACAAGATACACTCTACAATCATTGTCCGTTTAAATAATATATACCTTAAAATAATTGATTGAAAAATAAAATAGACTATTATATGTACATCACTGACTTACGAATTCGACTTAACTTATCATTCACAGAAAAAATTATACAACTTAAATTACTTTCCATTCGATATTATTATTTAATGACTAAATAACCTGATTTTATGTATAGACTAATTATAATTCACACTTCACAACCTACGATCTTCAAATTATACGATCCTAAAATAACCCTACTTTCGCCGATAAACAACTTTGAGAACTGCTCAATTTGAGCAATTCTACTTTGAAATCAAATACATCCATGCCTCAAAACCTTATATTCGTATACTAAAACCTTCAATCTCAAACTGAACAACCTACTTTCTTACAATAAGTTTTAACTATATTATTTTAGCCACTTCATATAATTGATGTCACTAGTAAATACTCTTATTTACTCTTTTATTACCCTGAACACTCTATGTATTGTTACAATTAAAATAATATTAAAATATAATAATCATCTATCCTATATCATCTAACTCGCGAGCATTATACTATTCGCTATACGAATAATATACATATATCCATGATATTATATTTATATTACCTAGGTTTATTAATTTTAGTGAATTTAATTACAAAACTATTTTTATAATATTAAATTATTTTAATTACTAATATAATTTTAATATTATTCAATTATTTTAATTACAGACTAAATGTTAATGTTAATTATTTATTATAGAATTATAAAATTATTATAAACACATAAATACAATAGCATAAACAATTATAGACATAAGCTTAGAACTTCAACAAATAGTACATATAAGGTTACATTTTATATATAATAAGTAAATATTATACATATTCATATACCATTTTCCCTACCTCCACCTATTACTACATTTACATACACATACGCACACACATATATATATATATATATATATATATATATATATATATATATATATATATAGATATATTTTTTTTTCTTTAGAGTAAATCAACTTCTGAATCCCATGGGGTTATGTATTCTCATCTATACGTGTTCCTATTGATACGCTTTAACTATGTAACCTAATGCATATCTTCGTTAACGCACAGTGTACTATGTACGATGATTATATAGGACTCGATGCTAACGTAACTAACTGACTTAGCAATGTGATTAAATGCAATGTACAATTGTTGACAGCGTAACCACTCGTTAATAAACTAGATCTAGACCGCAGAACTACGTAACATACCGTATAACTCAGACCTAACACACTGTCCAATACTGTACATTGACAATATGCCACTTTCCGTATAGTTAAATAATGTTATATCGCATTCTTCTCTTGCACCGTTGATCTCATTCATATGACACTACTAAATAAAACAAGATTATGACCATCAATATACTATATAGACATTAATATCATATATCGACTTACACACTACTTCAACTAACCACCGAATCACTTATAATCTCCTACCTCAACTACTGAAACTCGACTGTACGGTACACTGTATATACCACATTATCTATATTAACCTCCATTTGTTGTCTACAATCCCTGCTAACAATAATATCATCATGATATCAACATAATAGCATAACTAATATCCTCAAATGTTTACATTTTGCTATTATGCTACAATTATGTTGCAATTAAAAGTCTATTATGCTATTATTATGTTACTATTCATTTCTAAAGTCTATTATGCTGCTATTATGTTGATAATCTAATAATAGCAACATAGTATCAGTATAATAGACTTTTAAAATTAACATAATATACAAATTAACATAATAATAACATAATATACGTTTAATAGCAATATAATAGCAGCGTAATAGCATTACAAATCGAAAGCAGCATAATATACTTCTAATGGCAATATAATGACAGCATAATAGCACAATGTAAACATTTGAGGATATTAATGATGCTATTATGTTGCTATTACGAGGCTAGTACTATTAGCTGGATAGATTAATTAGAACTGTCATAAATCTGACACTATAGTTTAAACTATACAGAATATGATACAACAGTATAGAATTTGTTATATGTACTTACAACTAAACTGTCAATCATCTCACATGCTGTTAAATATACCACTATCCCTATAATATATATCTCCAAATTATCTACATGAGTATTTTATTCCCAAACGAACTATCAAATATATCCTTTAATTCTACCATCTCATATGTGTCATATAAAGAGCACTATAATATTATTTTTTTTATGAGATTAGGTGAGTGTCATTACAAGTCATAAGTTATTAAACTATGAAATGTAAATAATTTAAATAAACATTAATAGTGCTACTTATATTTATCAACTTTTACTTTTATATCTTCCTAAATAGTTATACATGTACTACCGTATACATGTACTACCTACCGATTGTGTCCGTATTTCCTTAGCTGAACATGTTAGTTTTTACCTAATAAGAAAGAATTATTCTATATTCACCCACTTAATAATATCAATAGCCATACAATTCAATTTATACAGTGATCATTAGTAATACTCTGAATATATTAATATACTTTATAAACATTTCCTTCGATGCTTAAAATATACATACTCCATCATGATACTTTCTAGTATAATTATACCCACAAAGTTATAATGCGTATATACACATTACTAAACACATCCATAATTACAAACTATCTTATTCATATGCTAAGTGTATATTGTATACTAATGAATTTAACTGAATTCTTACCTATATTGTATATAGGCTTGTAAAAAAGCGAGCATTCAAACGTAACTAACTTATCTTTCATAATAAGAATATGTCTTTCCATATAAGTTAACTTATCCATTCTTGTCTGCCACTTATCAGAACATTATTCTGCTATTTGTATATGCTTATGATCATGCAAACTATATACACATATATATATATATATATATATATATATATATATATATATATTTTAATATATGTATTGTAATCTAATGATGTGTATATACATATATAGGTTTATATGTGGAGAAAGACTCTAGTATACATACGTCATAAATTCACATACATCACTTCTCGAGGTAGACATAGTTCATCTGCTGAATTAGGTTAGAGTGTTAAGTTTTTAGTGGGCGTGGTCTATTAATTAAAATATGAAGATTATTTAGTTATTATAGGTAGTTGTTGGGCTATGATTAAGTATATGGGTTTTGGATAGGATACTTTTAATTGTAATGTATTCTAGGTTCAATTTTTAAGTAAAAGTTATAATTATTATGTTAATAATGTTGATTAATGTGGTATAATCAAATATAAATCGTATCATATAAGTAAATTTATATGATATAGTTTAATATTAAATAGTTTTTTTCCAGCTAGATATGTATTATATATGTATTAGTATATGTATTATAAGTATATATATATATATATATATATATATCTGTTTTATATTTGTATTTGGCTGAATCTATTGGTCAAATAGAGAGAATAGTATATGTATTATTTAATGGACGAACAGAAAGTAACCGTTTATCGATTAAAGTATACTATATATCGATTAAAGTTATTGCATATGTAGGTAGATGTATAGATTTAAAGATAGTTATATATATAGATATAGTTATAGATTTATATATGTATACATATAAAGTAAGTTAATGAAGAACATAGAGTATGCGTATAGATAGTTATAGATTTATATATGTGTAAATGTATCGTTCAATCTAAACATCATTCAATTTTCTTGTAGTGAACATATTACTTATCTAATTTGTTTAGATATTTTGTAATTTAATTCACTGATAAATACTAAATAAGTATTATATCATATTATTAAGTAATACAACTATATATATATATATATATATATATATATATATATATATATATATATATATATATATGTTTGTGTATAAAGTTATTAACCTTATTTAATCTTTTTGTGAAGTGGATAAATGAATAATTAATCTTTTAGATATGTATAATCCATTGTATATATTTGGAAGTATACTAATTATGAGAAGTTAATAATATCACTTTTTATGTTATTAAATAACTTTGTTTAATTATAATGAGAAATTAATGAAATATTAACATTATAAATTATATATATATACATATATAAATATATATATACATATATAAATATATATATACATATATGTATTAAAAACCCTTACTCACTGATGGCACGCAAGCCCTCTCTGGCGCCATAGCCCACGATGACTGGGAGCCTGTTAAATTATTATTTAATTTGAATTATAATTTGAATTATAATTTTGATATAATACTTTATATAATCAATAGTTAGTGAATTATTGAATACATCTATAATTATTAAATACCTATTTTCTTGGACTGGCGTGTAGTAGTAGTCGACTTAACTATAGTAATAATGCCTTACATATTATGTATTAATAATATAAAATAAATATATATATATATATATATATATATATATATATATATATATACTTTATATATATATACTTTATATATATATAAAGTATATATATATATACTTAGACGATAATAAAACGTATAAGTATGGTATAACATATATACATATGTGTATTATTTTCATGTATTATACGATTACTATTAATGCCAGTAAATCTAAGGTTATTAGTATGATATTAATTAAATTGTTTAAAATATATATACTATTTTAAATATACATTTAAATGAATTTCGTACTATTTAATTATGTATTATATATCAAACTTGCATACAGAAATTATAAAGATAATTATGTAGATTTCATAAATAATATATTCGTTTATTTATGTGAACGAGTGCTGGCTATATTAATATATATTTAATACAACTATTTAGTATCATAGGATATGATAGGATATTATTATTAATTTAAAAAATACCACTATCGTAAAATATTACCCTCACTGGTATAAAACGGAACAACCAAATAAACATAACAAAAAAAACATAAAAGATAAATTATCATAATATCACAATATATAAAAATAAAAATTAATAATTAATGATAGCGAAATAGTTAATTAGAATGTAGGTACTCTTTTAGCTTATTCATAAATCACAATGCAGATGTAATATTACGTAACTAATATGGTAACGATTGCATCTGTCAGCTGATATCGTGCACAACTCACGTGACATTAATGTGAGCAATGTGTCACCTCGAGATGTATTATTATATGTATTATAAGTATATAGTCATATATTAATTTACGTATTAGTTATATATATTGTTATATAATGTATGTGTGTATTATAGATAAATCCTAAAACCTATAATTTTTTCATCCACCATGCTCGAAGCGGGAGATACTATATAATTATATTATATTCGTGATTAATGATATATTCTATATAATAAACTGACTTACCACATATATATATATATATATAATATATATATTATACTGAATAACTAATATCAATTGTATACAATACTGACAAATATTAATCAGAATTTTTAAATTTAAATAATACTAATAATAATTTAACTACTTTTGTTGGATACTGGTGTAGGAATTAACTCCGATTCATTTTATTTGGATTAAATTGTAATTTTTAATTATTTATAAAATTATTAATAAATAATATGTATATCTTATATTTTGAACTTAATTTATGTACTGGTTATAATATACAATTTATAATATACAACATATTGTATATAAAAATATATAATTTTCTTATATAATATATAATTTTCTATATTAATTTACTTTAAATTTATTTACATATCTTATTTAGTAATATGAATAAATATTGTTAATATATTAACCCAAATAAAAATCACCAAATCACAAAATGAACTATAATTCCAAACTCGAATATAAACCAAATATACATTCAAAATAAATGAGTATAGAATATACATAATTATTATTTAATTTAAAAAATATGTAATACTTATTATAATCTTATATAAAAGACAATTATTTGTATTACTATACTTAACTATGAAATATATATTTTTAATTTTTGTAAAATAAATATAATAATGTAAATGAATTTAAATATATATATATATATATATATATATATATATATATATATATATATATATATATATATATATAATATATATATTAAATACACTATATTTTATTAATTTTTTATTAGGTTTTTTTACATATTATTTCTTTACTACACATACATTCCTCTTAAACGTCCATCACCTAGTAAGAAATAGCGAATGTATTATAATAAAAGTACGAGTTTATGAATATTTAAATAATAACCGTGTACACTATCACCTGTTGATTCTAATAATTGGATTAACATGTTTTAAATAATTGATTATTTAATATATTATAATATATTATATTTTAGCACATAATAAATGAATCTAATACTTTAAAATTTATATATATATATATATATAATTATTTTTTACATAATATATAGATATTTAATATATAAATAATTTTTTGATTTATAAATATTGAAATAAAAACCTATTACGGGAACTTTAGAATCTAAATCAAATAATTGGATTAATATCAGAAAATATTTAATATACTATAATAAAATGCAAAATAAATTAAACAAATAATTTGAAATTAATATTTAGTAATTATAAAATGATACTATATATAGTAATATTACTACAATAATAGCTTTTGAAGTACATATTTTCCATTGTATAGTAGTTATTATTTCAATGATTTAAAAAATATTATAAATATGTATTTAATATAAATTAAAATGAGTATTACAATATTTTGGATTTCTATATGAATATGCTAACACTACGCATTTATCTATTAATTATTTTATAGTGAAACGTATGTTTCTAAATTATTTATTTCGAAATTTTAAATAATATAATATGTACAAAATGATGTTTAAAATTTAAAAAAAAGCATATTGGAATCATTACTGTGTATCAATATATCATTATATTATTATTATGCGTATATTACATGTAATGATTATAATCATTACGTAATCAATAATTATTGATTCTTTATTATTATATATTAAATTATATTTATTATATGTATACATTAATTTATTAAACCTTTGATGGCAACTTTTACTTTATCTGTTTTATCAATCATATATTATTACATTTATATAAAATGTGAATATATATATATATAATTATTGAAACGATATTATGATTAATTTACTATATTTACTATATTATCTTATAATGTATGATAATTACATAACTCGCTTAATGCCATGGCAGCACTCCCGCTTCGGGCCAAGCGACCACGGCGATTTTTTTTGGTTAACTAAAATAAAATTTTATTTTAAATAATAAATATATATATATATATATATATATATATATAACTGCCCGCGTGGTTCAGTTGTATAATGCGTCAGAAACACAAGCAATAGGAAATGGTGTAAGCCCCGGACCATTAAAATAGGTCTTACATATTATTTAGAAGTGATCTTATATATTTGTGTATAAACAAATGATTGTCTCTTGTTAAAATCATGTATGCCTTATAGTATGCCATATGGTTATAAGTGAAAACTTCATATAAGTTTCTTGATGGGATGAAAGGACTCAAAATACAATTAAAATAACAACAAAAACAATATATATTTATTAATTTTAAAATTTTAAAATTAAATAATTTCAAATTTATAATTAATGTTTATACTTTATAACTAATATTACAATGTCTTCATTTAGGTTATTATTAATGTCCATCTTATACAAAAAAACTAAACTATATTAACATAATAATTATAATGAATATATGGTAATATTGGTTAAGACATTAACATTTTTGTTCTTAATAATGCAAACTCGCAAATATATAAATAAATATAATATATAATATTCGATTTAACCGAACATCATATAAATAATAAAACCTTTCTTAACGTTTCTCGAAGCGGGAGATACTATATAATGTTTCGTAATTAATGATATATTCTATATAGTACTGACTTACAACATATATATATATATATATATATATATATATATATATATGTATATATATATATGTATATATATATATATATAATAATAATAATTTAACTACTTTTGTTGGATACTGGTATAGGAATTAACTCAGATTTATTTTGTTTGGATTACATTTTAATTTTTAATTATTTATAAAAATATTAATAAATAATATTGATATCTTATAATTTGAAATTACTTTATGTACTGATTATAATATACAATTTTAAACATATTATATATCAAAATATATAATTTTCATTACTTTCATTACATTTATTTACATATTATATTTAGTAATATGAATAAATATTGTTAATATATTTAAACATATTTCAAAATACGATTTCGAATTAATGTGCGCGTTATATTAAAGGTGCAGACAAATACATCACAAAGACCATACATATACTATACACATATTATACCTGTAGGACGTGTTATGGCTTCATCAACCTTCGCTATATTAATATTTATCGTCAATAGTATTAATTAATAACTATATATATATATAAGGAATCTAATTATAATTCACAACTTTATACTCTACACCTTGTATACTATAGTATACAAGGTATATATACACATATTAAACCTGAATATAATAGGGACCCTATAGGTGTCCTACGCCTAGATATTGTTGTTGCAGTATAGTCACCTATAGTAATAATTATCATCAATAGTATGTATTAATACATATATATATATATATATATATATATATAATACAAATTTTATTTGAAAGTTTATATATATATATATATATTATAATATACACATAACAAACGTGTGAGGGTTTTTCGACTAGCCGGCGGAGTAGGATTAGACTTCACTATAGTAATAATTTCATACATATTATGTATTAATTATATATAATAAATATATATATATATATATATGTTATTATTTATTATGATAATACAGTTATTAGTATGAAATAATTAGTATATGAATACAAACCCTTGCGTATCGCCTCTACTCAAGGCCTTCCCGGTGCCATGGCCCATGATGACTGCGACACTAGTAGATTTAGATTTAGGTTATCAGTTGTATATAATCATTTAAATAATAATTATTTATCATACATCTATAATTATCGACTACATCTATAATTATTCAAAACTTCTATAATTCCGAATACATCATATATAATTATTGACAAATCTATAATTATTGAATACATCAATTAGTATTGAATACATCAATAAGTATTTAATATACATATATATATATATATATATATATATATATATAATTATTGAATACCTTTTTTTGTGTGGCACCGAGGGACGCCACATACCATCGTAATTGTCTATAATAATAATGCTCATACAATTTATATATATATATATATATACATTATATATAACTATTTATTATGATATATATGCATATAATACGTATATGCATATCTTTATTTATCATGATAATTTATGTATTATAATGATATAAATAATAATTAAATTTAAAACCTCTCCTACTCCCCGTATTGCATAGCCTTTCCGGGGCAACAGCCCACACGGATGATTTTACTGTTTACTTTATTTAATGTTAAGTATTAATACAAATTAATTATATGTTTATATTATAATTCCTAATAATTCGTTAGAATTCATATATAATTGTTAAAATAATTATAATAATGAGTTTTACATTATTATTATTTTAGTAATGTCTTGCAAACTATAAATAAGTAACACTGAATATATATATATACTAACTTGGCTTAGTTGGCTTAATATACATCTAAATAATTTTTTATTTTCTACCAATTTTATTATTGTAATAATAGTTTTCAATATTATATATATATATATATATATATATATATATATATATATATTTAGTATAGGTATACAATATAAACATATATGTATTAAAAACCATACATAATAGATGCCCTATCTGGTGCCAGAGCCCATAACGACTGCAGTCGTCCCATGGGTCCAATGAGTCCCATGGGAGCCTAATAAATTATTATTTTAATTTTAATTATAATTTTATTATTATTATAATTATTATTTACTAGCATACACATATATGTATATATATATATATATATATATTTATATATATATATATATTATTGTATACATTGATTTATATAGTGTAGTACAATAGATATAATCATATTAATAAATTAATAACATTAATGTGGAAATATTTCAAATATGTTGTTTCGAGCTATATTGGAAATATAGTGTTATATATAATATATAATATGCTATGTATTAAGTCTATTTTTAATAATATGAATAGTATAATTCCTGGAGGTTCTTTCATTGATCCTATAGTATATATGCATATATATGCATTAATATATATATATATATATATATATATATATATATACATATATGTATTACAAACCATACATAGTAGATGCCCTGTTTGGCGCCAGAGCCCAGGATGACTGGGAGCCTAATAAATTAATATTATAATTTTAATTATAATTTTATATAATAATTTATATAATCATTAGTAAGTGTATCATTAATGTTTGAATACATCTATAATAATTGAATACCTTTATTGCCTGGTCTCCTCAGTCCATCATTCTTGACTATAGTATTAAATATTATATAATAATTATTATATTATATTTTAAAATATAGTTTTGCGCAATTATTACGTATATATGTATACCTATAGTATTCATCGAATCTCATTGAATTTATTACTGATACTTTATAAAATAAACTAGTATAAATATATATAAATATATAAATTATTGTATAAATTGATGTATATATTTTAGTACAATAGATACAATATTATTAATAAATTAATAATATGTAGAAATATTGTAAAATATGTTGTTTCTAGCTATCTTTGAAATATAAGGGTACTGAGGTACTATTTATTGAGTATGTTATTAATAATATCAATAGTATTATTCCTCGAAGTTGTGTGCTGGATAATATATTTATTAATACATTTTGTAATAAGTTACATATTATTTGAAGTCATCCATTATTCTTCGCTTACCACAAATATATTTGTCAGTTGTTAATTTAAATAACTTCAAATTAACTATACATAATGAACTCGAAAAATAAAATATATTGTCATAACAAAAACGAAATATATAATATATAAATAATATTATCTATTTTAAGACGTGATTATAAAATATAGGTACCCGTTACATTTAGATTAAATACTACTGTGTACTGTATATGTGGCTGTATGACGCCTATCCGGCTGGGTAATAGTAGACTCCACTATAATAATACTTATCAACAATATTATGTATTAATACATATATTGATACATATAGATACATATACAGATACACATATATATATATATATATATATATTTTATATATATATATAATAAATTTTGTTATAAGTTAAATACTATTTTAAATATTTATAATGATTATTTATAAATTAATATTAATTATTGTTAAATAAGATAATAACCTCAAATTTACCTTACCAAATGAACTCTAAAAATTACATATATTTTCTATATAATTAAATCATATTATATTTTAATACGTGATAATATAATGAAACTACATACATTAATGAGTATGTTTCAGGTATAAGTGATAATATAATGAATATTATAATATCATATTATTGAAGAATATAAACTATATATAGAGTTTTATGTATATTTTATATATATATATATACATTATATATATATATATATATATATACTAGCTGTCCAGTTCTATTTTTCGCTGCTATTCATAACCATGGTAACAAATATGTAATCGAATGCACACTTTTTATTATAGTATATATTCTTATGTACATCTATCTCTAAATATGCTTATAAATATGCTTATATTTAATGTGATAATATCAAATTGATAATAAACTGATGGTAGACTTCTCCCATATATTCCATAGTATTATCATGTTGAACAATTTCTATTTCAGAATAACTATGTCTTATATTATAATTAAGAAATATAATATTGTATAGATTTACCGAATATAGTTATTGATAACCCTAAATGAATATTATATATATATATATATATATATATATAAGTGTATGTGGGTATATATCAATAATTATGCAACGATATTATTATTTATATATTTACTATATTATCATATAATGTATGTTAATTACATACCTCTCTCTCTATACCTCCACAGCACTCCCGCTTCGGTCCAAGCGATCACTTCGATTTTTTTACGTAATTTATTATCAGTTACACATACACATTTTTGATAAAAATATATTTTATTATATATAAATATATAGATATATATACATATATATATATATATATATATATATATATATATATATATATAAGTGTATGTGGGTATATATCAATAATTATGCAACGATATTATTATTTATATATTTACTATATTATCATATAATGTATGTTAATTACATACCTCTCTATCTATCCCTCCACAGCACTGCCGCTTCGGTCCAAGCGATCACTTCGATTTTTTTACGTAATTTGTTATCAGTTACACATACACATTTTTGATAAAAATATATTTTATTATATATAAATATATAGATATATATACATTTATATATATATATATATATATATATATATAATAAAAATATATAAGATATATACATACAAATCATTATACTCATTTTTATTAAGGATATATCACAATCCTAAATTATTTTCCAATATTACCTATAAGTATAATTCTAGTAATTCAAGTAATATCCTAGTCAGTAATTAATTACATAAATAGTATGCATTCAATTAATATATATATATATATATATATATATATATATATATATTTATATATATATTAGTATGTGTTAGTTTATAGGGTATCATAGGAACGTGGTGCATATAGTAAATGAAGGGGTTGAGATGTTATATTTAATATTGATGTTTATAAATGTTACAGAGTAATTTAATTGTGTTTTATGATATAGGGAGTGTTAGAATGATATTTCAATTATTGATATGTTCACAAGGAATGAATAATTCAGGAGTGGTAGGCATATCGTATAACCATGTGTATTAGGATTACTAATTAACACGATGAATAACTGTAAAGCTATAGATGTGTGTAGGGTTCCCTTTAGATGTATACATATAGTATACTATAGTACCTATAGGTACTACACACATAGATGAGGTGAGTCTGTAATCCAATAGAAATAAGTTAGATTGTGAAGTTTGGTAGTGATGTAAGTATGCGTTAGAGTAGATCTGATGGTTGTACAAGGTTTGGATAATAATACAAGTATTGATAGTTTAGGATTTGTAGCTAACAGATTCAAGTTTACGAATAAAGATACTTCTGGTGAAATGTTTCTAAAAGATATTATAAAGGTTTATTGATGTATATATATATATATATATATATTTAGAAATAAATATAATATTATAAGTGAATTGTTTACCATATTGAAATATAAATACGGATATATTTATTTTAATTATATATTAAAAATAAAAACATTTATATTATTTTTATAATTATATAATACTTATATTAATATACCTCTTAATGTCTATACGTTAATACAGTATTGATTAATAATCAAGAAAGCATAAATAAATTAATAATGGAAACTTGAAGTTTGAATGATGAAAAGAAAACTATTCAATTTACGAAATATGATAACATTTATTTGAAAATATAAATGCAGTAAAAACTTGTGACGTCCGTAATTCGCTAACATCCAACAAGGAAAGTACCAACTTTGCTTAGAAGTTCTATGATAATAGAAAATTACTCGTGTAATATAATGCTAATTCACTCATGTTATATCACGCCAATCATATATTGAATAATTTAAATAGGATTGCTTATTGTTAATGAAAGAGGATAGGATCGCTCGATTTATTATAAATTATTGAAGAATACTTTGTTTTTAAATAAAATTTAAAATGTATAAATATTTATTTGTTTACAGTATTTATCATATATATATATATTATTAAAATGTCCTCATCATAAACATTGTTTGTGCAACACAAGTTAAATAATATGTATATTGTTAAGGTGTCTAAATATATCTGAATAATTATTTGTAATTTAATAAATTATAATTATATCCATTTTTAATTCTGTATGTTTAACTGATTCTAATTTAAAATATTCATATTTATTTGTATAATATTAATAATTAATATATATATTAATATCGTATACGATATTAATTTAATACAATACATAAACAATTAGATATGCACTCTTAGGAAATATATAAATAATATAATAATGTATTCTAATTATATAGATATATTCTAAATTAATAATCTGATGTGGTTCACATATCCTCACACGACCTCAAATATCCTTAACATAGAAATACAATAGGTACGCCCTTATCCCATATCTATAATTTGAATAAGATTATGTATAATACTATTTAGATACAAAATAAACACATATAACTATAACACAAAAATCATCAAAACACGGTAATAAATATATTCCTTCCCTACTCTCCATAACATTTTCTAAACCTAAATAAAACTATACATGATTTAAACTAATCACTAACAATATAATTCTCAAACATCTAAACCTGTCTCACATACAACTTCATCCACATAAAAGTCGGCTTTCCCAGACCGATATTCATTTGCAATAAAAATAATATACTGCACTACTCGAAAATCAAATATGTGTTCAACATTAAAATAACTATGAACTCTAGTTTTTATAAATATACATTACTATCATAACAATACTTTTAATTGTAAAACACCTCAGTTATTATTACCCTTCCTTTTATTAAGCGTTGTGTTAAACTATCATAGGTTGTTTTAAACTATCCTACAATGATTACTATGCGACAAGCAACATCTAATAATAGAATACAGTAATCTAAACACAGAGCGATTAATCATATAAAATATAACTACTTGAAATATGTATTATAACATAACTATAATAATAATCATATGAACATATATCAATTACGGACACCCACTATTCACAAACAACAGCATAAGTATCTCCTAATCCGCATTCATTTTTAATTCTTCTCTTACCTGATCCTCTCTTAAGACACTCACTTCAAAATATCTACAAAATAAACCTTTAAACCTTAAGCTTTTTGAACAACTTCAAAAAATCCGACTTTTCATTTTCAAATCTTATCTTCACTAAACTGTCAGTATAACTTTCATCATACCTCGATTAGTATGATATACGTGTCTATTCAAATATGCATTATTAAATATCTTCTCCATCCGTAACAATATCCCACTTATCCCAGAACATTCTGAAGAATATGATTTTGATATTTTATTCATTCAATTTATATCTATTTATATATAATGTATATCTAGTGTCTAATTAAATAGCTGTACAACTATAGATATGTAATGGGTTATCAGTGTAATGTATATGTGTATGCCAGTTTAATCAAATGAATAATTGAGCAATAATCAATTCAACTATACAAAATATGCTTAACAAATATCACATACTTTTTTGAACATAAATTTAATATATATTACTTTACAATTTATAATGCTATAAATCATTTAATATGTATTATATTTATTATCTTTGGTAAATAGTTTTCAAATTGTGTTGATATAGATTATAATCTAGATTGTGTTACAGCTTTATATATATATATTAAAATATGTATTTAGTAATAATGCATATATATAAATAACAACAATACAATAACATTTATTCTACATTTAATTTAATTCATTCTGTCACAGTATTTATTCCTCACTCAGTATTATTTATATATACATAATTATAAACATATTATAATTATTATTATAATAATTTTAATATAATATAATTATTATAATGATTATAATATTAAATATTAGATATTTAATATATTATATATAATATCATATTATATAACATTTATATATACTATATATTGTATTCATGTGATCAAATAAATATTAATACTACCATATTAATAAATATACACATTAGAAATTATATTTATATTTGAAAATTGTTAAATATTTAATAATAAAAACAATACAAATAATAAAGAAATATTTTTAAATTAAATTATTGTTATGTAAATAAAGGTATTCGAATAATCATAAATATAATTATATTATATAAGTATGCCATAACACCAACCCACACCCCTCCCCCAATTCATATCACGTACATCGTACTTTGTGTGGTATTAATGAACTTTCCCACTGTTCCACCGGGTCTTACATATTATTGTTCTATGTATATATATATATATATATATATATATATATATATATAGATAGCCACTTTCGCTATGTTATAATTCAATTTACACAATCATTAATGTTATTATACGCTACACATATTTACCCCATAACATGCTAACAGCTGTATCAGTTTTAAAAGAAACAGTCTACAATTGTAATAATGAACATAACTCCCCACCCTATCTTTGTTAGAAACAATCTAGATGAAGTAAATGCATTTAGACGGTCGTGAACAAATGTATTCGTCAGCCTATATTTCACAATTATGCAGCGTGAATGTGCACTTTGGTATAGATCAGCATATAAGGACAGAATATACATTAAGAAGAAGAACTGGAGACATCAAATATATCACAGAATAATTAGAAACAATGGACTTTCTTTGAAACACTATATACTGACAACTGACCCACGACTATTCCTAGATAAAAGGTTAGCTATCGTAAAAGATTCTGATGATTCAATGTTAATATATATATATATATATATATATATATATATATATATAATGATGCAAGGTTATGATAGCTCTATATAAATATAGCGATAACAACGATCTGATGATGACCGTATCGATAATAAACGTATGTTACCTCTATTCGATGACAATAATATTACCCTAATTCCAAAATGAAGCCTGCTTATAATAATGTCTGCGATAATGAGATCATATTAAACTATTGCTCACACTCCACATCCCGTATAATTGATTAACGCCCTACATAACGATTTACAAGACGGTGTATCTTACGCAGAACACATGCAGATACTACTGACTAGTACCGATAACATATGTCCATCACTCGGAGAAATGCTGCTCTTATGGAAAGAGGAAACACTGTTACAGAGGCTTTGATCAGAAGAAGGCGCATGTCATCTGCACTGGAATACGGGGTATCGGGTATCCACAGTGATACCAGAATGTGGTTTTTATATCATTATTTAGTATCACATTATTATTAAAGCAAATGTAGATACCGACTCACAAACTAATCTACTGCCTTAACATATTTATTGTAAATTAAAAAGTACTCATAAAATAATATTTTACTGCGATTATAAGAAAATATCATTACATTGCATCATTAATATATTATATATATAACACTATAATTTATGATATACCATTGTTCTATATTGCCTACACAAATAATGTCTCTATATTAGATATACAATATGTAATACAGTTATTTCTAATCATGTATCTATATTGCGCTATACTCAAAACTAATACATTGATAATACTGACATAAAAAATGATTACCTTAATCCACGACACGCAATCAATAACCAACATATACGACAGGACTTGTCCAAAAATCTCACTATAATCTTGACCCTGGTTACATTCCAAAACATATACACACAAATGACAATAAACTAAAACCACAACATACCGGACATGCTTAGCATAGGCTTCATCCTAGCATAGGCCTACTCGAAACATTCCCTATTAACTGTAATGGTCTAAAATATTCCAATTGAATTAATCATAATGATTGACCTATCCACATTCACGTAATTAATCCGTCTCATGGGGCCCCCTGTATAAACGTGATGAAGTCACCACTGATCTTGTAAATATGTGTCTCTAGATATTATAAGCCATATTCACAATCATCACAATCATCACAATATATACATATATCGCAGGTGCAGGGAGTACGCATTAAATACATAAATTAAAGTATTAACGATTCATTACTTATCTACACCCCCCACCCAATAAGTGATAACTAATATAATACCCGACCTCCAGACTCACACAACTAACCATAGTACTATATTATCACTGTCCCACAATATATATTGTTAATATTAACTCCGCATAGCGACAGCAACCCAATAGCTCACAACTCCACTACAATCCATACATATAAATACTAACCCCTCCCCTGCAGAGTCTGTATCACCTCTACTAGGGAGCCTAATGGGGAACAGCCTCGAGACCGATATATACCATGAGATGATGCCGACTCCGTGGTAGGAGATGAATGATACAAGCACTACGAGTAGGTTACATTAATCGGAGCTGGTGAAAGATCAACCTCGGATCTAGCACTAATTATCCGAGGGGGGAGGTTATATTTGTTTGATATAACACCCCCACTATTTGTATAATACTCATTGTTATATGTATACCGAATATTATGGTCTCGCCCAGAGTCACACATGACTGATATCGATATCTATGAATAGTCATGATATATATATATATATATATATATATATATATATATATATATATATATATATATATATATATATATGTATATACTAAGTAGCCTAGAAGTGTATTAAATGATACATTTATACTGTACTTATATATATATATACGTATATATCTATAGATATTATATAGTTTAATAATGTTAATAATACTCCCTCATAAGTACTCAACTCAAGTTACAACTTAAATATATAATAATTTACTGATTTATTTTATCTATATCTATTTACTTATCATTATAACAGGATATGTTCGATTCATATTTTAGTAACATTTATTATATAATCAATAGAGAAGTTGGAAATGAGAAAAGTAGCTCCATCATTGAAACGGCGAGAAAACTCGTCAGTCGATATGGTTTGTACATTAACAACATCGATATTCAATTATTATTTAAATTATTGCATAACCACAGAATGTTGTTGACTAATGTGTTTCCTTATGAAATATCAATAAATATATTCAATATTTCTTAATTTTCTATGTTCATGAATGATTAGTTATGGTTCGGAATTTAATATTAAATTATTTAATTCTATAAGGAAGAATATATAAACTATATTTATTTATTTATATTTATACCCTAAAACCCCCGGATTTATACTTTAAACTCTAATACAGTATAGTACATTATTATATACACACATATTATATAATTAAGCACTCTTTTCTATTGTTAATAAATTACTATTTTATAATAGTCAACATATATTTAATTCTAAATTTATTAGTTAATTTATATATAATTACTATTTTATATCAGTAAATATATATTTAATTACTAATTTAATAAGTTAAGATATAGTGAATATATAGTTAATTAATATTTTATATATATATATATATATATATATATATATTTAACTAATAGAAAATAATTATTAAATATATATATATATATATTAACTAATATAAAATCTTGATTCGATATATATTAATTTATCATAAATAGTAATTCAATATTAATTAATAGAAAATAGTAATTTAATATATATATATATATATATTAGATTATAAGTTTGTATTAGTTAGTATAAATAGAATTACTAAATAATGTAAAATAGTAATTAATATTTATTAAATAATAGATAATATTAAATAATAGTAAATAATAATCAATATATATTAATTTATCGAAAATAGTAATTCAATAATATTAATTAATATAAAATAGTAATTCAATATATATATATATATATATATATATATATATATATATATATATATATATATATATATACATATATATATATTATAAGATTCGATATATAATAATTAGTAGACAATAGTAATTCAGTATGTATTTGCTAATTAGCAATAATATACATAGTAATTCAAATATATATTAACTAATATAAATAGTTATTCAATATATATATATATTAACTAATAGTAAATCAATATATATATATATATATATATATATATATATATATATTAACTAATAGAAAATAGTGATTCGATATATATTAATTAAAATAAATAGTTATTCAATATATATTAACTTACCCATGTCGAGCTTGCTCGGCAGTTTTTGACTATCTTCCACCAACCATCTTTATCTTCAATCGCCTTTTTTATTTCATTAACATCACAGAGTGTATCATCCACCAGTTGATCGACGTAGTTCCTGTGGGGTCGACCTATTTTTCTTTTACCATGAGTAGGTTGCCATATAATAATATCCGATGCCAGTTCCAATTTGGATCTCCAACAGTAACCAGAAAAACCCAATCTTTTCTGTCTTATCGACGTGCAAATGTTCGGTATATTTCCGTATATATCTTTATAGTTTGGACGATCTTTCGAAGATCTGTTTAGGATGGCACGAAGTATTCGAGTATAATTTCCATTGGGTCTTTTTTCACGCGCTTTTGTAGAGTCCAGCTAACAGAACAATATATTAACACAGACTCAATAGTTGCTCTGAAAAAGTTTATTTTCATATTATCAGGTAATCCAGATTTTCATATAGAGTTCATCTCATTTAAGGCTGCCCAGCTTTTAGATAATCTGATATTTAAATCTTTTTCTGTTGACTAGATATGGCTCCCAAGATACTTATTAAATCAGAAACTTCTTTAATATTCTTACCGTTTAGGCTTTTTATAACTTAATTTATTCCTTGATTTATACTGTTATATTTCGTCGTTCCAGTATTTATAGATAGCCCAATTTCTTTTGCAGCCTTTTTAATTTTATGTAAAAGTAGTATTGCTTCATTGGGTTTATCGGTTACTATAGCTAGATCATCCGCATAGTCCACATCATATAATTTTTATTGCTGGATATATGTTGCTCCTTCTCTCAATGAGGGTAAACCCAAGATTATATTTCGGTCTAATGCTTTCTTCAAAACATAGTCAAGATAAATTATGAAAAGAAAAGGAGAAAGTGTATCACCTTGCAAAACTCCACCCGAGAATATTTATAAACTCAGTATCGTCAGTTCTAACAATATATTTAGTATTTTTGTATGCTATCATGATAGCACTTATTATCTCATATGGTATACCGTACGCATTAAGTATCTCTGCCATCTTTCATCGATGTATGGAATCAAAAGCTATGGAGAAATCGATGAAAATGATAGTAGCTGTCAGATTTTTTGCATTTGCGCCTTCGATAATTCTTCTAACCGTAATTATTTGCCCAGAGGTAGATATTAATCTATGTAATATTAGTTCTAAACCCGTTCTAATTTTTTCCTAATATAATATCTACCGCCGGCCTTATTTTATTTAGTAACATTAGATTGTATATGTGTGCAGCAATGCATGTTAAAGTAATTCTACAATATAATTATACAACCTTTATTCCATAAATCGATTGGATCGTGTTCATCTACTTTATTGCAGCAGGTTAATAAAAAGTCTTGAAATTCATTTATTTTACAGGTTTCTATAGGGATTTGGTCAAACTTATAATTTAATATATATTGAATTACTATTTTATATTTGTTAATATATATTTAATTACTATTACCTATCACTCAAAAATAAGCTTTTCATTAGACGCCGAAATCGAGTCATTAATTTTTGGTATAAAACGAATCGGTTAAATTATACATTTATCAAACCTAGTCATCTAATGACTCGGTTATTTATTTGATAATTGAAAGCTAGTCATGCATTTTAAATAATTTTGTTATTGAAATATAATAATTACAATATCCACTTAATGACTTGTTGGATTTTAATCATATAAACAAGTTTTATTTATTGAAAATAAAATTATTTTATAAGAATGACACTATTATATTAAATCTATACTCTATAATATATATAGTCTATATAATATAGTAATAAAACATTAAGCGTAAAAATTACCAAGAATTGGTAATTTCAAATTACATTTGTTTAAACTACAAATATAACTTTAAGTTTAGTAATATAACTTTAGTTAAAGCTAATTAATAATAATGTATTATATTATTATAATTATATATATATATTATAATAATATATTATTATAATAATTGTAACAATAATTTTCATTTAATTTATTTTATGTTATTATCTTAGATAATTTTGATAGATAATATATATCAAAATTGTATTATTATAAGTTATTAATGTGTTAATAAATTACAATAGCTTATATTATATAAATTCTGATATGTATAAATTATACTTATTATTATTAGATAATAATTTATTATTTTCTTATTTAATTTGTTTTAAGTTATCTATCAACATTTATTAATATAATTTTTTATTAAATTACCATAGTTTATATTTTATTAATTCAGATATATGTAATGTATAATGATTATTAATTTTTATTACGTAAATTAAATATTACTAAACGTATACGTATTGTACAACAACAAAGATCTTTATTAATACATATTGATTATAAAAACTTTAAGATATTATTGTAACTATAAAATCATTATATATTAAACATAAAGTTGTTTATACTTATTAATCATCTTTTAAATATATATTATTAACATTTGGAAGTTTAATTTCAATAATGACATCTCCAAATTATAATAGACTCAAGTTATAATATGAGCGATAATAATAAATTCAAAATACCTTTAGTTAATACCGACGCAACCAAATTTAATATAATCTATTAGGACCCATTTGTTGGAATAATCTACCAATACATATAAAATCATACAATAGTCAAACCACACTTAACCAATGTTGTTCAAAAATTATATAAATATTTAATAACGTGTAATCTCAATTAAAAATTCATATCTTTTATAATATTTTGTAATATACGTACATAAGTATTATTATTATAACCCTACTATTATTTATATTATTATTATTATTATTATTATTATTATTATTAATATTATTATTATTATTATTATTATTATT
This sequence comes from Osedax fenrisi, assembly GCA_964019155.1. NCBI lineage: Eukaryota > Metazoa > Annelida > Polychaeta > Sabellida > Siboglinidae > Osedax > Osedax fenrisi. The sequence goes on along the minus strand of OZ025241.1, from coordinate 5,002,581 downwards.
ATTATTATTATTATTATTATTATTATTATTATTATTATTATTATTATTATTATTATTATTATTAGTATTATTATTATTATTATTATTATTATTATTATTATTATTATTATTATTATTATTATTATTATTATTATTATTATTATTATTATTATTATTATTATTATTATTATTATTATTATTATTATTATTATTATTATTATTATTATTATTATTATTATTATTATTATTATTATTATTATTATTATTATTATTATTATTATTATTATTATTATTATTATTATTATTATTATTATTATTATTATTATTATTATTATTATTATTATTATTATTATTATTATTATTATTATTATTATTATTATTATTATTATTATTATTATTATTATTAGTATTATTATTATTATTATTATTATTATTATTATTATTATTGAATTGAATTGAATTGAATGAATATTTATTATGAATTTTTCAAGTTCGATTTAGTAATAATTAACAATATGTAGTGATAAATTCACAAAACGACAACAAAACGTAGATAGTACACATATAAAAATAACAATAGTAAATTAGAAACGTATCACATGTGCCGGTGATAAAAACAATTAATAATTAAAATTAATAATTTATAAAATTATATATATATACATATTTATATATATATATATGTATAAATAAATATTAAGTTATAATTTTTTTAATATGATTTTTAAAGGTATATAAACTATTTGCTAATACAATATGTTCATCAAGACCATTCCAAATGTTAGCTATTCGATTATTTAGTAGATTTTTTGTTACATTTAGTTTACATGTATTCATACTAATTTGCAGAGAATGGCCTCTGGTATTGTAGTTGGTCTTTTTGATATTAATAATAGATGATGTATTCATAGATACCAATCCGTTAAATAGCTTATATACCATAACAAGATCAAATCTAGTTCTTCTGATTTCTAGAGAATCTAGATTTAGGTATATTAATCTTTCATTAGAAGGTTTATAAGGTAAACCGCATATCTCGATTAATCTTCTCGTAAAGAATTTTTGGACCTTCTCTAGTTATATCTTCAGTCCTTTGAATGTCCTGGCATCTAATCCCGGATTCCAGACTGTCGACGCATATTCAAGGTGGGGTCTAGCATATGATATATATACTTTTCTAATAGCTGGTATATTATTAGTAATGAAACAGCGAAATATACGATTGATAACACAATATGCACTTGTACAGCACACACCAATATGTTCAGAGAAATGTAATGATGGATCAAATTTGATACCAAGATCACGATACGATCTACAGTTTACTATTGAAACATTATTTATAGTATACAATGGTTTATTTGTATTACCTAATGTAAGAGCAGCTGATTTTTTTGCAGCGTTTTCTAATTTCCAAGAATTAGACCATTCATAAAATTTATCAATATTTTGTTGTAATTTATATCTATGATCTATGTCATTGGATATAAAACTCAATTTAGTGTCATCCGCGAAAAGATTAATGGATATATCTTTATCAATCACTTCGACTAAATCATTGATATATATTAGAAAGAGTAAAGGCCCTATTACAGATCCTTGTGGAACACCAGATATTATTTTAACTGTATCAGACATTTGATTGTTAACTCTTACTCTTTGAGATCTACCAGATAGAAAACTACTTATCCAAGAATGTATGTTACCACATATACCTAAATTAGTTAATTTGACAAGTAATTTACTATGAGAGACCTTATCAAAAGCTTTAGCATAGTCAATATATATGATATCAATAAAACTGCCTTTATCAATTGCAGTAATCCATTTAGTATAACAAGTTAATAGTTGCAGTTCAACAGATTTTTTATGACGGAATCCAAATTGAGAATCAGTAATTAATGAGTTACGTTCTAGATAAAAATTAATTTCCTCAACTAATATACGCTCGAATACTCTAGACATAATTGAGGTAATTGAAATCGGCCTATAGTTTTCTCTATTTGAAGGGTCACCTTTTTTGAATATCGGAACTATATAACTTACTTTCCACATGTCAGGACATATACCAGCTGATAAAGTTTTATTAAATAATATCGTAAGTGGAATAGATAGTTCATATGAGAATTGTTTGAAAAATATTGAAGGGATATTATCTGGTGGCAATGTACATGATAGTGAGAGATTTATTAGATGCTTTCTTATGTTATGCCTATAGAATAAAAAGTTATTTATAGTTGAATTATGTTTAGGTGGAGATATTATTATTATTATTATTATTATTATTATTATTATTATTATTATTATTATTATTATTATTATTATTATTATTATTATTATTATTAGTATTATTAGTATTATTATTATTATTATTATTATTATTATTATTATTATTATTATTATTATTATTATTATTATTATTATTATTAGTATTATTATTATTATTATTATTATTATTATTATTATTATTATTATTATTATTATTATTATTATTATTATTATTATTATTATTATTATTATTATTATTATTATTATTATTATTATTATTATTATTATTATTATTATTATTATTATTATTATTATTATTATTATTATTATTATTATTATTATTATTATTATTATTATTATTATTATTATTATTATTATTATTATTATTATTATTATTATTATTATTATTATTATTATTATTATTATTATTATTATTATTATTATTGATTGATTGATTGATAATTTATTTAAGCAAATACATAGCCGAAAATATAATCGAAAGTATAAAGTATAAATATTTGCTAACGATAACATACGTTATAGAAATAAATAAAGAATAATACGAAATTAAAAAATTAAGGAAATTAAAACGTTTTACAGTTACCGTAAAAATAAACGAAAAACAATCGAAAGTAGAAATAAATCATATAGTAAAAATAAACGAAAAATGATCAAAATAGAAATAAAAGATAGCGTAAAAATAATCGAAAATAGAAATAAAATACATTAATTTGTAAGTGGCATCGAAATATTCAATTTCTACTTTAACTTTATAGAATTCTTCATCTTGTACCCTGTTTTAGTAATAAATTATTAGTTATATAATTTAATATTTAAATGTTAAATTTTAAATGTTAAATTTTAAATATATTATAAACAGAACATATTAAAAATCAAATAAACCAATACTAGAATGAAACAAACAAATAATGTAATACTTACCAAAATCTGTAATAATAGTAGGTACTTTATTAATTTATATTTATATTTTAATTGTATAATAAATTTGAAACATATATATATATATATAAAAACAGAACAAGTTATAAATAAAATAAACCAATATACCTATACAAAAACAGTTAATAACAAAACATACCAATAATATTACGAAACAAAATAATATAATACTTATCACTATAATCTGAAATAATAGAAAATTATTAATATTGTATTTTAGTAATATAATACATTTGAAACATATTTACAAAATATATATAAAACAAACATATAATACCGAACAAACAAAAGTAAAATAATACTTCACACTTTATCTGTAATAATAATGAATTATTAATTTTATATTATAGTATATTTGAAATATAGATATAAAAAATCCGAATTTTCTATAACAAAAATAAATTTATAACAAAATATAATACAGAACAAACAAAAATAAAATAATACTTCCCACTTTATCTGTAATAATAATGAATTATTAATTTTATATTATAATATATTTGAAATATATATATAAAAACCTAAATTTTCTATAACAAAAACACATTAAAAAAACCAGAAGAGATAATGCAATAATCTAGATACAAAATGAAACATAAATCAATATAAAATTATAAATTTCTGTTAAAAAAAAGTATTTTGTCGAAACAGATTTTGTTTATTTTATTTTTAAAAGATGAAACAGATACAGATTTTATTATATCATTATTTAATGAATTCCATATATTAACTGATCTATTATTAATTATATTTTTAATTGTATTATCATAATTATGTATTACATTTAATTTTTTACAATTACCTCTAGTTCTACAATTATTCGAAATGTTAAGAATATCAGATATATTTATATCTGTATTAATTATTATTATTATTATTATTATTATTATTATTATTATTATTATTATTATTATTGATTGATTGATAATTTATTTAAGCAAATACATAGCCGAAAATATAATCGAAAGTATAAAGTATAAATATTTGCTAACGATAACATACGTTATAGAAATAAATAAAGAATAATACGAAATTAAAAACTTAAGGAAATTAAAACGTTTTACAGTTACCGTAAAAATAAACGAAAAACAATCGAAAGTAGAAATAAATCATATAGTAAAAATAAACGAAAAATGATCAAAATAGAAATAAAAGATAGCGTAAAAATAGAAATAAAATACATTATTTTGTAAGTGGCATCGAAATATTCAATTTCTACTTTAACTTTATAGAATTCTTCATCTTGTACCCTGTTTTAGTAATAAATTATTAGTTATATAATTTAATATTTAAATGTTAAATTTTAAATGTTAAATTTTAAATATATTATAAACAGAACATATTAAAAATCAAATAAACCAATACTAGAATGAAACAAACAAATAATGTAATACTTACCAAAATCTGATATAATAGTAGGTACTTTATTAATTTATATTTATATTTTAATTGTATAATAAATTTTAAACATATATATATATATAAAAACAGAACAAGTTATAAATAAAATAAACCAATATACCTATACAAAAACAGTTAATAACAAAACATACCAATAATATTACGAAACAAAATAATATAATACTTATCACTATAATCTGAAATAATAGAAAATTATTAATATTGTATTTTAGTAATATAATACATTTGAAACATATTTACAAAATATATATAAAACAAACATATAATACCGAACAAACAAAAGTAAAATAATACTTCACACTTTATCTGTAATAATAATGAATTATTAATTTTATATTATAGTATATTTGAAATATAGATATAAAAAATCCGAATTTTCTATAACAAAAATAAATTTATAACAAAATATAATACAGAACAAACAAAAATAAAATAATACTTCCCACTTTATCTGTAATAATAATGAATTATTAATTTTATATTATAATATATTTTAAATATATATATAAAAACCTAAATTTTCTATAACAAAAACACATTAAAAAAACCAGAAGAGATAATGCAATAATCTAGATACAAAATGAAACATAAATCAATATAAAATTATAAATTTCTGTTAAAAAAAAGTATTTTGTCGAAACAGATTTTGTTTATTTTATTTTTAAAAGATGAAACAGATACAGATTTTATTATATCATTATTTAATGAATTCCATATATTAACTGATCTATTATTAATTATATTTTTAATTGTATTATCATAATTATGTATTACATTTAATTTTTTACAATTACCTCTAGTTCTACAATTATTCGAAATGTTAAGAATATCAGATATATTCATATCTGTATAATTATTTGAAATTTTAAAAATTGTAGTTAGATCTATTTTTAACCTTCTAAGTTCAAGTGATTCTAATTTAAAATATACCAATCTCTCTATATATGTTTTATAATTAATATTTGATGAATTTGTATATCCTACGCATCTTGTAATTAATCGTCTAGTAAATAATCTTTGCACTCTTTCAATTTGGTCTATGAGACTACGAAATTTACTAACCTTTGAAAAAGGTGACCAAATTATGGATGCATATTCTAAAATTGGTCTGCAATAAATTTTATATGCATTTAATAATGCTCTAGGGGATTTTGCAGTAATGCATCTAAAAATTGAATTCAAAGAAAAATAAGCTTTTTTACAAATATAATCAATATGTTTATTAAATAAAAGGTTATTTTCAAATATTATTCCTAAATCTTTATAAAAAGTAACGTTTTCTAATTGAATATTATTTATAAAATATTTTGATGGAGTAACCTTCCCTAAAGTCATAACTGCACATTTTGATAATGAAATATTTAATTGCCATTTATTTACCCATTGTGAAAATAAATTTAAATTATTTTGTAAAAGAAATCTTTCACTCTCAGATGCGTATGAAAAATATATTTGTGTATCATCGGCAAATAAATCAATATGAATTTTTGAAGAGAATATACTAGGAAGATCATTAATATATAATAAAAATAAAATTGGACCTAAAACCGATCCTTGTGGTACTCCAGATTTTACAATAGAACTATTTGAAAAAGAATTTTCAACCCGTGTAATTTGAGATCTATTCGATAACAAATTATAAAACCATTTTATTATTTTATTAGATATACCGTATGATTTTAATTTAAATAGTAGTTTTTCATGAGAAACAACATCAAAAGCTTTTGCAAAATCAATATATATTATATCTACACATTTTTTATTATTCAATTCATTATACCAAAATTTTAAACATTTTGTTAATTGTAATTCTGTGGATTTTCCACTTATAAAACCATATTGATATTTTGTTAATAAATTATTAGATTTTAAATAAAAAATTAATTGTTTAGAAATAATACGTTCTAATACTCTATACATTACACATGTTATTGAAATAGGCCTATAGTTATTTGAATTTGATGGTTCACCCTTTTTAAAAATTGGTGTGATTATAGATTTTTTCCAAATTTTCGGTATATTACCCGATAATAAAGATGAATTAAAAATAATATATAAAGGCCTACATAATTCATTATATAATAATTTTAACATAGAAGATGGTATCCCATCAGTTCCGAAAGTATGTGTAATTTTTAATCTATTTAAAAATATTTTAATTATTTCAAGATTTAAATCAATATTATAAAATTTTTGTTTAGTTAAGTTATAAAATTCGAGTAAATTTCCATTATCATTTTGTTGAATTGAACTAAAATATGAATTTAACGTATTTGCTTTGTCGAGATCTGAAAATAAAATATTATTATTTGATATATCAATTAGAGGAGATACTCCAGATTTTAAATTTTGTCTTTTTTTCATAAATTTATAAAACTTTAATTTATTTTTTGAATTAATTGCATTAATCTCTCTCTTAAAATTTAAAGATTCTAATTCCTTGGATAATTTTTTTTTTGCTTCTATCCAATTATATTTATATTGTAAATTAGTTTTAGATTTTCGAAATAATTTTTTTACTTGCTTCTTCAATTTCAATATATTCTTCGGAAGTACCTGTTTTATTGTATTATTTATATTAGGAATATATGATATAAATAATTTATTTAGAACCTTATTAAAATATTCTACTTTTTGATCGATATTATAATCATTTGAATTTAGATATTCCCAATTAAATCTAGAAAGATGATATTTAATCAATTTTATATTAGCATTATTGAAATCAAAATTGTTTGATTTTAAAATCTGTTTACATGGGTATTTTTCAATATTTACATTAAATGAAACAGAATAGTGGTCACTTATATTTTTGTATAATCCGAAATAGTCTCCAATATTTATATTAGATAGTAATTGTTTTTCATTAGTAAAAAGTAAATCAATTATATTATTATTACGAGTTGGCTTATATATTAGCTTAAAGCTGCGTTCACATATAGCGATTTTGCTTGCAAAATCGTCAAGACAGAATTTTGCACACTATTTTGCAGCAAAATACTCAGCAAAATCGCAGCGATTTCGCCGGAGTGTTCACACCTAGCAAACATTTTCGTCTACGATTTTGTCGAACTTTGAACTTTGAAATTTGAACTTTAGAGAATTAATATATTTATATTTGTTTATTAATTCATTTATAAAATTAAATTTATATAATTGTTACGTTTATACTTAAATAAAATAGTATATAAATAAAACATGTATTTACCAAATTTTTCTCTAAATTATAATAATAATGTTGATAAAAAAATTATAGCAAAACATTTATTAAGTACATATTTATTAAATAAATACCGTATTATAAACAAAAATAAAAGACGAATGTGGTCTAATTATTGGTTATTAAGGAGACATACCCCTCGCGCTGGGTCATATAACCTATTAAAAGAAATGGCGAAGGAAGACCCAGACGGCTTCCATAACTTTACCAGGATGAATGTTAGCGAATTTAATTCCATAGTAGCTGCTGTTACGCCAATGTTGGTACGCGAACATACCCGATATAGAACACCCATATCAGTTGGAGAACGCGTCGCCGTAACTCTACGATATTTAGCATCAGGTTTGATATTATTAATATTAAATTAATATGGTTTATGATATATGGCGCTGGTTTTTAAAATGTGCGTGGGTGGCGGCCTGCATGACGGCGGTCACGTATATGTGCGTGTTTTCAAATAGTTACTAGCGATTGAGGCGGGCGGCGAGCGCGCATAGCGTATACAGATAAAAATAGATTTTATTTATATTCAGGGAATATTATTCACACATCAATATGTATCATACACTATATAAATCATACAGTACGATACATCAATTGATAGAAATAAGATTACTAATTAGAATAAACACCCATATATATACAACACTCATGTGTATACACAATGTAACTTATATATATATATATATAAGGCTGTGTGTGTTTGTATATCCTATATGTATTATATTAGATTTATTAATATATCGCTTGTTTCTATTAGCGATCACCACCCGTTTCAATTGATGGTAACATTTTGAAAACCGTTCCCAACTAGTGCAGTAGGTAACTATACGTAAACTTCTAGTGAACTAAATTAGATAATACAAATTAAATTAATAATTACAATATTTCATTAACTTACTTTATAAAATTACTTAAAAAAATAAATATCTATATACCTATATCATATAGTATATGGTACATTGGTTAAACATTAACCAGGGTGCAAATTCATAAAAAATTCTTTAAAAAATAATAAACCGATTATAAATATAAGATTTTGTATATGTAATATTTTAAAAAGTATAATGTGTTTTTAAGTTGTATTTTATTACGTAAGTTATAGGATGGAGAAAAAATATAGCTCATCGTTATCAATTTACCTTTACCTTATACAATTAATGTTAATAATAAATTAAATAACATATATATATATATATCAAGATATACTATTAATGATATTAAAAATATACATTGAAAAATAAGCTTTATAGTGAATATAATATAACACTTAGGATGAATACCTACATTTAATAATTATAAATAATTAACTTTATTCTAATTTAGGTTAGTTTAATCAATGTATCATTATATGAGATTTTTTTAATTTATGTTATTGTAATATTTGTTATATAAATTATCATTTTGCCATCATTTACCATCAGCCACCTTAGTTGCAAACCTCCGCCTGCCACATTACCGTCGCTTTCAAACTTTCTAAATACAAATACTATAAAAGTGCCGCATAATGATTTATTTGTTTACTATTATGGTATATATTCATTGAATATAATAAAATACTATAATTATGTAACATTTTAGGTGATTCGTATGCAAGTTTATCATATCAATTCCGAATTGGTAAATCTACAATATCTCAAATGGTTCCGGAGACATGCCAAGCAATTTGCGATCACTTGAAAGATCACATAAAGTTATTTACTTAATAAATAATTATAATTGTTATCATGTATATATTTATTTCAGACCCCAAATACGGAAGAAGAATGGAGGAAGATTGCGGCAGATTTTGAAACAAGATGGCAATTTCCAAACTGTATCGGTGCCATAGATGGAAAACACATCACTATACAAGCTGTACCTAATTCTGGATCTCTTTATTACAATTATAAAGGCTTCAATAGCATAGTGTTGATGGCAATAGTGGATGCTAACTACAAGTTTATATACGTAGACATCGGAGTCAACGGACGAATAAGTGACGGTGGTGTATTTGATTCCTGCGAATTTAGCAAGAAATTGTCAAGCCAACTCAATATACTAAATATACCTGAACAAACATGTTTACCAGGCACGAATGTCAAGGTTCCCTATTATCTTGTAGCGGATGAAGCTTTCCCTCTGACATCACACATTATGAAACCATATCCGCAAAGAAATCTAACACATAGTAAACGAATTTTTAACTATAGATTGAGTAGAGCAAGGCGTATAGTAGAAAATGCATTTGGCATATTATCATCTAGATTCCAGATATTGAGATCTGCAATACGGGTACATCCAGACAAAGTCGACGTCATTGTTTTGACAGTATGCCTATTGCATAACTTCTTGAGATCAGATGGACGAGGAAGAAACAGTCATGATGAGTACACGTGCGCAGATTTAAATTCACTGGAACTTTCTGTTGCAGCTAATGCTTCTGGGCAATCGGCAAGAAGTACTAGAGATGCTATTTGCGATTATGTAAATGATCAAGGTGCAGTTCCTTGGCAAGAAGATAAAGTTTAATAAATAATATAATCTATTACATTTTTTTATTCTAGTATAAATATAAAATGTAGTATATATATAAAATATTATAAAAATATATAAAAATAAAATAAAGTATATATATGAAATAAAATATAAAAATAAAAAACTAAAATAATAATTACTATTTGTCTAAATATGAATCAATTAAACTCTCCATTTTCCTCCTACAATGTCGCTGATCTTCCTCTGTTAATCCCGCCATATCTTTAGCAATTACGAAAGCCCACGCCTCAAGCTGGCTAGGTGTCTTGTTATCTGCCAGGTTATTGATAGCCTTAATGAGGTCTCCCTCCGGAATAGGTGTGGGCTCCTGGATTTTTCTGGTTGATCCAGTAATACAACTTATTTTCCTATAAATTATAATATATTAGTTAATTAAATTAATAATTAAATACAATGATATCAAAGATTTTCCGAAGGAAAGATATAACACTTACGCGAAATCGTGTAATTCGAATTTGTATACAAAATACCCTGGTGCCACCTATAGCGGGTTACTTTTAGGAACTATGCGTTGTTTATAATGTAAATTTGTATTTAACTATACACTTTTAAAATCTTAAATAATATACTTTAAATTAATATTTATATGATGAAAACTAAGTGTTCATTACTAATATATAACAAACAAATATGACATTTATGTTTTAAATGCTATAAGTATATATTTAGTAAGTACAAGTTAATTTATATTGCATGTAATTTAATAGAGCAATGAAAACATTGTTGTATGCAAACAGATTTCAGTGATTTCGATACTACTGCTAGCAGCGGCAGGGGATATTACTAAATTACGTTGCATGCATAGGGAGTGTTATATCTTTGCTTCGCAAAATCTTTGATGATATGCAAATAAAAACCTTTTTTTGCCGAATCTATTGGGAGCGGTCCGAACAGATGAAGTAGATGGCATTGATTTCGGTGGTGCCGGTGATTGCGGAGGTGCCGGTGATTTCGGTGGTGCCGGTGATTGCGGAGGTGCCGGTGATTGCGGAGGTGCCGGTGATTCCGGTGGTGCCGGTGATTTCGGTGGTGCCGGTGATTTCGGTGGTTCCTGTGATTTCGGTGGTGCCGGTGATTGCGGAGGTGCCGGTGATTCCGGTGGTGCCGGTGATTGCGGAGGTGCCGGTGATTGCGGAGGTGCCGGTGATATTATTCTATATAAGTCAGCGCTGAAAATATTTATTATTAGACATATTATATTATAAATTATAAAAAAACTAACCTCTCTATTGTATCGAATTGATTAAGATCTTCATCGATATAAATTTCGGAGTAGTCGATAGAATCTGTAGTGCAAAAAATGTATGTTATACTACTTAGAACAATAAACTACTACTTACAATAAATAATTATAAAAAATTTAAATAATAAAGAAATAAAATAAAAATATCAAACCATTTGATATTGACGGTCTAATTTCTAGACTTATATCCAGAAATTTTAGCGATTCGTAGTGAGGCCAATTAGGTTCATAGTTAGCCTCACTCACCCCGCTACCACTCGCAACCTTATTTTCCTCGAGGAAAGCCTTCTTCAACCTCTTGTAATAAGTCCTCGCATTTCGCCATTTTTTTATAATTTCTTTAACTATAATTTGTGATAGTTTTAAATTATTTAATATATATATATATAGCTGCATACAGCTATAATATTATCAATAGTAATATAATAATTTCAACTAAATTTAATATAATTTTAATTAAATAATTAAATTCTCATTATATATAGTTTTTATATATAATACACTATAAGGTAGTTATTTAGTCAGTAATTAGTAGGGATTTAAATGAATAGCTAAATATAAATTCGATTTGATTCGTTTACAAATTCTAATATTCATATCATATTAAATTAGTTTAAATGATACTATTCGCTTCATATTCGATTGAACTATTTTACTTTTCATTACAGAATATATTTGATAATATAATGTAAAACTATTATTAATAAAATAATTAATAAGAATAATTATTAAGGAGAAATATATTTTATGTTAATAATAGTAACAAATATTAAAAAAAGTGTACGTAATGATCTAAAAGAAGAAAATGAAAAGTAGAAATGCATTATATTCAATAGATATGAAAAGTTAATATATAGGAATTTGATTACATATATGTATTTGCGTATATTAGCGTTTAGGTAATTTTTTGTAAATATCTGCGGCTATAATAATTATTATACGGAAGGTATATTTAATCGTAGAAATGCATTATATTCAATAGATATGAAAATTTAATATATAGGAATTTGATTACATATATGTATTTGCGTATATTAGCGATTAGGTAATTTTTTGTAAATATCTGCGGCTATAATAATTATTATACGGAAGGTATATTTAATCGTAGAAATGCATTATATTCAATAGATATGAAAAGTTAATATATAGGAATTTGATTACATATATGTATTTGCGTATATTAGCGATTAGGTAATTTTTTGTAAATATCTGCGGCTATAATAATTATTATACGGAAGGTTTATTTAATCGTAGAAATGCATTATATTCAATAGATATGAAAAGTTAATATATAGGAATTTGATTACATATATGTATTTGCGTATTGATATTTTTTGGGTTGTTCGTGTTTGTTCTGATTGTTTTTTTTAGATGCATTACATTCCGAAGTGAACCTATAAAATATTGTGCTTAATACGTTTTATTTAATTTAAAATTATGTGCATAGTTTAATACAAACTTTTATATAATATTTTATATTATATAATATAATATAAATATTTATATATTATATAATATATATATTACTCAGTACACATCTGATATTAATCGAATATAATGCTGGATGTTTTCTACGTCATCCACTCGATGATTCCCGATTATTACCATATTTAATAATACATAATTATTATAATATTAATAATTAAATAATATTATATATAATATAATATTAAATATACTTAATATAGTTATTATAATAATATATAATATATTGAATATAACACAATATAAGAATACTATATTAAATATATATAATATTTAATATATTGAATATAATACAATATTAAATATTATATTTAATATGAATGCAAATTGATAAAATTACGTTAAATATGTATATTATCTAAACATATATTTGTAGTTTACAGAGACAATATATTTAATATATAACAATGTTATTATTAATATAATGCATACAAATAATTATAAATTATTCATTTTCGTATCACGAATTATTCAATTCGTATTCGTATTAGTATTCGGTTTTTTATAATTTGGAAAGCTTCAATTCGGGTTCAAATTGAAAAAGCTCCAATTCATATTCATTTACATCCCTAGTAATTATTAAATTACTAAGTTAACTTACCTAGTAAACTAACGTAAGTTACAAACGTAATTTAAAATAGTTTTAATAAAAGTTTTAAATTAATAAATTATTTTAATACAATATAATTTAAAATTACATGATACTTACTTGGTAAATTTAAATCCACCTGTAATTGCTGTAACAGCTTATTTTTCTGTATTTTATTACAGTAATCCCTGTTAGCAGGGTCCCAAAGACATCTATGTTCTTCGTAAAATGCTATAATAATGGAAGTATTAACATCGGACATTTTAAATAATGCTTGTTTATTGTTTATCAATAATTATAGAAAAGTCTTTGCGTTTGGACAAAATTTTGCACAAATAGCAAACATGTTTGCTATTCATTTTGCTGCAAAGTTGCTGCGATTTTTGCACGTGAATGTTTTTTGCTGCAAATTTTGCCGTGGTGTTCACACCTGGCGATTTTGTTCGTCGTGATTTTTGCTGCAAAGTTGCTGCGATTTTGCAGCAAAGTTGCTATATGTGAACGCTGCTTTAATTGTGAAAATGAATTTTTAATAATCGAATCGTAAAGTAATGCATAACTTTTTGGGTAACTAGGAAATGTATATTCTTTCCAATTAAAATTTGGTAAATTAAAATCTCCTATAATTATAGATGAATTATAATTTTGTTGGGTTATATCAAATAATTTACATATCTGTTCATGAGAAACATCATTACAATTTGGAGGTCTATAGACACATATAATATTAAATGGAATTTTTGAATTAATTTTTAAATGTATATATTGAACATCTATGTGTGAAATAAAATTTCTTACAGGACATAAACTAGATTTACAAAATATCGCAACACCTCCTCTATGAATTAATTTATCGTATCTAAATAGTGTATAATTTTGTCCACCGATTGAATATAGAGAATCTCTATCATCTACCGTTAAGAATGTTTCAACTAAACATATAATGTCATATTTATTAGATGAAAGTAAAAATTCAAAAAAATTCATTTTATTTCTAATACTACGAGCATTAGCGTAATATATATTTAAATTGTTATTTTTAATATTTTCATCTTTATTGCCGGTTAGTCATCTAGAACCTGTATTTTTATTTTTATTTTTATTAATAATGGAATTGTTATAAGTAATATATGACAATTTCCATACACTAAAATTATCTTCACCAATTGACATATTCCAGTCAATTTTATTATTTATAATATATCTTAGTTCATAGGAACTACTTCTAGAATTATAAATACATTTGATAATTTTTTTACTTTTAATTAATTTATTTTTAACTACATGGTATAATATCTGATGTCGTTCTAGTGATATTTCATCTAGAGATGTTCTAATGAATGACTTTTGTAGATCTCGTAATTTATATAATCGGTTAACATTTGATAAAATAATTTTTTTTGAGACCACATTATCTAAAATTAATTTTAATTTATTAAATGATAATTGAACTATTGATAATACACACGATTTATTAATATTTACTGTTTTACAAATAATATTTACTAAGTATTTAAAGAAATTAGTTTTATCATTATTAGGAATATTTATATTGTGAATAATTATTTCATTATTGCTATCTATATTATTTTTAATAATATTTACTGATTTTACCAAATTGTCAGTAAAGGTATCAGAATTGGTTACAGTAGAAGTTACATTAGCGGTTACATTAGCGTATGATTTTTTAACAACAAGCATATCACTTATTTCAGTGATTTTTGATAGTAACATATTTAATTTTTTTTCTGTGCTATTTATTAAAGTATTAATATTACTATTATCAATAATAGTAGACGATGGTAATGAGTTATTTAAACTAGGTTGATTTATTGGTGTATTATCATTATTATTATTTATACATGTATTACATTTAAATGTAAAATTTGGTGATCTAAATAACTGAATAGCATATTTTGGTGGTGATTTATTAGACCAATTTGTGTTCATTATTTTTGCTTTATATAAGCATTTATAATGGTATTTATTACCACATGAACATGATATATAATTTTCGTTATTAATTTCTAAATTACATGTAATACAATCCATTTTTAATGTAATAAATATATTACAATTATATAGTTTAGAAATTATATATATTTTTAACAAACTGTTTCCCTATGATTTTAAATTGAACAATTGCCGAATTCGATTTTTCTTGTTTACTAAATAAATTAGCGTTGCGATGTTTCAATTTTCTTATTTTCGAAATCGATTTTAAAACATTATCCTTTAATGTAATGACTACGTAAATATCGAATGTAATTCCGTATAATATAGAGAACAAGTTATCCGAATGTATGTCGAAATTAATTAGTTTTAAAGAAATTTAATTTTTTTTTAATTTGTAGAAATAACGCGTTAAATTTATGCGACTTTTAATTTGGTTGCTCTATTATTATTATTGATTATTATTATTGATTATTATTATTGATTATTATTATTATTATTATTATTATTATTATTATTATTATTATTATTATTATTATTATTATTATTATTATTATTATTATTATTATTATTATTATTATTATTATTATTATTATTATTATTATTATTATTATTATTATTATTATTATTATTATTATTATTATTATTATTATTATTATTATTATTATTATTATTATTATTATTATTATTATTATTATTATTATTATTATTATTATTATTATTATTATTATTATTATTATTATTATTATTATTATTATTATTATTATTATTATTATTATTATTATTATTATTATTATTATTATTATTATTATTATTATTATTATTATTATTATTATTATTATTATTGATTGATTGATAATTTATTTAAGCAAATACATAGCCGAAAATATAATCGAAAGTATAAAGTATAAATATTTGCTAACGATAACATACGTTATAGAAATAAATAAAGAATAATACGAAATTAAAAAATTAAGGAAATTAAAACGTTTTACAGTTACCGTAAAAATAAACGAAAAACAATCGAAAGTAGAAATAAATCATATAGTAAAAATAAACGAAAAATGATCAAAATAGAAATAAAAGATAGCGTAAAAATAATCGAAAATAGAAATAAAATACATTATTTTGTAAGTGGCATCGACATATTCAATTTCTACTTTAACTTTATAGAATTCTTCATCTTGTACCCTGTTTTAGTAATAAATTATTAGTTATATATTATTATTATTATTATTATTATTATTATTATTATTATTATTATTATTATTATTGAATTGAATTGAATTGAATGAATATTTATTATGAATTTTTCAAGTTCGATTTAGTAATAATTAACAATATGTAGTGATAAATTCACAAAACGACAACAAAACGTAGATAGTACACATATAAAAATAACAATAGTAAATTAGAAACGTATCACATGTGCCGGTGATAAAAACAATTAATAATTAAAATTAATAATTTATAAAATTATATATATATACATATTTATATATATATATATATGTATAAATAAATATTAAGTTATAATTTTTTTAATATGATTTTTAAAGGTATATAAACTATTTGATAATACAATATGTTCATCAAGACCATTCCAAATGTTAGCTATTCGATTATTTAGTAGATTTTTTGTTACATTTAGTTTACATGTATTCATACTAATTTGCAGAGAATGGCCTCTGGTATTGTAGTTGGTCTTTTTGATATTAATAATAGATGATGTATTCATAGATACCAATCCGTTAAATAGCTTATATACCATAACAAGATCAAATCTAGTTCTTCTGATTTCTAGAGAATCTAGATTTAGGTATATTAATCTTTCATTATAAGGTTTATAAGGTAAACCTCATATCTCGATTAATCTTCTCGTAAATAATTTTTGGACCTTCTCTAGTTTTATCTTCAGTCCTTTGAATGTCCTGGCATCTAATCCCGGATTCCAGACTGTCGACGCATATTCAAGGTGGGGTCTAGCATATGATATATATGCTTTTCTAATAGCTGGTATATTATTAGTAATGAAACAGCGAAATATACGATTGATAACACAATATGCACTTGTACAGCACACACCAATATGTTCAGAGAAATGTAATGATGGATCAAATTTGATACCAAGATCACGATACGATCTACAGTTTACTATTGAAACATTATTTATAGTATACAATGGTTTATTAGTATTACCTAATGTAAGAGCAGCTGATTTTTTTGCAGCGTTTTCTAATTTCCAAGAATTAGACCATTCATAAAATGTATCAATATTTTGTTGTAATTTATATCTATGATCTATGTCATTGGATATAAAACTCAATTTAGTGTCATCCGCGAAAAGATTAATGGATATATCTTTATCAATCACTTCGACTAAATCATTGATATATATATTAGAAAGAGTAAAGGCCCTATTACAGATCCTTGTGGAACACCAGATATTATGTTAACTGTATCAGACATTTGATTGTTAACTCTTACTCTTTGAGATCTACCAGATAGAAAACTACTTATCCAAGAATGTATGTTACCACATATACCTAAATTAGTTAATTTGACAAGTAATTTACTATGAGAGACCTTATCAAAAGCTTTAGCATAGTCAAGATATATGATATCAATAAAACTGCCTTTATCAATTGCAGTAATCCATTTAGTATAACAATTTAATAGTTGCAGTTCAACAGATTTTTTATGACGGAATCCAAATTGAGAATCAGTAATTAATGAGTTACGTTCTAGATAAAAATTAATTTCCTCAACTAATATACGCTCGAATACTCTAGACATAATTGAGGTAATTGAAATCGGCCTATAGTTTTCTCTATTTGAAGGGTCACCTTTTTTGAATATCGGAACTATATAACTTACTTTCCACATGTCAGGACATACACCAGCTGATAAAGTTTTATTAAATAATATCGTAAGTGGAATAGATAGTTCATATGAGAATTGTTAGAAAAATATTGAAGGGATATTATTTGGTGGCAATGTACATGATAGTGAGAGATTTATTAGATGCTTTCTTATGTTATGCCTATAGAATAAAAAGTTATTTATAGTTGAATTATGTTTAGGTGGAGATATTATTATTATTATTATTATTATTATTATTATTATTATTATTATTATTATTATTATTATTATTATTATTATTATTATTATTATTATTATTATTATTATTATTATTATTATTATTATTATTATTATCATTATTATTATTATTATTATTATTATTATTATTATTATTATTATTATTATTATTATTATTATTATTATTATTATTATTATTATTATTATTATTATTATTATTATTATTATTATTATTATTATTATTATTATTATTATTATTATTATTATTATTATTATTATTATTATTATTATTATTATTATTAATTATAATATATATTTATTAATCGATATTAATATCTTGTATTATACCATTATAATTATTATATTTTCTTATATAATCTTATTTCATAATTATTATTATATTTTCTTATATAATCTTATTTCATAAATATTATTATATTTTATATATTAGATATGGTTGTTATAAGTATATTCTTAATATAAGCTACATATAGTTTATGAGTATCCTTCTTTATATGAATTCGATATTCAGTAAATAAATATTCATTCATTCAATATATATATATATATATATATATATATATATATGTATTATATAGTATTTTTATAATTTATTAAAAAAAAATATATATATATCTTTTAGCTAATTCATGTGGAATTAATAAATTAATAAATATTGCAGACATTATATATATGAAGATATTGCTGTGGTTCGAGTAAAAGCACTACCGTAGTCAAGCTAATGGATAGGAAATGTGAACGGGAGGTATTGCAGCGATGCGGTAAGGGCGGACAACATGATAACTTTAAGCTGAGCGACAATGGAGTGTAATCATCGGTATGATAATATATTATTACTATTACTAATACTACTTCTTCTACTATTACTACTACTACATTTTATTTTATATGTCACAAACCTTAATAATATGTAGCGCAAAATTTTATTTTATCATAATATAATTATGTATATATTTGTATAATAAAAAAATATATAAATAGTAACATAAACATATTAAGTAATATATTATTCACACCAGATACAACACTAAGACAGCATATATAGCAAACGTCGTTACGTTTTGAGATGGTTATTTCTTAAGAAATTCGATGAGGAAAAGTACGGACGGTAAAGTATAAGTAAAACTAGTAAAGATTACTTGAATAAAATGTGATTGAAAAGTAATTTGTTATTAATTTTTTGAAAATATCTAAGTATATTTATATTAATACAAGTAAAATATATATTAAAACTTGTATTAATCAATTGTCTATGATGTAAGATGATCTCAAACTTATTTAACTTATTTACACACGTTCATAATATATTTAAGCACGTGTTCAATACCTATGCAAGCTTGAAGATGGCACATCTTGATCACGAGTTCATTCTTGCGTTCATATTTGACAACAAAATAGCCTACTTTTGAGATCTAGACTAGTCGAGTCTCGACTTCAAGAAATGTTCAACACGACTATTGAATACTAGAGTACTAATTAAATAATAATATATTTATATATGATAGCATTAATATATTAATGTATAATTTTTATAAATTTTTAAATTTATATAATATGTATGTTATATATATATTTGAATAATTTTATAATTGAAAGTTTTTCATTCATATTAAATAGATTTGTGTATTGAATTCTAGTAATTACAATATATTCACTTAATGAGTTGTTGGATTTTAATGTATTGGCACACTTATAAACTAGTATTATTTATTAAAAATAACATTATTTTATAAGAATGTTTTAATAATATAATAAAACTTGAAATTCCATAAATTATAACTATTATATTAAATTATGGTATATTACTATAATTAATCAATTTAATATAATCTATGAAATTTCATGTTTCTATTTATAAAACATTCTTATAAAATAATGTTATTTTCAATAATTAATACTTGATTATAGGTTGGCCGATAAATTAAAATCCAACAAGTCATTAAGTGGATATATTGTAATTAATATATTTCATTATAAAAAATATGTAATGTGCATGACTAGCTCAGATAAATAACCGAGTCATTGGATGATTCGCTTTCAATTATCAAATAAATAACCGAGTCATTATATGACTATGTTTGATAAATGTATAATTTTAACCGAGTCATAGACCAAAAATTAATAACTCTCTTTCGGCGTCTAATTACAAGCTTATTTTTCTGAGTGTAGATTTTTTGAATATGATAAAAGATTAGTATACAACATTTATTTTTAATTTAAATTGAATACGTACATCAGATCTATTAGGCTTGACATGGTAGGTGAATTATTTAGTAGATTGGCAAGACAGACGAACTCTTTAGTAACTAGACACGGCATACGACCTCTTTAGCATCTCAATACGGCAGGTGAAATATTTATTAGATTGGCACAGATATGTTGTGATAATAGATTTTTTGAAAATGAAAAATATATTATACAACATTTTTTTTAATTTAAATAAGAATTCATAAATCATATTTTATTATATTGAATAATTGTAGATTATTTAATAAAGTTATAATTTATAATGACAATTATTTATGATCATCATTTAGTAATTTTAATAAATTACTACAAACTTTCTACATTCAATATATTACTTAAAATATGGTTACGTATATGGTTACGTTTTACAGATTTGTAATATTTATTATAATTTGGAGATGTCGTTATCGAAATTATACTTCTAAATCTTAATAAAATATGTTTAAAATATGATTAATAAGTATAATCAAAATTATGTTTAATATATAAGGATTTTATAGTTACAATAATATCTTAAAGTTTTTATAAGAATAAAAATCATAAAAGAAAATCATTATTATAGTACTTTTTTTCGAAAAAATCAAAATAATTCTAAAGTAATTTGGAATAAAATAAAATTAATAACAAATAGAGGTAACAAAATAACTGATAAAAATATCAACTTAGATTATGATAAATGTAATACATTTAATAATTTTTTTTGTAATATAGGTGATAAATTAGCGAGTCAATTATGTAATAACATTAATTATGATGATGTCACGAACTCAATACACAATCAACATAATTCATTATTTATTAAACCTGTAAATAAACAAGAAATTATTGACATTGTAACTACTTGTAAATCGAAAAAAAGCTTAGATTATCATAACTTATCTTTCAGCTTTATTAAAAACATAATTATAGCAATAAGCCTACCATTGACTATATTAATCAATAACATATTTTTACAGGGTATATTTCCTAATTGTTTAAAGATAGCTAAGGTAATTGTGTTACATAAAGGTGGTAATTATGAAGATCCCTCTAATTTCAGACCCATATCAATAGTTTCACAATTTTCTAAAATTATTGAAAAACTATTAAAATGTAATAATAATAATAATAATAACTTAATAGTTTTATTTCTAAATATTCATTGATAAACACCTCTCAATATGGTTTCATGAATAAAATATCTACTGAAGATGAATTATTAGATTTAACTAATTCTATCATTACTAAAAAACATAAAATTACTTCGGTTATATCAATTGACATTAAAAAAGCATTTGATTGTATAAATCATAACATTTTATTAAAAAAATTATGTAAATATGGTTTTAGAGGACGAATCTTATCTTTATTAACTTCATACCTAAGTAATAGGAAACAATATGTTTCTAATAATGATGCATCTTCAAAACTTAATAGTATTAAATATGGAGTACCGCAAGGTTCGGTACTTGGCCCGATTCTATTCATTCTATACATTAATGATATAGTAAATATATCCAATGAATGTAAATATATACTATTTGCCGACGACACAACCCTTGTGTTCGCTAATGAAAATAGTATTCAATTGGAGTTATCAATGAATAAGGTACTGTTACAATTAAAAAACTGGTTAGTTATAAATAAATTAACTATTAATTTATTAAAAACCTCATATATTATTTTCAACAAACCTAAATTAAAATTTATTATTACATTAGATAATATAATTATAGCTCGTTCTAGGAGTATAAAATTCCTTGGCTTAATAATTGATGATAAGTTGTCATGGAAACAACAATTCAATAATGTTAAAAAAAAACTATATTATGGCATTGCAACACTACGTAAATTAAGTAACGTACTTCCTACGTATATCCTAAAACTTATTTATTATTCTATATTTCATTGCCATTTAACTTATTGTACCCATATATGGGGTAACAATTATTATTCAAAAATGAATGTATTACGTATTGCACAAAATAAAATTATAAGATTAATATTTAAATTGAAAAGCAGAATTAATACAACTAGTACTAATATTAACAATAAGATTATGTCTTTTGACAACATTATATTCTATAAAACATGTAAAATTATGTATAGAGTATTTATAAATGACTCTCATATCAATATACAAAATATGTTTCAATTAAAAATAAATAAATATTCAATGCGCAATACTAATACTTTCATTTTACCCATGATCTATAATAATATTAATAAATTCCATACAGTTTATTATGGACCAGTAAGCTGGAACAGTCTTCCAGTATCAATAAGAGGAAGCAAATCCATTGATATATTTTTAAAACGATTAAAATTTGAATTTATTTTTATATGAATATCTAAACAAAATTAAGTTTATTTAAAATTCATTTTATTTTATTTTATTGTTTTCTTGTGTTTTTTTATTATTTTGATATATTATTTATTGTTAGAGGCTATATCACTCATCATTGTTTGTATCTGTATATGTGTATGTGTGTGTATGTATGTGTACGACGTATGCATACACTGTACGTGTGATTATATATATGTATACATATATAATGTGTTTCATATTATCAAGTTGAGAGCGGCATATGTGTGGTGGATGCTTGGTGATATGTCTCCGGGAGTAGGGATGTCAGAAGTCTATCTTGTGACGGAAGATAGACACTCACGACATAGGATTTGGTCGACCCTTTACCTGAAAGCTGAAACTTCATGGAGTCATCTGACACATGTATGCCTCTCTCTCGCTGGTTATAGTTATTTATAGTTATTCATAGCCTCTAACC
>OZ025241.1:4966292-4968792 GCA_964019155.1 Osedax fenrisi | reverse complement strand
TAAGTCTATCCTCAAAACTTTGATCAGGTCTAATAAAAACTTTTGGGTATTTTTTATGTTTATCATCTATTTTTAAAGAGTTTTTCATTATTGATTTAACTCTATGAATACTATTAGATATCGAAAGTTTATGAATAGATATATTATCAGAATTGATTTATGAAAGATTTACAGATATATACATATATATATATATATAAATTTATATTGTAGTTCCTTATAAACCAAATATTATCATATATCATGATGATGATGATGATCTAACGATAAATGAATAAGATGTATTAAATAATTTTATATTATATTATATATATATAAGTTTAAATTTATCGTTATAAATTTAAACAAATTTATGTAATAACATAAAAATTATTAGATTATCCTAATTAGTATACTTCCACATATATAAAATATTAAATTAATATCTAACAGATTAATTAAATAAAAAACCAGTTCAGAAAAACAATATATAAGGTTAATTACTTTATACATATATATATATATATATATATATATATATATATATATATATATATATATACTATATTTATTTCATATACCTATATTTCAATATCTACCAACAGCTCTGCTTCCATATATACCCTGTTATCTACCTCCATATAAATTATGATGTAAATGTCACAATATTGTATTTTTTTTATTATATTTAGATTTAAATGTGTTCAATGAATTAATATTTTTTACAAATTAAAAATTAAATTTTAATTTTTAGAAAATAAACAATACCCTATTAATTGTAATGCGAGTTTGTGTTTTATGTTTATTTTTAAGTTTATATACATATATATATAATTTACAACTTTCAGTATATACATAAAATGCGTATATGCTATAATACACATATTATTTGACAACACATTTTTCCTGAGCATCGTCGGCTACTTACAATTCACCTGGCAACATGTATGAAATATACATTTATAATTGAAGAACTATTTTCAAAATTATAACGATATCTATGGGTAAATTTGATTAAAATTAGATTTTAAATTCTATATAAGTATATTCTATATAAGTATATATACTTAAATTCTAAACTCGATAACCAATTTTCACTCGTGCAACTCCCAATGAGATGTGCCAACTCTTATATATATATATATATATATATATATATTATACTTTTATTAATAGTATTATATAATACTTGTCTATTATTTATCATTAAATTAAAATAAAAAATATCTAAACAAATAGTAATACCAAAATATGTTCACTACAAGAAAATTAAATGATGTTACTATACATTTATATATATATATATATATATGTATATATAAATCTATAACTATCTATATGTATACTATATGTTCTTAATTCACTTACTTATCTATATTTATACATATATATATATATATATATATATATATATATATATATATATATATATATATACGTATATACGTATATCTCTATTGTTAACATAATGTGGGAATATTTACCTCTACGTATAGGTATATATACATCTATGTATTCTTTATATATATATACATATATATATATATATATATACACCTCTCTCTAAATATATGCATCTACCTACATCTTCAATCACTTTCATCGATATAAATTCTAGTTTGCTCCCTAATAATAAACGCTTACTTTATGTTCGTCAATTAAATAATACATATACTATTCTCTCTACTTGACTAATATATATATCCAAACTTATATTACCCACAATTCATATTGAATCTACCTGGTATATTTCTAGTATATAGTTAAGTAAATAGTTCTATAGAGTATTCTCCATATTACGTAATGTACTTTTCTATCTAACTATTCTATAGAGAATATACTTGGTATATTTCTAGTATATAGTTAAGTAAACAGTTCTATAGAGTATTCTCCATATTACGTAATGTACTTTTCTATCTAACTATTCTATAAAGATGTATACAATTACCAGATCCCACATTTTCACGGGATTCAAGAAATAAAAACACCATATCATCTGCTAAATCTACATGAATATATATATATATATATGTAACTAATGTAACTGAATATATGGGGTAATATACGGCTCAGTTGAATAAGGTGTTAGACATATAAGTAGTAGAACATAGGTGCAAGCCTCATGAGCTTAAAACCCATAAATTATTTAAAAAAATAAGTAAGTCACAATATATTATTGATCATCATTTAATTTATATGATGTTATCCATTTAATTTATTATATTCTAATATATATTCGAATGTGAGGCAGTTAATATATACAAGTAGGTATAGATTGATGTGATTAATATGGGGAGTATATAATAAAGTATACGCTAGCGTAGTTAATACGCTAGCTTAGTTAATACGCTTATATTATTGGCACAATTGTTCGGATTTCTATTGGTGGATACTCTGAAATAACTTGGCACACGCACATAATATATCATCCTATTATATCATTATTGTATATTATTATTGTTATTTATTAATTAATATGATATGTTACAGTTTAATTAAAACTATCATGAATATATATATA
>OZ025241.1:4956292-4963792 GCA_964019155.1 Osedax fenrisi | reverse complement strand
AATTTTATAAAAATTAAAATGTAATCCAAATAAAATAAATCGGATATATATCGTTAATTCCTACACCAGTATCCAACAAAAGTAGGTTAAAATATTATTAGTATTTTTTAGATTTAAAAATTAACTCTGAGTAATATTTGTCAGTATTGTATACAATTGATATTAGTTATTCAGTATTAATATATATATATATATGTAAGTCAGTTTACTATATAGAATATATCATTAATCACGAATATAATATAATTATATAGTATCTCCCGCTTCGAGCATGGTGGATGACAACATTAAAGGTTCTAGGATTTATCTATAATACACACATACATTATATAACTATATATATATAACTAATACATAAATAAATATATGACTATATATATACTTATAATTGATTGAATGTTTATTTAGACACTTAAATAAATCATAAATGATTTCTCAAATGTGTATATAATAGAATACAAATAATAAAAGTAGGTAAACAATAAATACCAATAATAATATTACAATAAAATAGAATAAGCCGTACGGAAATTAATTAATAAAATAATAATGACAAACAATATTAATAATTCAGGTTACCACCTGAGATCAATTGTTGTATATATTTCATGAATGTTTTATGCGATTTTATGGATCTAATATAGGGCGGGAGTGAATTCCATAGCTTAGGACCAATATAACTCAGTGCCCGAGTATTCATTTTTGAGGGACGTAGAATAGGGGTATATAGAAGGTGAGATGCATGGTTTCTAAGTGATGGAAGGGGAGCTCTTTGTACTAGAGAAGCAGAAATATATGAAGGGCAATTTGAAGAGTATATTGAGGAATGAACAATAGATAATATGCGATAAGCAGAGCGTTTGTTAAATGTGAACCATGGAGATATGTGTTGGTATGAGGAAGTAGAGGAATGATCTCGAATATATTTTATAATACATATAATAATACATCTCGAGGTGACAAATTGCTCAAACACTTTAATGTCACGTGGGTTGTCCACGATATCAGCTGACAGATGCAATCGTTACCATATTAATTACGTAATATTACATCTCCATTGTGCTTTATGAATAGGCTAAAATAGTACCTACATCCTAATTAACTATTTCGTTATTATTAATTAGTAATTTTTATTTTTATATAGTATTATATTATGTTAATTTTCATTCTATATTTTGTGTTGTTTACTATGTTGTTCATTGTTATACCGGTAGGGTTATATTTTACGATAATGGTATTTTATAAATTAACAATACTATCCTATCATATCCTATGATACTAAATAGTTGTATTAAATATATATTAATATAGCCATCACTAGCTCGCATAAATAATATTTATTAAATATACGAATGTATTATTTATGAAATCTACATAATTATCTTTATAATTTATGTATGCAAGTTTGATATATAATACATAATTAACCAGAACAACATTCATTTAAATGTATATTTAAAATAGTACATAGAATGTAAACAATTTAAATAATAGCATACTAATAACCTTAGATTTACTAGCATTAATAGTAATCGTATAATAATAATAATACATGAAAATAATATACATAGGTATATATTATTTACCATACTTTTTACATAGAAGTTTTATTAGCATCTAAATATATTTATATATATATATATATATATATATATTTATACTTATATAATAGTATTTTACAAGTAAATATATAAGATTAAAAATTAATTAAAATTAATAAAGGATGTAAAAGTAATATAAAATGATAAAACATATCCAAGCCAAGTCTTATATGAAATTTACCAATAAACTATTTGTAAAATATAATAAATGTTATAAAAATTATATTCTGGTTAAATATAACTTAGTGATTTCGGTAAAATGGCATATTCTATATGATATTTATTTATATATTAGCAAGTTTTTATTATTAAGAATAAACCTTTTAACCAATATTACCATATATTCATTATAATTATTATTTTAAACTAGTTTAGTTTTTAAGATGGGCATTAATAATAACCTAAATATAGACATTGTAATATTAGTTATATAGTATATATTAATTAATATATGTGATGAAATACTAGTATTAATGAGGAATAAACATTAATTATAAATTTAAAATTATTACATTTTAAAATTTTAAAGTTAATAAATTATATATATTGTTTTTGTTGTTATTTTATTCTTTTTCCTATTGCTTGTGTATCCTATTGCCTTATATAAGTGAACCACGCGGGTAGTTATATATATATATATATATATATATATATTTATATTTTATTAAAAATAAAATATTATTTTAGTTAACCAAAAAAAATCGCCGTGGTCGCTTGGACCGAAGCGGGAGTGCTGCGGAAGAATAGAGAGAGGTATGTAATTAACATACACTATAAGATAATATATTAAATATATAAATTAATCATAATTATGTATATATATATATATAAATATAAATATTCATATGTTATATAAATGTAATAATAAATAAATTGATAAAATAGAGAAAGCAAGAGTTGCCCGAAAAGGTTTAATAAATTAATTTATAAATATAATTGAATACATAATAATATATTTATATTCTATTTTAGATTGTTATTCGCTATCTTCTATTTCTATTTCGATCATTTTCCGTTTATTTTTAATATATAATTTATTTCTACTTTCGATTGTTTTTCGTTTATTTTTAAGGTAACTCTACAGGTAACTGTAAAACGCGTGAATGTCATTAATTGTATATTGTTCTTTGTTTATTTCTATGACGTATAACTTATCGTTAGCATATATGTATACTTTAGATTATAATTATTAAATAAATTACCAATCAATAAATAATTATATGATTATCATCAATCAATCAATAAATATAATATACTCATTTTATATTTAGAATATATGCCTAATGATATATTTATATACAATTATACATTAAGAATTTCTGATTAAGTATATTTTAGTATTATTTTAGTTTGAATGAATTTATGAGATTTTATAACATATTTGAATTCAATATTAAAATAAAAGTAAAATCTAATGATAATAATTATTAAATTAATGATTCTAATATGCTTATTTGTTAATTAAACTATAATGTTTTACATATTATATTATTTATAATGTTGAAATAAATAATTTAGAAACATAAGTTTCACTATAAAATAAATGATAGATAAATTCGTAGTGTAAACATATTTATACAGAAATCTAAAATGTTATGTGAACATTTTAATTAATATTAAATACATATTTATGTTATTTTTATGAAACTTGTACTTCAAAAGATATTATTTTAGAAGATTGGTTAGAAGATATAATGATATTTAAAATAATATCATTTCATAATTATCAAATATCAATTTCAAATTATTTGTTTAATTTATTTTGCATTTAATTATATTATATTAAATATTTACTGATATAATAAATATTAATCCAATTGTTTGATTCAGTATCTAAGGTCTCCGATAGAGGTTTATATTTAAATATTCATAAATCAAACAATTATTTATATATTAAATATCGATATATTATGTAAAAGAATATATGTTATATATATATATATATATATATATATTTAAAAGTATTAGTTAATTTATTATTTATTTAAATATTGTATATTATATTAAATACTCAATGAATTAAAACATGTTAATCCAATTATTAGAATCATCGGGAGAAATCTGTAAAGGTTATTATTTAAATATTCATAAACTTATACATTTATTTATATATTAAATATATATATCATATTAAAAATAGTTTATTTATATATGTATATATGTGTGTATGTATGTATGTGTGTATGTGTGTTTTCTATGTATTTGTGTTAGTATGTGCATTATGGAAAATTATTTTCAAATAACAATATGTATTTATATAATTAAATTAGTTTTTGTAAGCATTTAAATTAAAACATTTTTTTTAATTTTTATAAATTCAAAATTGAAATAAAAATAATACATGTTCCTATGTTATCCAGTTATATATATATATATAGAAATACAAATCATATACTATATTACATGCTAAATACATGTATATACATTTATATATATAACTTTTTAGATATAACATAATAAATATAATTTAATTATTTTAATAAATTGTTATCATTAACGTATGTTTTATCTATATTTAAATTGAGTTGATTTAATTTAAATTTTATAAATTAATTTGTATGTATAAATATGTAAATATAATAACATGCATAATATTTAAACGTGATTGATGTTAATTTATGAATTTTAGTTTATAATTGTGTATATTCAAATAAATGTTCAAAATGTATTTCTATAAATAAATGTGTTATCACAATGAATGATCAGCAACATATTATTTTCTCGATTTCATATGTATACTAGTTGTAGTCTTATAACATCAGTATAATATCATATTATTATGTAAGATCGTACTTAATAAGGCTACATAAATCAGTTGATATATGTATGTGCTTATATTAGTTATACTTTATGATTTAGTATTTACTATATAATTACGAACCAAATAAGACATATTATCCCATAGTTGATTATATATTACTTACCTTACCTTATCAGGTCGGCGCTTGCTCGGTAGTCCATGACATACTTCTTCCAACCTTCTCTATCATTAATCGCCGTCTTTATTTCGTCTGTCGTTAGCAAATCGGTATAATCCCGCAGTTGATCTATGTATGTCTTCGCTGGGCGTCCACGCGAACGGTTATCATGCTGTGGTTGCCAGAGTACCAGGTCGCTAGCTACTTCATATTTGCTTCTCCAGCAGTGACCAGCGAACCTCAGCCTTTGCATGCATATAGATTTACTAATTTTTGGAATATTGCCATATAATTGCTCATTTGTTAGATGATCTCGCCAGGACTTATTTGTTACGGCTCGGAGCATGCGTGTGTATGTTACATCAATCTTTTTCTCTAACGAGTCTGTTAGAGTCCAGGTTACAGAACCGTAAACGAGCACTGATTCGACTGCAGGTCTGAAAAATTGTCTTTTAAGATTTGTACTTAGTTTTGATTTCCAGATTGTATTCATACTATTTAATGCTGCCCAGGCTTTAGCAATCCTTATATTAACATCTCTTTTAGTTGATCTAATATAGCTTCCTAGATATTTAAAATCTTCTACTTCATTTATTATACTTCCACAGATACTTTTCATTAGCATGTTGTTATTCTGATTGATATATTCAGTTTTGTCAGTGTTAATGCAAAGTCCAATTTCTTTGGCGGCTGATTCTATTTACAGTAATAATATATTAACATATTTCAGAGTATTACATGTTACAGCGATATCATCAGCGTAGTCCGTATCGGTAATTTGTTCAGCGGGATATCTTCTACTCTTTCTCTCTTTTAGAGTAAAACCTAGCTCTCGATTATTATCCAATGACGTCTTCAGAATATAATCTAGACAGATTATAAAGAGGAACGGCGCAAGTATATTACCCTGTAAGACTCCAGTTGTGATTTCAAAGTATGGTGTATCTCCATCTGGTGAGCGAACCATTGAACGAGTATTCTTGTAGAGCATCATAATTGCACAAACTGTCTCTTCTGGTATACCATACTTTAAAAGTATTTCTTTCATCTTGTTTCGATTTATCGTGTCAAAAGCTTTTGAAAAGTCAATAAAGAGTAGAGTTAGTGGCAGGTTTTTAGATTTTACTCCTTCTAAAATTCGTCGGATAGTCAGTATTTGTCACGTTGTTGATCTATTTGTTCGGAAGCCATTTAGATTTTTTCTTAGGATTGGATCAATTTCTGGTCTAATCCTGTTTAATAACATCAGGTTATATATCTTTGCGATGATTTCTGTTAGAGTAATTCCTCTGTAGTTTTTTGTGATGGAGATGTCTCCTTTTTTAGGAAAAGGAAGGATACATCCATTGATCCAACTTACTATAGGTTCCTGGAAATAAACACGATTACAGGATTCTAACAGAAATTCTTTAAAATCATCTAATTTCCAAACTATTTCCAACCTACTGCTTTTCCATATGATATATTATTTGTAGCTTTCATAACTTCTTCTTTCGTGAAATGGCCAATTTTTATATCAAGATTATTCGCTCTGAATGTTTACTATGAAATGTCGATTGGATATTCTTGCCAAGTAAATCTTTGAAATGTTTATGCCAAAGTGTTATTCGTTCATTATCATTGTTTGCTTTTAGTTTAGATTTATTTGATTTCTTTCTTCCGCTGATTTCATTTATTGTTGGCCAGGCTAGTGCAGATTTCTTATTTGTGTCCGCCATTTGAATTTCATATATCTTTTTATTTATGTAATTTTGTTGTTCTAAATCATATGAATTTACTAAAGATTCTTGAGCATTTATAAACTTGTTGATATTCATCTGTGTAGGCGAACTTCCTTTCAGTTGTGCTGCTTTGTGAAGTATGTCATGTTTTTGGCAGATTTTTTCGGTTTCCCAGGGTATTCGTTTCTTTAATTTGGGTTTTAACGGAATTACTTTATTGGCTGCATCTTTGCATGCCTTTTCAAAATATGTATATATTGTACTTGCAGATAATGTAGTTTCTGCATCAGAATTTTGAAGGCTCAAGAATCTGTTTTTAACTGTTATAATAAATGAATTTCTAATTTCAGTATCATGTGTCAGTCTTGTCCAGTCATATGGTTTGCATTTACTATTTGTCTTTGTATTAGCTCTTAGACTCAATTTTATATCTGCTGTTATTATACGGTGATCAGATGAAATGCTATTAAAAGAGTTGTAAGCCCTGCAGTTTTTTTACACTATTCTTCCATTTCTTATTTATTATTATGAAGTCAATCTGTGATTTAAAATTATTTGGAGAATTGTGCGTCCATAACTGACCATTTTTTTTACTGGAAATGAGTATTTAGACATAGCATATTATTTTCTTGAAGATAGTCTTTGAGCATTTGGCCATTTCGATTTGTAGTTTGATGATAAGCATATTTATATCCACTGTCTTTTCCGAGGTGTGCATTTAAGTCTCCTCCTATTATTAGAACATTATGCTTTGGTATCTGTCTTGTTAAACATGTAAGTTTTGTATAGAATATCTCAGTTTCTTGTTCGTCACTAATATTTGTTGGACTGTAACATGAGATCACCGAAGTTTGTGGATTTCCTTGAAAGTTCACTATCATGATTCTAGGTGATACCATTTCGACACTAGCGATTGTATTATAAGCTTGGCTGCTTAATAGCATTCCAATTCCACCAGTTGCGGCATTTATGCTATTCTTCCAGGCTTATAGAGTTAATAGTTTCCATTTATCATAAGTATGTTCTTTGATGACTGTATCTTCATGTATGAATCTATGTTCTTGAATGCAAATAATATCTTGTCCAGTTAATTCAGCTGAGGCTATCAATTCTGGGATTTTATATACTTTTTGAAGTGTTTGTGTATTCAATGATCAGATTTTAAATCGTTTAGTTTCATTTAATAGTTGTACAGTGTTCATCTTATTTTTATTTTTATTTTCTTTTCTTTTCTCTTTCTCGTTCTCTTTCTTTTTCTCC
>OZ025241.1:4886292-4951292 GCA_964019155.1 Osedax fenrisi | reverse complement strand
TGATTCCCACAAATATATTATAATATACGTTATTAATTATATCATCACTTATATCTAAAACAGACTCATTAATATCTATGGTTTCATTACATTTCACATATTAAAATATAAGATTATAGTTCATTATTAATTATATTAATGTTATTAATTATATGGTTAATTTTTGTTATGACAATATATTTAATTTCTCGAGTTAATTATTTATAGTTAATTTGAAGTTATTATCATCTTTGAAAATTATAGTTGTGGTAAGCGAAGAATAATATATGACTTAAAATAATATGTAACTTATTACAAAATGTATTAATAAATATATTATCCAGCACACAACTTCGAGGAATAATACTATTGATATTATTAATAACATACTCAATAAATAGTACCTCAGTACCCTTATATTTCAAAGATAGCTAGAAACAACATATTTTACAATATTTCTACATATTATTAATTTATTAATAATATTGTATCTATTGTACTAAATTATATACATCAAGTTATACAATAATTTATATATTTATATATATTTATACTAGTTTATTTTATAAAGTATCAGTAATAAATTCAATGAGATTCGATGAATACTATAGGTATACATATATACGTAATAATTGCGTAAAACTATATTTTAAAATATAATATAATAATTATTATATAATATTTAATAATATAGTCAAGAATGATGGACTGAGGAGACCAGGCAATAAAGGTATTCAATTATTATAGATGTATTCAAACATTAATGATACACTTACTAATGATTATATAAATTATTATATAAAATTATAATTAAAATTATAATATTAATTTATTAGGCTCCCAGTCATCCTGGGCTCTGGCGCCTGATAGGGCATCTACAATGTATGGTTTGTAATACATATATGTATATATATATATATATATATATATATATATATATTTATATATATTTATATATATATCCATTATAAAATCCTCCAACTTTCACTTATTCAAAAAAATAATACGGACGCCACTTTACAGAAAACTTACTAAAACACTAATAAATCATAATGTACACTCCCCATTTGACTACGTTCGTTCTATTGAATCGAATTGCAGCTAAATATTTTGATCAACTAAAGGGGGTTATCCGTTCCTCAATATGTACTACTTGAAATGATTGGCCCATTGTGTTACCACTTCTCTTCAATCATCTCGGATATACTATTCTGCTTCCGATGTAAATATTATATTATCTCCACTATCCATACATTCATGTATTATTTTAACCCTGCTATGATCTGATCTATTTAAAAAATGTATAATATTACCTTATCTTCGTTACCAAAATGATCCTTATCTACCGAACCTCTGGTATAAATTACTTAAATTAAAGAGCTTTAGAAATTACATTCCTACGGAATTTCTATTGAATTCATTACCTAATATCTGCGCTGATAGATCCTTCAAATATTTTATAAATATTATTCATCTTTTTTATCTTCATCTATAGATGAAGAGAAAAGATTATAATCACTAAATCACCGAACTTGTTATTTCTGTATTCGTTATTTGTGTTTCACGTTATCTTCTACGTATTATTATTATCTAATTGTTATGAGACATTGGTATTACATCAATACATTGTTATATTATTATATACTTACCGCACGATCGAAGGCCCTTTGTCGTCGATGAAGGGGCCTATTGTAGTACTAATACACCATTACATCATCATCATAGTCACATATATAGTTATTAATATATATATATATAGTTATTAATTAATACTATTGACGATAATTATTAATATAGCGAAGAGTAATAAAGAAGGTCCTGCAGGTATAATATGTGTATAATATAAGTATACAGTATTTAGTTGTTTTTTAAACTCAATATAACGCACATTAATTCTAAATCGTATTTTGAAATATGTTTAAATATATTAACAATATTTATTCATATTACTA
This sequence comes from Osedax fenrisi, assembly GCA_964019155.1. Lineage (NCBI taxonomy): Eukaryota > Metazoa > Annelida > Polychaeta > Sabellida > Siboglinidae > Osedax > Osedax fenrisi. The sequence continues at coordinate 4,949,361 of OZ025241.1, read as the reverse complement.
AATATAATATGTAAATAAATGTAATGAAAGTAATGAAAATTATTTATTTTGATATATAATATGTTTAAAATTGTATATTATAATCAGTACATAAAGTAATTTCAAATTATAAGATATCAATATTATTTATTAATATTTTTATAAATAATTAAAAATTAAAATGTAATCCAAACAAAATAAATCTGAGTTAATTCCTACACCAGTATCCAACAAAAGTAGTTAAATTATTATTATTATATATATATACATATATATATATATATATATATATATATATATATATATATATATGTTGTAAGTCAGTACTATATAGAATATATCATTAATTACGAATAATTATATAGTATCTCCCGCTTCGAGAAACGTTAAGAAAGGTTTTATTATTTATATGATGTTCGGTTAAATCGCATATTATATATTATATTTATTTATATATTTGCGAGTTTGCATTATTAAGAACAAACATTTTAATGTCTTAACCAATATTACCATATATTTATTATAACTATTATGTTAATATAGTTTAGTTTTTTTGTATAAGATGGGCATTAATAATAACCTAAATGAAGACATTGTAATATTAGTTATATAGTATAAACATTAATTATAAATTTGAAATTATTTAATTTTAAAATTTTAAAATTAATAAATATATATTGTTTTTGTTGTTATTTTAATTGTATTTTGAGTCCTTTCATCCCATCAAGAAACTTATATGAAGTTTTCACTTATAACCATATGGCATACTATAAGGCATACATGATTTTAACAAGAGACAATCATTTGTTTATACACAAATATATAAGATCACTTCTAAATAATATGTAAGACCTATTTTAATGGTCCGGGGCTTACACAATTTCCTATTGATTGTGTTTCTGACGCCTTATACAACTGAACCACGCGGGCAGTTATATATATATATATATATATATATATATATATATATATATATATATTTATTATTTAAAATAAAATTGTATTTTAGTTAACCAAAAAAAATCGCCGTGGTCGCTTGGCCCGAAGCGGGAGTGCTGCCATGGCATTAAGCGAGGTATGTAATTATCATACATTATAAGATAATATAGTAAATATAGTAAATTAATCATAATATCGTTTCAATAATTATATATATATTCACATTTTATATAAATGTAATAATATATGATTGATAACACAGAGAAAGCAAAAGTTGCCGCCAAAGGTTTAATAAATTAATTTATACATATAATAAATATAATTTAATATATAATAATAAATAATCAATCAATCATTACAAGTAATATACGTATTTTATAATTAGAATAGATGCCTACTGATATATTGATACACAGTAATGATTCCAATATGCTTTTTTTTAAATTTTAAACATAATTTTTTACATATTATATTATTTATAATGTCGAAATAAATAATTTAGAAACATAAGTTTCACTATAACATAATTAATAGATAAATTCCTAGTGTTAGCATATTCATATAGAAATCCAAAATATTGTAATACTCATTTTAATTTATATTAAATAAATATTTATATTATTTTTTAAATCATTGAAATAATAACTACTATACAATGGAAATTATGTACTTCAAAAGCTATTATTTTAGTAATATTACTATATAGTATCATTTTATAATTACCGAATATTAATTTCAAATTATTTGTTTAATTTATTTTGCATTTAATTATAGTATATTAAATATTTTCTGATATTAATCCAATTATTTGATTTAGATTCTAAAGATCCCGTAATAGGTTTTTATTTAAATATTTATAAATCAAAACATTATTTATATATTAAATATCTATGTATTATGTAAAAAATAATTGTATATATATATCAATTTAAATGTATTAGATTAATTTATTATATGCTAAAATATAATATATTATAATATATTAAATAATCAATTATGTAAAACATGTTAATCCAATTATTTGAATCAACAGGTGATAGTGAACACGGTTATTATTTAAATATTCATAAACTCGTACTTTTATTATAATACATTCGCTATTTCTTACCTATAGGTGATGGACGTTTAAGAAACATGTAGATGTAGGAATATGAAATATTTAAAAAATATGTAAAAAAAAAAAACAAATAAAAATTGAACAAAAAATATAAAAAAAACCTAATTTAAAAATTAATAAAATATAGTGTATATACATTATATATATATATATTTAAATTCATTTAAATTATTATATTTATTTTACAAAAATTAAAATATATATTGCAGTAGTTAAGTAATACAAATAATTGTATTTCATAGAAGATTATAATAATTATTAAATATTTTTAAAATACAAAATAATTATGAATATTCTATAATCATTTATTTCTTATGTATGTTTGGTTTATATTCGGGTTTGGAATTATAGTTCATTTTGTGAGTTGGTGATTTTTATTTGGGTTAATATTAGGTATAGTATTTTATTTACAATAAATGTGACCGCATAAACCAATACTTCATAAAAACTGGTAGTATTGCAAATATACCGAGTACTAAACTTAAGCCTAAATTCATATCCGAGATACTCACTTTCCTAAATTTGCAGCAAGTTCTATTTCAAACATCATTTTTATTTTCTTTCTCCAATATTACTTTTACAAACAATTATGCCAAATATTATTTTATTAACAGAAATTTTACGATACGGATAAGCACAAATCATAATAACTATAAAATATCATACATAAATATACTAATATCTAAATAAACATATAAGTATCATGTATATCTACCAACGGCCGTATGTTATATCATGCCATGCACTTTATATCTATCTACCTACAACATCCCATTCATCTATAAACACATGTAGAGACGTAGCGCTCTTTATGAAACATAACATACAAATACTATCCTCCAAATAACTAACCTTACTACTATACCTTACTATCATAGACTATTCTCAACTCAAGTATCTGATAAATTATATAATTGTGTTGATAAACTTTCTAATACTAGATGATTTTAATTATAGGCCTAAATACAACTCAAAAATACAACTCAAAAATACTACTCAAAAACAAATACAAACTATACCCTTTTCAAGGAACTAAACCCCACAATTGAAAATAATTCATGAATAATCCACTCAACACAACATCTTGTTTTATCTACTAACTTCTGAAGAAATTTGTCATACCTAGACATATTCTTATTCCTGTTTTATCTACTGGCTGTGGCATCTTTCCATTACCTGGTTTCAAACCCTTAGATGTTTATGTATTCCCTATGTATTGTACTGCATTTTTATATAAAACATATTCAATAGTTGTAGATTTGTTTCTGTTATTGTTTTTAATCTAACATCCGAAATGAAACTTTAATAGTAGTATGTTACTACTAACAATTGTCTGCCTTCGATATCATAAAAGATCAACATATAGTTTTGTCTAATGTGTCTCCAATATAATATTGTTCTAGATATTAATTTCCTTTGTTATTTTCTGAGAATTGTATACACGTATCACACTTTTTACTTTTTGTGTCATTTATTTAGACATTCCTGACCAATACATTACATCTCTAATTAATCGTAAGCACAACCTTATATACCACCATGATTGGCGTCAGCTAAACTTAGCATTTCTTTTCTCAGAATGTTTGCAACTATCAATTTATCTTCTTTGTAGATTAACTTGTTGTTTGTGGTTATGCTTTTTCTGATTAAATACTCATACTTAATTCTCTTATCAGAGTATACTATATCTTAGGACCGAATATATTTGTCCAACAAGCGATTGTATACTCTTTTATTATCTAGTTTGTAGCATCATCTTCCGTAGCATTTTGTTTAACCTTTTTGGTGATACAGCTAAATTGTTTGCATGTTCGACTTCTTCTACTGTATTTATGTCTGCATTATCTTCGGGTGATCTACAAAACGTGTCTGCAGTGTACATTTCCTTTCCAGGTTTATATAGTATCTCTAAGTCATATCTTTGTAGAGCCATCATCATTCTTTGTAACTGAGTTGTGATTTAATGTATTTGCCTCTTATATAGTGTTTATAACGGTGAATGGGCTGAATGTATTATTAAATATGTTTACCATAAATGTAGAAATCAAAGTTATTGCATGAGAATAATACCGTCTAAAGTTCTTTCTCCATATATATATTTGTTTCGTTTCATTTAGTGTTTTAGATGCATATGCTACTGGTCTACTTTATTGCTTCAATATAGCTCCTAGTCGAAAATGTGAGGCATTACATTGTGTCCTTTTTAACATTATAATATCTAAGAATTTCGGTGGATGTAACGATATTTTTCAATTCATTAAATTCGTTTTCTTCTGCTGTGCCCCATTGCCATGCTATTTTTGTTATATCAGTTTTCTTAATTATTGTTAAATCTGCTAACTTCGGAAGGAATTGTTCTAAATAATTGATCATACCTAGAAATATTCTTACGCCATCCACTGGTTTTGGCATCATTTATATCGCTGATACCTTTCCATCCCCTGGTTTTAATCTCATATATGTTGTGGTACGCCCTATGTATTGTACCGCATTTTATTTCAAATTGATGTTATCGCAATTTAATTTTTAATTATTTTTTCTATAAGTTTTTAGAAAAGCCTTCAAATTATTATCATATTTAGATGCCGTTTCCTGGTTACATACAATTATTAAAAAAGGTGGAGTGATATATTATAATTACACATGATCCCAATAATCTTGCTAGCTGAATAATGTTGTCAGAGATTGTTAGTAGATGATCATTATATTAGTTCATTTCTTATCTTACAAATCATAATATCTGTATTACCATAGACTCCCCCCCCTTTTTCCTTGACTACGATATTACACATACATATTTTTTAAGTCGCGACTGGGATTAATGAATCCATCCATATTATATATATATATATATATATATATATATATATATATAAATATATATATATATATATAAATATATATATATCCTATTGCTAATCTAATAAAAAACTTTATGAATCACTACTATATTTGTGCTGATTATATAAATATTTTTACTTTTTTCCATACGTTCCCATAATACCATTAACTCTGAATTAATCAAGTTTGCAAACTAAATTAGATTATTGCTCATCTATAATTAACTACTAATTATGTATTAACGACTATTATACATAACATATATACTTCTGCTACTTCTTTTCTAAATGTATCTCTAAATAATATGAATATATCTCACTTTACCCAGCAAACAGTAATAGCCTCATAATAGAAACATAACAGCATCTTTAATAACCTAACATGTTATTATTAGAATATCAACATAATAGTAGCATAATATACTTTTAAAATTAATAGCAATATAATAATAGCATAATAAACTTTAAATAGCAATATAACAGCAGCATAATAGCATGACAAATTAATAGTAGCATAATAGACATTTAATGAAAGGCTATTAAATGCCATTAAGAGGCTATTACTGTTTTCTAGGTAATTATTTCAAAACCCTAGGATGTTTCTTTAATGACAAATTACAATACATCCAATGTCATCTATTCAGAATTTAAAAAATATGGAAGTCAATTTCAAGAAAAATCTACCGACTTTATGACTGTTCTTCCCTAAGGAATCTAATTACTGTTAAATATACTGATCTGCTAAATCGGATCATCCATTCTTCAATATGAACTGCTTGCTATTTACAACACTTGGGCAACTCTGCTATAGCATCTCAATAATCATCTCGTATGTGGCTACACTTCTCCCTCAGATGTAAATGTCGTGTGCTCCCTATAATCCATAAATATATATATATTGTAGGATTCTAGTTAGATTATACTTAATAGATTACGTATGTAACAATGAACAACATGATTTATTAACTTGTTTCGAGATAGTAATAACGTGGTTATATATATACAGGTGGACGCACGCACATAGTCGTGCGTTGCTTCTTTGTTCGTGTCTATTATATAGACGAGAACGTGATACGTTGTTAGATAGAGGGTGACGCCGTTACAGGAATGCATCTTGCTGTGTAGTGTGTGCTAGGCAGCTACAGTGCTCCCCCCCCCGAGTCGTCTAGCTCCGGGAGGTCAGCCGCGTCTTACGAATGGTAGAGGCGTGTCTTTCGTGACGTATGCTGGTTTCAGTCTGTCGACGGAGATGCTGTCTTTCTTCCCATTCTTTTCTACGACGAAGTATTTGTCCTTCCTTTCTATAACGCGATAGGGATCATCGTAAACTTTCTGAAAGGGTGAGCGGTGAGCATCATTACGTATAAATATAAAATCACATGTGGTTAACAATGTGGTAAGTGATTTTCCTGGTTTGTTACCGTGGCACGATGTTTGTGTTGGTCGTATTAGATTGAAGGTTTCTCGTAGTTCCTTATGTAGTCACTTTGGTCTGTATACTTAGTTTGTTGGTCGAAGAACTCACCGGGTAGTCGTAGCGTTGTTCCGTAAAATAAATCTGCGCTTGAGCAATTCAGGTCTTCTTTTGGAGCGGTTCTGAGTCCAAGCAATACTAAGGGCAATATGTCTACCCAATTATTGTTCTTTAGTTTAGCCTTCAGACTGGCTTTCAGTTGGCGATGGAAGCATTCTACTAGTCCATTACACTGTGGGTGGAAGGAGGTAGTGTTATTGATTTTAATACTAAGCAGTGATGACAGTTCTTTTCAGAGGCTGGATATGAACTGTCTTCCTCTGTCTGACGTGATTTCCAATGGGATACCAAATCGCGATATCCATGTCATCAGAGCTCTCGTGCAGTCTTCGGCTGTTTGGTCCTTCATGGGTATGGCTTCAGGCCATCGTGTGTATCTATCTATGATCGTGAATAAGTATTTGTTCTCTTTAGATGTCGGAAGGTGACCTACAATGTCTACGTGGATGTTACTAAAGCGATGTGATGGTGTTAGGAATGATTTTAACGAGGTTTTTACATGTTTGTCAACTTTGGATAGTTGGCAAGGTAAACATTCCTTGGACCATTGTATAGCATCTCTCTTGATGTTGTGCCACACGAATCTTGCTAATAGTAGACGTCTGGTCGTTTTTCTACCTGGGTGGGATAAATTGTGTATTAAATTGAATACTTTCCTTTTTAAACTTTCTGGGATTATAGGTCGTGGGAGATCCATGCTTGTTTCACAGTATATGTCATTTCTTATTTCAGTTGTATTCGGGTGTTTCTTAATGAAGTCTAGTACCTCTTCGTCATTCTTCTGTTCCAATTTCAGTACGGCATATATGTCTTCAGATAACTTCTCTATGCCATTTATGGTTATTCTGAGAGTGCGTCAGCCACATGATTATATGTACCTGATATATGTCGTATATCATTTGTGAACTCTGCGATGTAGGATAGATGTCTAGACTGTCTCGGAGATTTTTCAGCTTGTGAATTTAGGGCGTGGATTAATGGTTTATGATCAGTGTTAACGTAGAAAGTTCTTCCTTCTAGGAAGAATCTGAAATGTCGGATAGTTTCAAATATCGATAAAAGTTCGCGGTCATATGTACTGTAACGTGTTTGGGATGGGTTTAATTACCTGGATAAGAAGGCAATTGGTTTTGTGATGGCTTCTATTTCTTGTTCGAGAGCGGCTCCAATAGCTATATCTGATGTGTCGACAGTTATCTGCAATGGATAAGTAGTTGATGGATGTACTAACATTGTTGAGTTTGTGAGTGCGAGTTTAGATTTTATAAATGCCTCGGACGTTTCGGTAGTCCATTCTAGAAGTTTCTGTCCTTTTATTAGGTCGTATAGCGGTTTGATAATTTTGGCCATCTTGGGTATGAAACAATGGTAAAAATTCATCATACCTATGAATATTTGTAGCTCTTTGATGTAGATGGTTTCGGGTAGTTATTTATAGACAATATCTTATTTTCTGCAGGTCTAATTCCGTGTTTGTCGATATAATGACCTAAAAAGTTAATTTCATTAGTAGCGAAAATACACTTACTTTTGTTGAGGGTTAAGCCATTTTCTTTCAGGATAGTGCAGACTCTGCGGATGTGGCGTCGGTGTTCTTTATCAGATGTACTGGCTATTAAAATATCATCAAGGTATACAAAAACAAAGTCTAGGTCTCGGGTGATGTTATCCATCATACGTTGGAATGTTTGAGCCGAGCTTCTGAGACCGAATGGCATTTTTATATACTCGAATAACCCAAAAGGTGTTATAACCGCTGTTTTAGGGATATCTGATTGGTTAATGGGTACTTGGTGGTACCCTTTAGCTATATCCATTTTCGAAGATAATTTATATTTCTCAGGTTTATGGAAAAGTCATGAATGTAAAATGGGAACTGGATACCTGTCTTGAATGGTTTAGTTGTTCAATTTACGATAATCGCCGCATAGCCGATACTCACCTGATTCCTTGAGGACCATGTGTAGAGGGGAGGACCAAGGGCTGTTTGATCTTCTGATAATCTGCATTTCTTATAGTTTTCTGAACCTTCTTTGCAGCTGCTAGTTTATCTGTAGATAGTCTTCTTACTTTTGAATGGCAAGGGTGGCCATTAGTTTCTATAAAGTGTGTTACTGAGTGCTTTTGTGAGTTCTCAGGGTTAAATGTTAGTATTTTAGGAAATTCATTGAAAAAATCGTGAAAGGTTGTGTTTGAATTTGTGGATATAGAATGTAGAGCTAGTGATGGTTGACTAGTCTTAAATAACGGTTCTATTTTAGAGTTATTTAAGTTAATGAGTTTTTTCCCTACAATATCGATAGCGTAGTGGTGTTTTAAGAAGAAATCGTTACCTAGTATAGGTTTTGTTACGTCTGCTAACATAAACTCCCATTGCATTTTTGTTCATCCGATTGTGATGTCGATCTTCTTTGTACCGAAGGTGGCAATGACAGAGCCATTAGCTGCAGCTAAACCTGCGGTATTTGTTCGTTTCATCTCGTTCCTTGTAGCTGGAAAAACGCTGATTTCAGCTCCCGTATCGATTAGATATCTATTATTCATTCAGGTATCCTGTAAATATAAGAGATTGGTATAGCCGGGAATACAAATGTTATTGAGTTCCCGGCTTATTAGTTTCCCTGGTATGAGCAAGGTTTACGGCACTTAGTTTCCTTATTACCGAACTTACTGTGGTAGTAACAGAGTCTGATTTCCTCTGTTCCTGTAGATTGGGTTTCTCTTCTTATAATGTTTACCGAGTCGAATTTGATCATGGCATCAGCGCGTTCTGCTATGGTATCTAGTGATAGGTCATTAGCTAAACCTGCTATTATGTGGATATCGGTAGTTGTTCTAGGAATAACTCTTTGAATAATTCTGCTGTTGACCGTAGTTTAGTCGTCGCATTGAATTTAATAATTCTGTGGGTTTTCTGTCTCCTAGACCGTTCTCGGGCTTTCTCTCGGGGAGATAGTTCTAAAAGTCTTATTAAATTTTGTTTAAGGTTATCATATTTACCCTCGGAAGGAGGGTTAGTAATAATGTGTATGAATTTTGACACGATACATTCATTCAATGAGGCGATTATATGGTGATATTTAGTATTATCATTAGTTATGCGTGAATTAATGAATTGAGATTCTACAATAACGAACCAACTAGCGACGTTATTTTCCCAGATTTGTGGTAGTTTTATTGCGATCGTTGATATACTGGCTTGTGTTGTTGTGGTCGTATTGTTCGGGTTCTCGGTTGTGTTCATCTTTGTGTCCATCGTTGTCAAAAACTTGTCGGGGTTACCAATGTAGGATTCTAGTTAGATTATACTTAATAGATTACGTATATAACAATGAACAACATGATTTATTAACTTGTGTCGAGATAGTAATAACGTGGTTATATCATCGATATAAAGAATCTATATAATTAATCTTCTTTATATCGATGGGTTATATATATATACAGGTGTACGCACGCACATAGGCGTGCGTTGATTCTTTGTTCGTGTCTATTATATAGATGCGAACGTGATACGTTGTTCGATAGAGCGTGACGACGTTACAGGAATGCATATTGCTGTGTAGTGTGTGCTAAGCCCTACAATATATATATATATATATATATATATATATATATATGTATATGTATAATATTACATTCATTGCATACATTATTTTCTTCCGGAACTTTAGTAATATATCCCTATATTCTAGAACTTTTAGAAATTCCTCCTTACTCTATGGAATTCCCTACATCTATATTCCATCATATATATTGTATCCTTCAATTTGCATAAAGAGGACTTATTCTTTTATCACTTCATATTATTTATAAACTCTCTAACTTATCTCTTATTTCTGTATTAGAATAACGATCGTTAATTTATATCGTTTTATCTTCAAATTGTTATTATTATCTAATTTTCATCGGTAAAAATAGTTTCGTTAATACATGTTATTTTATTACTGTATATTCATTTACTCCCCGCACGATCGAAGAGACCTACACAACTCTAGTTATAATGCATAATAGAAGCATTTATCATCATGATAATCATTATCATCATACGAACTAATGCAAAGAACCCCCTATAGGGTATATATATATATATCACTAATATGACAATAAATAATCGGATAACGCAGGCTTCTTAACAAATATTGTATTATATTGTAAAATTGTATAATTTATATATATACCATTATCATTGTTTACGTAATATCATAAATGTAATATGTACTATAGTATTATATATATACATAGTAATGGTAGTGTGTAAATAACGTAATGGTGAGTCATTGGTGACTAAGATGACGTCGCTAACATATAACCGTACGATGATTCGATGTTAGAGCATCACGTGTTCATTTGTTCTTACCATATTGTACGTGTGCGAGTTTGTAATTTTGTCAAATTTAGATCAATTTAAAATAAAAATATTATATATGTTTTCAATAAAATGTTATATTGAAACAGAAATCGAGGTTGTAAACATTCAGTATGCCGATATATTTGTTTATTAAATAAATGTAATATATAACCATACATAATTCTATGGTTAGAATATAGATATAGAGTACCACTAAATCTATGGGTTAGAATCACAGATACCATCATAGATTTCTAGTTTACAAATATACAAATATATGGAAACTATAGATATATACTTAGGTAGATAGACATACCTAATTATATATGGGTGTGCGATGCACTGTGCGTATGAGTGTGTCATTGCCGGATAAAGCACAGTATGGGCCGGGTAAACGTAACATGGACCACCTACTTTTAAGTTATAATTTAAGAAACATATTAGATATATATATATATATATATATATAATTATTTCGATTAACATATCAAAATTATCTATGCAATATATCATATTATAAAATTTACAATTTCCTATCATTTCAAAAGGTTGAGACATTAAATAAACATGAAATAATTATTAATATTGTCATATATTCTATTATTTCTATTATCTATACATATTTATATTAACTAATAATACATATTAATATATCTCTTATTATAATTAATTCGATTAACATATCATAGTTATCTATGTAATATGTCTGAAATGTACATTTCAGCCTGACATTATTTTGAATATTATCATTTATTATGTAGTTATTATTACTATAATTAACTCAAAATTATAAATATATGTGTTTTATTTTAATACAATATATTTTATAAAAATGAATATAAAAATTAAATCAAAATATTTTATTATAAATTCTAGACATTTCCTGAAATCATTTATCCTAGAAGATGGATATCAAACAAACCATAATTTTATTAATATAAATATATGTGAATATATTATAATCTATTTTATCACTAAAATATATCAACGGACTTAATTTTTATTTTAATACTAAATTTGTTATCGAGGTGATTATTAGGTTGATTATTTTTCCGATAGTCGGGTTTAGATTTATAACTATCGCGCTTTTTGCTAACGTGGTATACGGGTGTGTCGATAGTGCTCGTCTTGAATTATTTGAGTTCTTGTTGCAGTGCCTCGTACATTCTTGCGATCTGCATTGCCTTGTCTAACGTTAATGTGTCATCTTTGCATAACAGATCTTTCCGCACCTTGTCTTGGGCTCCTCCCCTGATTACTTGCTCAATTAGTCGCGTATTTATCTCGGTTTCATCACGGAATTTGCATTTCTTCGCATGAAGCATGTATTTAGACATGAATTCGTCTACTAGTTCGTCTTTGGCTTGTTTCATTTTTTCTAGTTGTAGTCTGGCCAGTCTGTAGTTGGATCTTGGCTCTATGACCTCGTTCAGGTAGTCCCAATATTCGAGTAAAGTTTTTGTTTCGTTGTTCCACGTATTATATATTTTAAGACCTTCTTCGCCGAATCATATGAGGACGTACGACGTACAACCTGTAAGAGGATGACGTACGTCGTACGTCGTACGTCAATTGTATAAATGTGCCTATTTTTTTTACATATTTAAAAAAAAAAATTGTTATCTTATGTGGTAATATTTAACAAAATAACGATTTAATATTATGAAATATGTCCAATTGTATAAATATTACTATATATAATAAATTTGATATATTTATCGATAATATCAATTTGATATACTACAAAAACTTAACTTATTTAACAAAATAACGATTTAATATTATGAAATATGTCCAATTGTATAAATATTACTATATATAATATATATGATATATTTATCGATAATATCAATTTGATATACTACAAAAACTTAACTTATTTAACAAAATAACGATTTAATATTATGAAATATGTCCAATTGTATAAATGTGTTTAGAATTTTTTTTTTTGCATATTTAAAAAAAAAATGTTTATCGTATGTGGAAATATATTTTGTATGTGATATTAATTTTGTACGCATATCCAGAAATTTGTAGTAATTTTAACTCATTTGTTATAGTAAATATTTTCGATATAGCATTTATAGTGTATAATATAGTATATAATGGTATAAAATGCGTACTATGTTCTAGTTCACCATAAACTATAAAACCTATACCATAATTATTATCATTCAATAATCTATAAGTTGCAGACCAGGTTTTATACGTTTATGAAAATCACTCCACCTTAACATACATTTAAAGTCAATCTATGTTACTCGAGTCATCTCGCTATATAGACCATTAGAGAAAATACACTATATATGCCGAAATTACGCATTACCAAACAGTTTTTTATAAATGTATTATTATATTTATTTAATTACACAATATCACTACACCATAACACCTCCAACTGTTCACATTGTAACCTTCCCTAATAGATTTGTGTTGATGTATGCATGAAATTATTAATCAGTCAGAATAGGAGAAGAGCTGTTATATGGATATATATATATATATATATATATATATATATACCATATATACATGTATAGTAGCTTATTCGATCAATATAAACTCACCACCATGATATTATAGTCTTTGGGACAATAGTAAGGTATACTAAAAATGATAAAATAGGGCAAATATGTCGAAATCAAATTGATATATCCGAGTCTCCGTGATGCAATACTATTAAAATAATTTTTCAGATTTTTAAGGAATGGTAATAAAATTAATTTTATGGAGACATATTTTATATACACTATATATACATATATATATATATATATATATATATATATATATATATATACATTATTAATATAAATACTTATTATCGGACAAATGTCAGGTCCACTCTAGTCTATTATGTTAATAACATTAGATTATTTGTATATTTATATATTAGAGGGGCTATCAATATTTTCCGCGAATTTATAGTTTTTGTATATAGTTAAATTATATATGTATGTCTCTCTATTCATATTCATATTCAATTATATACTTTTATGCATTTAATAAATTATTTACACATATATAACGTTATTAAAGTTAATAATATAATTTTACTTATGGTGGGTTGTTGTGATTATATGTTATTCGTATGGTAATGGAGGTCCGGTATAGAACTTTTCCACATTTTAAGTTATTTCATATATAAGCATGAATACATACAGAGATGCGGATCATTTAATATAGATAGTAGTCGATAAGTATACGAAAATATACGATCATACAATGTATACAAATGTTTAAATGATCATTATTTGTCTAACGATGATCATTTAATGTCTGAAATCTTCATAGATCAACGAATTTGTCATTTCCGTGCCATCATTTTATAATAATAATTATTATTTTTAAATTTGTTTGGAATTTCGAAATTAATTAATTTATTAAATGTAAACAAGTTTATAAATTTTGATTTAATTTTAAATAAATTATTGTAGTTATAAATGCCGTATATTACGTTATTAGGTGACACCAAACGTATAACCCAGATTTACATAAGGTACCCGATAATCTCAAATCATGTTTGTGTATTTATAATATATATTTTATATTGCAGTATTATATAATATTATGTAATATGATAGATATCAAAGTAATATGATCGTATATTATGTAATATGATCGATCCATAATTCAATTATATGATATTTAAACATAATTGAATAACATGATATGTAAATATAATAATCACGTACCCTAATATTTAATATAGCTGTACCCTAATAAATATATAGAGTGTCATACCCTAGTTCATTTAAAAGTCCGGTACCCTAATATGTAACATATATGTACCCTAATAAATATATATATATATATATATATATATATATATATATATATATTGTATCCTAGTTATTCTAAAAGTAGTGTACCCTATTAAGGGTACTTGGTAAATTTGTGTGATATGTCAATGATATGTACCCTATAAATTGAATTCGCTGTACCATAATGTTTAACAGTGTACCCTATTGCTTTGTTATATATTAGTAATGAATACAGTTTCATAATATATATATATACATATAATACTTTAAAGCATATTATTTTATGTTTTAAGTGAATATTTTGATACGAATTTATAATATATAGTTACGAGAAATATCCATATATAGATTTGTGCATTTGGTTTTTGTATAGAAAATTGAATGTGTTTTTTAAAAGAAAATGTGTTTTTATCTTAGTAATAAAAGAATTTCGTAATTCACGGTCATATTTTAGCTTGGACCAGTCGTAAGGTTTATTTTTGTTACATTTCTACGTATTAGCTCTGAGACTTAGTTTAATTTTAGTTGATAAAATACGATGATCAGATTCTATACTTATAAAAGAGTTATATGCTCTGCAGTTTATAATGCTGTTTTTCCATTTCTTATTGATGATTAGGAAGTCAATTTGTGACTTATAGTCATTCTAGGGAGTTATGAGTCCAGATTTTTCCTAGTCTTTTTTGAAATGTTGTGTTCAGACATAAGAGATTATTTTCCTCTAGATAATTTTTTAGCATTGTTACATTTCGATTTGTTGTTTTATGATAAGAGTATTTGAAACCGTCTGTTTGTCCGAGTTGAGCATTGAAATCGCCACCAATGATTAGGACATTATGTTTCGAGATCCGTCTTGTTAAAGAATTTAGCTCCGTATAGAATTCTAACGTTTCTTGTTTGTCACTTACATTTGTTGGGCTATAACATGAAATAATAGTCGTTTGTGGATTTCCAGAAAGGTTGATATTCATTATTATATGGGTTATCTTCTCTATATCTGTTATTGCAGAATATGCTTGTTTATTGACTAGAAAACCTATTCCACATGTGGATGCATTTAAAGAATTTCTCCAAGCTGAGCAGGTTATGAGTTTCCAAGTTCCATAATCATGTTCTTTAATAACATTTTCATCATGAATTATTCTATGTTCTTGAATACAGATAATGTCATGATTTGTTTTTTCGGCTGATGCTATTAACTCTGATATTTTCCAAATCTGTCTAAGTGTCTGTGTATTCAGTGTTCCAAATATGAGAACTTTATTTGCCTTTAGTAGTTTGGGGAGTTCAGATTTTTTGGGTTTCTCAGTATCTATTTTTTCGACTGTAACCTGAGGTGGTTTTACAGGACGCGCTCCTTGTTTGACCGCGCGACGAGAGATGCGGTATGATAAATTTATTGGTTGTAAGTGTGTCATTTGTTTGCTTTGGTAGCTAATATAGCATTGTTCGGGCGCTGCTCCATACACATGCTAACAGTGCTCAATAATATAGTTAAAGTACCTCGGCTAGTATTAGCTTTGGCACATCCGCTTACCCTATTTTCAGTAGACTTCACGTGACCCTGATCGGGTGGCTAACAGGTACTATGCCTTGCCAAAGGGCACCCTGGCTTTTGTCCATCACTGCTTATTGGTTATTCGCAGTTGACCACTATATCTAGTGGCAATTCCCCTATCCGCAACCTGGGGAGCCGCTGGGGCGGAGTTTAGCATCTCCAGTAAATATCTTCAGTGAATAATATAATCCAGTAACTATAAACTAGAATTTAAGTATCTCTCAAAAACACTACGGTATCCCTATACTACTTTCATCTTACAAGATACACTCTACAATCATTGTCCGTTTAAATAATATATACCTTAAAATAATTGATTGAAAAATAAAATAGACTATTATATGTACATCACTGACTTACGAATTCGACTTAACTTATCATTCACAGAAAAAAATATACAACTTAAATTACTTTCCATTCGATATTATTATTTAATGACTAAATAACCTGATTTTATGTATAGACTAATTATAATTCACACTTCACAACCTACGATCTTCAAATTATACGATCCTAAAATAACCCTACTTTCGCCGATAAACAACTTTGAGAACTGCTCAATTTGAGCAATTCTACTTTGAAATCAAATACATCCATGCCTCAAAACCTTATATTCGTATACTAAAACCTTCAATCTCAAACTGAACAACCTACTTTCTTACAATAAGTTTTAACTATATTATTTTAGCCACTTCATACAATTGATGTCACTAGTAAATACTCTTATTTACTCTTTTATTACCCTGAACACTCTATGTATTGTTACAATTAAAATAATATTAAAATATAATAATCATCTATCCTATATCATCTAACTCGCGAGCATTATACTATTCGCTATACGAATAATATACATATATCCATGATATTATATTTATATTACCTAGGTTTATTAATTTTAGTGAATTTAATTACAAAACTATTTTTATAATATTAAATTATTTTAATTACTAATATAATTTTAATATTATTCAATTATTTTAATTACAGACTAAATGTTAATGTTAATTATTTATTATAGAATTATAAAATTATTATAAACACATAAATACAATAGCATAAACTATTATAGACATAAGCTTAGAACTTCAACAAATAGTACATATAAGGTTACATTTTATATATAATAAGTAAATATTATACATATTCATATACCATTTTCCCTACCTCCACCTATTACTACATTTACATACACATACGCACACACATATATATATATATATATATATATATATATATATATATATATATAGATATATTTTTTTTTCTTTAGAGTAAATCAACTTCTGAATCCCATGGGGTTATGTATTCTCATCTATACGTGTTCCTATTGATACGCTTTAACTATGTAACCTAATGCATATCTTCGTTAACGCACAGTGTACTATGTACGATGATTATATAGGACTCGATGCTAACGTAACTAACTGACTTAGCAATGTGATTAAATGCAATGTACAATTGTTGACAGCGTAACCACTCGTTAATAAACTAGATCTAGACCGCAGAACTACGTAACATACCGTATAACTCAGACCTAACACACTGTCCAATACTGTACATTGACAATATGCCACTTTCCGTATAGTTAAATAATGTTATATCGCATTCTTCTCTTGCATCGTTGATCTCATTCATATGACACTGCTAAATAAAACAAGATTATGACCAGCAATATACTATATAGACATTAATATCATATATCGACGTACACACTACTGCAACTAACCACCGAATCACTTATAATCTCTTCACTCAGCTACTGAAACTCAACTATACGGCATACCGTATATACCACATTATCTATATTAACCTCCGTTTGTCGTCTACAATCCCTGATAACAATAATAGCCTCATAATAGCAACATAATAGCATAACTAATATCCTCAAATGTTTACATTGTGCTATTATGCTACAATTATGTTGCAATTAAAACTCTATTATGCTATTATTATGCTACTATTCATTTCTAAAGTCTATTATGCTACTATTATGTTGATAATCTAATAATAGCAACATAGTAGTACAATAAACTTTTAAAATTAACAGCTGCATAATAATAACATAATATACGTTTAATAGAAACATAATAGCAGCGTAATGGCATTACAAATCAATAGCAGCATAATATACTTTTAATGGCAATATAATAACAACATAATAGCACAATGTAAACATTTGAGGATATTAATGATGCTATTATGTTGCTATTATGAGGCTAGTACTATTAGCTGGATAGATTAATTAGAACTGTCATAAATCTGAAACTATAGTTTAAACTATACTGAATGTTATACATCAGTATATCACTTTAGATTACAACTAAACTGTCATATCATATCCCATGCTCTTAATTATACCATTATCCTTATATTATATATCTCCAAACTATCTCCATAAGTATTTTATTCCCAAATGAACTATCAAATCAACCCTTCAATGATACCATATGTGTCACATATAGTTCTTTACAATATTAGTATTTTATGAGATTAGGTAAGCGCCATTGCAAGTCATAAGTTATTAAACTATGAAATTTAAATAATTTAAATAAACATTAATAGTGCTACTTATATTTGTCAACTTTTACTTGTATATCTTCCTAAATAGTTATACATGTACTACCGTATACATGTACTACCTACCGATTGTGTCCTTGTTTCCTTAGCTGAACATGTTAGTTTTTAACTAATGAGAAATTACTATTCTATATTCACCCACTTAATAATATCAATAGCCATACAATTCAATCATACAGTGATCTTTAGTAATACCAAAGATTTTGCGAAGCAAAGATATAACACTCCCTATGCATGCAACGTAATTTAGTAATATCCCCAACCGCTGCTAGCAGTAGTATCGAAATAACTGAAATAT
The DNA here is from genome assembly GCA_964019155.1 of Osedax fenrisi. NCBI lineage: Eukaryota > Metazoa > Annelida > Polychaeta > Sabellida > Siboglinidae > Osedax > Osedax fenrisi. The sequence continues at coordinate 4,930,401 of OZ025241.1, read as the reverse complement.
ATTTAGGTTCGTCTCTGTTTGCATACAACAATGTTTTCATTGCTCTATTAAATTACATGCAATATAAATTAACTTTTACTTACTAAATATATACTTATAGCATTTAAAACATAAATATCATATTCGTTTGTTATATATTAGTAATGAATTCTTAGTTTTCATCATATATATATTAATTTAAAGCATCTTATTTAACATTTTAAAAGTGTATAGTTAAATACGAATTTACATTATAAACAACGCATAGGTCCTAAAAGTAACCCGCTATAGATGGCACCAGGGTATTTTGTATACAAATTCGAATTACACGATTTCACGTAAGTGTTATATCTTTCCTTCGGAAAATCTTTGGTAATACTCTGAATATATTAATATACTTTATAAACATTTCCTTCGATGCTTAAAATATACATACTCCATCGTGATACTTTCTAATATAAGTATACCCACAAAGTTATAATGCGTATATACACATTATTAAACACATCCATAATTAAAACTATATTATTCATATGCTAAGTGTATATTGTATACTAATGAATTTAACTGAATTCTTACCTATATTGTATATATGCTTGTAAAAAAGCGAGCATTCAAACGTAACTAAATTATCTTTCAAAATAAGAATATGTCTTTCCATATAAGTTAACTTATCCATTATTTTCTGCCACTTATCAGAATATTATTCTGCTATTTGTATATGTACATGCTTTTACAAACTATATACACATATATATATATATATATATATATATATATATATATTTGTATATTTTAATATATGTATTGTAATCTAATGATATTTATATACATATATAGGTTTATATGTGGAGAAAGACTCCAGTATACATACGTCACAAATTCACATACATCACTTTTCGAGGTAGATATAGTTCATCTGCTGAATTAGGTTAGAGTGTTAAGTTTTTAGTGGGCGTGGTCTATTAATTAAAATATGAAGATTATTTAGTTATTATAGGTAGTTGTTGGGCTATGATTAAGTATATGGTTTTGATTAGGATACTTTTAATTTTAATGTATTTTAGGTTCAATTTTTAAGTAAAAGTTATAATTATTATGTTAATAATGTTGATTAATGCGGTATAATCAAATACAAATAGTATTATATAAGTAATTTATATGATATAGTTTAATGTTAAATAGTTTTTTTTCCAGCTAGATATGTATTATATATATGTATTAGTATATGTATTATAAATATATATATATATATATATATATATATCTGTTTTATATTTGTATTTGGCTGAATCTATTGGTCAAATAGAGAGAATAGTATATGTATTATTTAATGGACGAACAGAAAGTAACCGTTTATTATTATCGATTAAAGTATACTATATATATATCGATTAAAGTTATTGCATATGTAGGTAGATGTATAGATTTAAAGATAGTTATAGATTTATATATGTATACATATATATATATATATATAAAGTAAGTTAATAAAGAACATATAGTATACGTATAGATAGTTATAGGTTTATATATGTTTAATGTTGATAAATGTATCGTTCAATTTAAACATCATTCAATTTTCTTGTAGTGAACATATTACTTATCTAATTTGTTTAGATATTTTGTAATTTAATTCACTGATAAATACTAAATAAATATTATATCATATTATTAAGTAATACAACTATATATATATATATATATATATATATATATATATATATATATATATATATATATATAATATATGTATGTGTATAAAGTTATTAACCTTATTTAATCTTTTTGTGAAGTGGATAAATGAATAATTAATCTTTTAGATATGTATAATCCATTGTATATATTTGGAAGTATACTAATTATGAGAAGTTAATAATATCACTTTTTATGTTATTAAATAACTTTGTTTAATTATAATGAGAAATTAATGAAATATTAACATTATAAATTATATATATACATATATAAATATATATATATATACATATATGTATTAAAAAACCTTTCTCACCGATGGCACGCAAGCCCTCTCTGGCGCCATAGCCCACGATGACTGGGAGCCTGGTAAATTAGTATTTTAATTTGAATTATAATTTGAATTATAATTTTGATAGAATACTTTATATAATCAATAGTTAGTGAATTATTGAATACATCTATAATTATTAAATACCTCTTTTCTTGGTCTGGCGTGTAGTAGTAGTCGACTTAACTATAGTAATAATGCCTTACATGTATTAATAATATAAAATAAATATATATATATATATATATATATATATATATATATATATATACTTTATATATATATACTTTATATATATATAAAGTATATATATATATACTTAGACGATAATAAAACGTATAAGTATGGTATAACATATATACATATGTGTATTATTTTCATGTATTATACGATTACTATTAATGCCAGTAAATCTAAGGTTATTAGTATGATATTAATTAAATTGTTTAAAATATATATACTATTTTAAATATACATTTAAATGAATTTCGTACTATTTAATTATGTATTATATATCAAACTTGCATACAGAAATTATAAAGATAATTATGTAGATTTCATAAATAATATATTCGTTTATTTATGTGAACGAGTGCTGGCTATATTAATATATATTTAATACAACTATTTAGTATCATAGGATATGATAGGATACTATTATTAATTTAAAAAATACCACTATCGTAAAATATTACCCTCACTGGTATAAAACGGAACAACCAAATAAACATAACAAAAAAAACATAAAAGATAAATTATCATAATATCACAATATATAAAAATAAAAATTAATAATTAATAATAACGAAATAGTTAATTAGAATGTAGGTACTATTTTAGTTTATTCATAACTCACAATGGAGATGTAATATTACGTAACTAATATGGTAACGATTGCATCTGTCAGCTGATATCGTGCACAACTCACGTGACATTAAAGTGAGCAATGTGTCACCTCGAGATGTATTATTATATGTATTATAAGTATATATATAGTCATATATTAATTTACGTATTAGTTATATATATTGTTATATAATGTATGTGTGTATTATAGATAAATCCTAAAACCTATAATTTTTTCATCCACCAAGCTCGAAGCGGGAGATACTATATAATTATATTATATTCGTGATTAATGATATATTCTATATAATAAACTGACTTACCACATATATATATATATATAATATATATATTATACTGAATAACTAATATCAATTGTATACAATACTGACAAATATTAATCAGAATTTTTAAATTTAAATAATACTAATAATAATTTAACTACTTTTGTTGGATACTGGTGTAGGAATTAACTCCGATTCATTTTATTTGGATTAAATTGTAATTTTTAATTATTTATAAAATTATTAATAAATAATATGTATATCTTATATTTTGAACTTAATTTATGTACTGGTTATAATATACAATTTATAATATACAACATATTGTATATAAAAATATATAATTTTCTTATATAATATATAATTTTCTATATTAATTTACTTTAAATTTATTTACTTATCTTATTTAGTAATATGAATAAATATTGTTAATATATTAACCCAAATAAAAATCACCAAATCACAAAATGAACTATAATTCCAAACTCGAATATAAACCAAATATACATTCAAAATAAATGAGTATAGAATATACATAATTATTATTGAATTTAAAAAATATGTAATACTTATTACAATCTTATATAAAAGACAATTATTTGTATTACTATACTTAACTATGAAATATATATTTTTAATTTTTGTAAAATAAATATAATAATGTAAATGAATTTAAATATATATATATATATATATATATATATATATATATATATAATATATATATTAAATACACTATATTTTATTAATTTTTTATTAGGTTTTTTTACATATTATTTCTTTACTACACATACATTCCTCTTAAACGTCCATCACCTAGTAAGAAATAGCGAATGTATTATAATAAAAGTACGAGTTTATGAATATTTAAATAATAACCGTGTACACTATCACCTGTTGATTCTAATAATTGGATTAACATGTTTTAAATAATTGATTATTTAATATATTATAATATATTATATTTTAGCACATAATAAATGAATCTAATACTTTAAAATTTATATATATATATATATATATATACAATTATTTTTTACATAATATATAGATATTTAATATATAAATAATTTTTTGATTTATAAATATTGAAATAAAAACCTATTACGGGAACTTTAGAATCTAAATCAAATAATTGGATTAATATCAGAAAATATTTAATATACTATAAAATGCAAAATAAATTAAACAAATAATTTGAAATTAATATTTAGTAATTATAAAATGATACTATATATAGTAATATTACTAAAATAATAGCTTTTGAAGTACATATTTTCCATTGTATAGTAGTTATTATTTCAATGATTTAAAAAATATTATAAATATGTATTTAATATAAATTAAAATGAGTATTACAATATTTTGGATTTCTATATGAATATGCTAACACTACGCATTTATCTATTAATTATTTTATAGTGAAACGTATGTTTCTAAATTATTTATTTCAACATTTTAAATAATATAATATGTACAAAATGATGTTTAAAATTGAAAAAAAAGCATATTGGAATCATTACTGTGTATCAATATATCATTATATTATTATTTCGCGTATATTACATGTAATGATTATAATCATTACATAATCAATAATTATTGATTCTTTATTATTATATATTAAATTATATTTATTATATGTATACATTAATTTATTAAACCTTTGATGGCAACTTTTACTTTATCTGTTTTATCAATCATATATTATTACATTTATATAAAATGTGAATATATATATATATATAATTATTGAAACGATATTATGATTAATTTACTATATTTACTATATTATCTTATAATGTATGATAATTACATACCTCGCTTAATGCCATGGCAGCACTCCCGCTTCGGGCCAAGCGACCACGGCGATTTTTTTTGGTTAACTAAAATAAAATTTTATTTTAAATAATAAATATATATATATATATATATATATATATATATATATATATATATATATATATATAACTGCCCGCGTAGTTCAGTTGTATAATGCATCAGAAACACAAGCAATAGGAAATGGTGTAAGCCCCGGACCATTAAAATAGGTCTTACATATTATTTAGAAGTGATCTTATATATTTGTGTATAAACAAATGATTGTCTCTTGTTAAAATCATGTATGCCTTATAGTATGCCATATGGTTATAAGTGAAAACTTCATATAAGTTTCTTGATGGGATGAAAGGACTCAAAATACAATTAAAATAACAACAAAAACAATATATATTTATTAATTTTAAAATTTTAAAATTAAATAATTTCAAATTTATAATTAATGTTTATACTTTATAACTAATATTACAATGTCTTCATTTAGGTTATTATTAATGTCCATCTTATACAAAAAAACTAAACTATATTAACATAATAATTATAATGAATATATGGTAATATTGGTTAAGACATTAACATTTTTGTTCTTAATAATGCAAACTCGCAAATATATAAATAAATATAATATATAATATTCGATTTAACCGAACATCATATAAATAATAAAACCTTTCTTAACGTTTCTCGAAGCGGGAGATACTATATAATGTTTCGTAATTAATGATATATTCTATATAGTACTGACTTACAACATATATATATATATATATATATATATATATATATATATATATATATGTATATATATATATATAATAATAATAATTTAACTACTTTTGTTGGATACTGGTATAGGAATTAACTCAGATTTATTTTGTTTGGATTACATTTTAATTTTTAATTATTTATAAAAATATTAATAAATAATATTGATATCTTATAATTTGAAATTACTTTATGTACTGATTATAATATACAATTTTAAACATATTATATATCAAAATATATAATTTTCATTACTTTCATTACATTTATTTACATATTATATTTAGTAATATGAATAAATATTGTTAATATATTTAAACATATTTCAAAATACGATTTCGAATTAATGTGCGCGTTATATTAAAGGTGCAGACAAATACATCACAAAGACCATACATATACTATACACATATTATACCTGTAGGACGTGTTATGGCTTCATCAACCTTCGCTATATTAATATTTATCGTCAATAGTATTAATTAATAACTATATATATATATATATAAGGAATCTAATTATAATTCACAACTTTATACTCTACACCTTGTATACTATAGTATACAAGGTATATATACACATATTAAACCTGAATATAATAGGGACCCTATAGGTGTCCTACGCCTAGATATTGTTGTTGCAGTATAGTCACCTATAGTAATAATTATCATCAATAGTATGTATTAATACATATATATATATATATAATACAAATTTGATTTGAAAGTTTATATATATATATATATATATATATATATATATTATAATATACACATAACAAACGTGTGAGGGTTTTTCGACTAGCCGGCGGAGTAGGATTAGACTTCACTATAGTAATAATTGCATACATATTATGTATTAATTATATATAATAAATATATATATATATATATGTTATTATTTATTATGATAATACAGTTATTAGTATGAAATAATTAGTATATGAATACAAACCCTTGCGTATCGCCTCTACTCAAGGCCTTCCCGGTGCCATGGCCCATGATGACTGCGACACTAGTAGATTTAGATTTAGGTTATCAGTTGTATATAATCATTTAAATAATAATTATTTATCATACATCTATAATTATCGACTACATCTATAATTATTCAAAACTTCTATAATTCCGAATACATCATATATAATTATTGACAAATCTATAATTATTGAATACATCAATTAGTATTGAATACATCAATAAGTATTTAATATACATATATATATATATATATATATATATATATATATATATATATATATAATTATTGAATACCTTTTTTTGTGTGGCACCGAGGGACGCCACATACCATCGTAATTGTCTATAATAATAATGCTCATACAATTTATATATATATATATATACATTATATATAACTATTTATTATGATATATATGCATATAATACGTATATGCATATCTTTATTTATCATGATAATTTATGTATTATAATGATATAAATAATAATTAAATTTAAAACCTCTCCTACTCCCCGTATTGCATAGCCTTTCCGGGGCAACAGCCCACACGGATGATTTTACTGTTTACTTTATTTAATGTTAAGTATTAATACAAATTAATTATATGTTTATATTATAATTCCTAATAATTCGTTAGAATTCATATATAATTGTTAAAATAATTATAATAATGAGTTTTACATTATTATTATTTTAGTAATGTCTTGCAAACTATAAATAAGTAACACTGAATATATATATATACTAACTTGGCTTAGTTGGCTTAATATACATCTAAATAATTTTTTATTTTCTACCAATTTTATTATTGTAATAATAGTTTTCAATATTATATATATATATATATATATATATATATATATATATATATTTAGTATACAATATAAACATATATGTATTAAAAACCATACATAATAGATGCCCTATCTGGTGCCAGAGCCCATAACGACTGCAGTCGTCCCATGGATCCAATGAGTCCCATGGGAGCCTAATAAATTATTATTTTAATTTTAATTATAATTTTATTATTATTATAATTATTATTTACTAGCATACACATATATGTATATATATATATATATATATTTATATATATATATATATTATTGTATACATTGATTTATATAGTGTAGTACAATAGATATAATCATATTAATAAATTAATAACATTAATGTGGAAATATTTCAAATATGTTGTTTCGAGCTATATTGGAAATATAGTGTTATATATAATATATAATATGCTATGTATTAAGTCTATTTTTAATAATATGAATAGTATAATTCCTGGAGGTTCTTTCATTGATCCTATAGTATATATGCATATATATGCATTAATATATATATATATATATATATATATATATACATATATGTATTACAAACCATACATAGTAGATGCCCTGTTTGGCGCCAGAGCCCAGGATGACTGGGAGCCTAATAAATTAATATTATAATTTTAATTATAATGTTATATAATAATTTATATAATCATTAGTAAGTGTATCATTAATGTTTGAATACATCTATAATAATTGAATACCTTTATTGCCTGGTCTCCTCAGTCCATCATTCTTGACTATAGTATTAAATATTATATAATAATTATTATATTATATTTTAAAATATAGTTTTGCGCAATTATTACGTATATATGTATACCTATAGTATTCATCGAATCTCATTGAATTTATTACTGATACTTTATAAAATAAACTAGTATAAATATATATAAATATATAAATTATTGTATAAATTGATGTATATATTTTAGTACAATAGATACAATATTATTAATAAATTAATAATATGTAGAAATATTGTAAAATATGTTGTTTCTAGCTATCTTTGAAATATAAGGGTACTGAGGTACTATTTATTGAGTATGTTATTAATAATATCAATAGTATTATTCCTCGAAGTTGTGTGCTGGATAATATATGTATTAATACATTTTGTAATAAGTTACATATTATTTGAAGTCATCCATTATTCTTCGCTTACCACAAATATATTTGTCAGTTGTTAATTTAAATAACTTCAAATTAACTATACATAATGAACTCGAAAAATAAAATATATTGTCATAACAAAAACGAAATATATAATATATAAATAATATTATCTATTTTAAGACGTGATTATAAAATATAGGTACCCGTTACATTTAGATTAAATACTACTGTGTACTGTATATGTGGCTGTATGACGCCTATCCGGCTGGGTAATAGTATACTCCACTATAGTAATACTTATCAACAATATTATGTATTAATACATATATTGATACATATAGATACATATACAGATACACATATATATATATATATATATATATATATATATATATATATATATATATATATTTTATATATATATATATAATAAATTTTGTTATAAGTTAAATATTATTTTAAATATTTATAATGATTATTTATAAATTAATATTAATTATTGTTAAATAAGATAATAACCTCAAATTTACCTTACCAAATGAACTCTAAAAATTACATATATTTTCTATATAATTAAATCATATTATATTTTAATACGTGATAATATAATGAAACTACATACATTAATGAGTATGTTTCAGGTATAAGTGATAATATAATGAATATTATAATATCATATTATTGAAGAATATAAACTATATATAGAGTTTTATGTATATTTTATATATATATATATATACATTATATATATATATATACTAGCTGTCCAGTTCTATTTGTCACTGCTATTCATAACCATGGTAACAAATATGTAATCGAATGCACACTTTTTATTATAGTATATATTCTTATGTACATCTATCTCTAAATATGCTTATAAATATGCTTATATTTAATGTGATAATATCAAATTGATAATAAACTGATGGTAGACTTCTCCCATATATTCCATAGTATTATCATGTTGAACAATTTCTATTTCAGAATAACTATGTCTTATATTATAATTAAGGAATATAATATTGTATAGATTTACCGAATATAGTTATTGATAACCCTAAATGAATATTATATATATATATATATATATATATATATATATATATATATATATATATATATATATATAAGTGTATGTGGGTATATATCAATAATTATGCAACGATATTATTATTTATATATTTACTATATTATCATATAATGTATGTTAATTACATACCTCTCTCTCTATCCCTCCACAGCACTCCCGCTTCGGTCCAAGCGATCACTTCGATTTTTTTACGTAATTTATTATCAGTTACACATACACATTTTTGATAAAAATATATTTTATTATATATAAATATATAGATATATATACATATATATATATATATATAAGTGTATGTGGGTATATATCAATAATTATGCAACGATATTATTATTTATATATTTACTATATTATCATATAATGTATGTTAATTACATACCTCTCTCTCTATCCCTCCACAGCACTCCCGCTTCGGTCCAAGCGATCACTTCGATTTTTTTACGTAATTTATTATCAGTTACACATACACATTTTTGATAAAAATATATTTTATTATATATAAATATATAGATATATATACATATATATATATATATAAGTGTATGTGGGTATATATCAATAATTATGCAACGATATTATTATTTATATATTTACTATATTATCATATAATGTATGTTAATTACATACCTCTCTCTCTATCCCTCCACAGCACTCCCGCTTCGGTCCAAGCGATCACTTCGATTTTTTTACGTAATTTGTTATCAGTTACACATACACATTTTTGATAAAAATATATTTTATTATATATAAATATATAGATATATATATACATTTATATATATATATATATATATATATATATATATATATATATATATATATATATTAGTATGTGTTAGTTTATAGGGTATCGTAGGAACGTGGTGCATATAGTAAATGAAGGGGTTGAGATGTTATATTTAATATTGATGTTTATAAATGTTACAGAGTAATTTAATTGTGTTTTATGATATAGGGAGTGTTAGAATGATATTTCAATTATTGATATGTTCACAAGGAATGAATAATTCAGGAGTGGTAGGCATATCGTATAACCATGTGTATTAGGATTACTAATTAACACGATGAATAACTGTAAAGCTATAGCTGTGTGTAGGGTCCCCTTTAGATGTATACATATAGTATACTATAGTACCTATAGGTACTACACACATAGATGAGGTGAGTCTGTAATCCAATAGAAATAAGTTAGATTGTGAAGTTTGGTAGTGATATAAGTATGCGTTAGAGTAGATCTGATGGTTGTACAAGGTTTGGATAATAATACAAGTATTGATAGTTTAGGATTTGTACCTACAGATTCAAGTTTACGAATAAAGATACTTCTGGTGAAATGTTTCTAAAAGATATTATAAAGGTTTATTGATGTATATATATATATATATTTAGAAATAAATATAATATTATAAGTGAATTGTTTACCATATTGAAATATAAATACGGATATATTTATTTTAATTATATATTAAAAATAAAAACATTTATATTATTTTTATAATTATATAATACTTATATTAATATACCTCTTAATGTCTATACGTTAATACAGTATTGATTAATAATCAAGAAAGCATAAAGAAATTAATAATGGAAACTTGAAGTTTGAATGATGAAAAGAAAACTATTCAATTTACGAAATATGATAACATTTATTTGAAAATATAAATGCAGTAAAAACTTGTGACGTCCGTAATTCGCTAACATCCAACAAGGAAAGTACCAACTTTGCTTAGAAGTTCTATGATAATAGCAAATTACTCGTGTAATATAATGCTAATTCACTCATGTTATATCACGCCAATCATATATTGAATAATTTAAATAGGATTGCTTATTGTTAATGAAAGAGGATAGGATCGCTCGATTTATTATAAATTATTGAAGAATACTTTGTTTTTAAATAAAATTTAAAATGTATAAATATTTATTTGTTTACAGTATTTATCATATATATATATATATTATTAAAATGTCCTCATCATAAACATTGTTTGTGCAACACAAGTTAAATAATATGTATATTGTTAAGGTGTCTAAATATATCTGAATAATTATTTATAATTTAATAAATTATAATTATATCCATTTTTAATTCTGTATGTTTAACTGATTCTAATTTAAAATATTCATATTTATTTGTATAATATTAATAATTAATATATATATTAATATCGTATACGATATTAATTTAATACAATACATAAACAATTAGATATGCACTCTTAGGAAATATATAAATAATATAATAATGTATTCTAATTATATAGATATATTCTAAATTAATAATCTGATGTGGTTCACATATCCTCACACGACCTCAAATATCCTTAACATAGAAATACAATAGGTACGCCCTTATCCCATATCTATAATTTGAATAAGATTATGTATAATACTATTTAGATACAAAATAAACACATATAACTATAACACAAAAATCATCAAAACACGGTAATAAATATATTCCTTCCCTACTCTCCATAACATTTTCTAAACCTAAATAAAACTATACATGATTTAAACTAATCACTAACAATATAATTCTCAAACATCAAAACCTGTCTCACATACAACTTCATCCACATAAAAGTCGGCTTTCCCAGACCGATATTCATTTGCAATAAAAATAATATACTGCACTACTCGAAAATCAAATATGTGTTCAACATTAAAATAACTATGAACTCTAGTTTTTATAAATATACATTACTATCATAACAATACTTTTAATTGTAAAACACCTCAGTTATTATTACCCTTCCTTTTATTAAGCGTTGTGTTAAACTATCATAGGTTGTGTTAAACTATCCTACAATGATTACTATGCGACAAGCAAAATCTAATAATAGAATACAGTAATCTAAACACAGAGCGATTAATCATATAAAATATAACTACTTGAAATATGTATTATAACATAACTATAATAATAATCATATGAACATATATCAATTACGGACACCCACTATTCACAAACAACAGCATAAGTATCTCCTAATCCGCATTCATTTTTAATTCTTCTCTTACCTGATCCTCTCTTAAGACACTCACTTCAAAATATCTACAAAATAAACCTTTAAACCTTAAGCTTTTTGAACAACTTCAAAAAATCCGACTTTTCATTTTCAAATCTTATCTTCACTAAACTGTCAGTATAACCTTCATCATATCCACCTCGATTAGTATGATATACGTGTCTATTCAAATATGCATTATTAAATATCTTCTCCATCCGTAACAATATCCCACTTATCCCAGAACATTCTGAAGAATATGATTTTGATATTGTATTCATTCAATTTATATCTATTTATATATAATGTATATCTAGTGTCTAATTAAATAGCTGTACAACTATAGATATGTAATGGGTTATCAGTGTAATGTATATGTGTATGCCAGTTTAATCAAATGAATAATTGAGCAATAATCAATTCAACTATACAAAATATGCTTAACAAATATCACATACTTTTTTGATCATAACATAAATTTAATATACATTACTTTACAATTTATAATGCTATAAATCAATCATTTAATATGTATTATATTTATTATCTTTGGTAAATAGTTTTCAAATTGTGTTGATATAGATAATAATCTAGATTGTGTTACAGCTTTATATATATTAAAATATGTATTTAGTAATAATGCATATATATAAATAATAAAAATACAATAACATTTATTCTACATTTAATTTAATTCATTCTGTCACAGTATTTATTCCTCACTAAGTATTATTTATATATACATAATTATAAACAAATTATAATTATTATTATAATAATTTTAATATAATATAATTATTATAATAATTATAATATTAAATATTAGATATTTAATATATTATATATAATATCATATTATATAACATTTATATATACTATATATTGTATTCATGTGATCAAATAAATATTAATACTACCATATTAATAAATATACACATTAGAAATTATATTTATATTTAAAATTTTTAAATATTTAATAATAAAAACAATACAAATAATAAAGAAATAATTTAAATTAAATTATTGTTATGTAAATAAAGGTATTCGAATAATCATAAATATAATTATATTATATAAGTATGACATAACACCAACCCACACCCCTCCCCCAATTCATATCACGTACATCGTACTTTGTGTGGTATTAATGAACTTTCCCACTGTTCCACCGGGTCTTACATATTATTGCTCTATGTATATATATAGCCACTTTCGCTATGTTATCATTCAATGTACACAATCATTGATGTTATTATACGCTACACATATTTACCCCATAACATGCTAACAGCTGTATCAGTTTTAAAAGAAACACTCTACAATTGTAATAATGAACAGAACTCCCCACCCTATCTTTGACCGAAACAATCTAGATGAAGTAAATGCATTTAGACGGTCGTGAACAAATGTATTCGTCAGCCTATATTTCACAATTATGCAGCGTGAATGTGCACTTTGGTATAGATCAGCATAGAAGGACAGAATATACATTAAGAAGAAGAACTGAAGACATCAAATATATCACAGAATAATTAGAAACAATGGACTTTCTTTGAAACACTATATACTGACAACTGACCCACGACTATTCCTAGATAAAATGTTAGCTATCGTAAAAGATTCTGATGATTCAATGTTAATATATATATATATATATATATATAATGATGCAAGGTTATGATAGCTCTATATAAATATAGCGATAACAACGATCTGATGATGACCGTATCGATAATAAACGTATGTTACCTCTATTCGATGACAATAATATTACCCTAATTCCAAAATGAAGCCTGCTTATAATAATGTCTGCGATAATGAGATCATATCAAACTATTGCTCACACTCCACCTCCCGTATAATTGATTAACGCCCTACATAACGATTTACAAGACGGTGTATCTTACGCAGAACACATGCAGATACTACTGACTAGTACCGATAACATATGTCCATCACTCGGAGAAATGCTGCTCTTATGGAAAGAGGAAACACTGTTACAGAGGCTTTGATCAGAAGAAGGCGCATGGTATCTGCACTGGAATACGGGGTATCGGGTATCCACAGTGATACCAGAATGTGGTTTTTATATCATTATTTAGTATCACATTATTATTAAAGCAAATGTAGATACCGACTTACAGACTAATCTACTGCCTTAACATATTTATTGTAAACTAAAACTACTCATGAAATAATATTTAACTGCGATTATAAGAAAATATCATTACATGGCATCACTAATATATTACATATATATAACACAATAATTTATGATATACCATTGTTCTATATTGCCTACACAAATAATGTCTCTATATTAGATATACAATATGTAATACAGTTATTTCTAATCATGTATCTATATTGCGCTATACTCAAAACTAATACATTGATAATACTGACATAAAAAATGATTACCTTAATCCACGACACGCAATCAATAACCAACATATACGACAGGACTTGTCCAAAAATCTCACTATAATCTTGACCCTGGTTACATTCCAAAACATATACACACAAATGACAATAAACTAAAACCACAACATACCGGACATGCTTAGCATAGGCTTCATCCTAGCATAGGCCTACTCGAAACATTCCCTATTAACTGTAATGGTCTAAAATATTCCAATTGAATTAATCATAATGATTGACCTATCCACATTCACGTAATTAATCCGTCTCATGGGGCCCCCTGTATAAACGTGATGAAGTCACCACTGATCTTGTAAATATGTGTCTCTAGATATTATAAGCCATATTCACAATCATCACAATCATCACAATATATACATATATCGCAGGTGCAGGGAGTACGCATTAAATACATAAATTAAAGTATTAACGATTCATTACTTATCTACACCCCCCACCCAATAAGTGATAACTAATATAATACCCGACCTCCAGACTCACACAACTAACCATAGTACTATATTATCACTGTCCCACAATATATATTGTTAATATTAACTCCGCATAGCGACAGCAACCCAATAGCTCACAACTCCACTACAATCCATACATATAAATACTAACCCCTCCCCTGCAGAGTCTGTATCACCTCTACTAGGGAGCCTAATGGGGAACAGCCTCGAGACCGATATATACCATGAGATGATGCCGACTCCGTGGTAGGAGATGAATGATACAAGCACTACGAGTAGGTTACATTAATCGGAGCTGGTGAAAGATCAACCTCGGATCTAGCACTAATTATCCGAGGGGGGAGGTTATATTTGTTTGATATAACACCCCCACTATTTGTATAATACTCATTGTTATATGTATACCGAATATTATGGTCTCGCCCAGAGTCACACATGACTGATATCGATATCTATGAATAGTCATGATATATATATATATATATATATATATATATATATATATATATATATATATATATATATATATATATATATGTATATACTAAGTAGCCTAGAAGTGTATTAAATGATACATTTATACTGTACTTATATATATACGTATATATCTATAGATATTATACTGTTTAATAATGTTAATAATACTCCCTCATAAGTACTCAACTCAAGTTACAACTTAAATATATAATAATTTACTGATTTATTTTATCTATATCTATTTACTTATCATTATAACAGGATATGTTCGATTCATATTTTAGTAACATTTATTATATAATCAATAGAGAAGTTGGAAATGAGAAAAGTATCTCCATCATTGAAACGGCGAGAAAACTCGTCAGTCGATATGGTTTGTACATTAACAACATCGATATTCAATTATTATTTAAATTATTGCATAACCACAGAATGTTGTTGACTAATGTGTTTCCTTATGAAATATCAATAAATATATTCAATATTTCTTAATTTTCTATGTTCATGAATGATTAGTTATGGTTCGGAATTTAATATTAAATTATTTAATTCTATAAGGAAGAATATATAAACTATATTTATTTATTTATATTTATACCCTAAAACCCCCGGATTTATACTTTAAACTATAATACAGTATAGTACATTATCACACATATTATATAATTAAGCACTATTTTCTATTGTTAACAAATTACTATTTTATAATAGTCAAAATATATTTAATTCTACATTTATTAGTTAATTTATATATAATTACTATTTTATATCAGTAAATATATATTTAATTACTAATTTAATAATTTAAGATATAGTTAATATATAGTTAATTAATATTTTATATATATATATATATATATTTAACTAATAGAAAATAATTATTAAATATATATATATATATATATATATATTAACTAATATAAAATCTTGATTCGATATATATTAATTTATCATAAATAGTAATTCAATATTAATTAATAGAAAATAGTAATTCAATATATATATATATTAGATTATAAGTTTGTATTAGTTAGTATAAATATAATTACTAAATAATGTAAAATAGTAATTAATATTTATTAAATAATAGATAATATTAAATAATAGTAAATAATATTCAATATATATTAATTTATCGAAAATAGTAATTCAATAAATATTAATTAATAGAAAATAGTAATTCAATAATATTAATTAATATAAAATAGTAATTCAATATATATATATATATATATATATATTGATATATATATATACATGTCAACTGTCAACAACTAAAAGTAGACGTGTTTATAATTTGTAATTCATATTCGATTATTGGCCGACTAATCGACTTCAGAGGATCTCCCTTTGAAGATATTTGATAGAGTAGTCGGCTGACTACTCACCCTGCTTATAAGTTTAGTTAAACTTATTTATAAATCATATTTAATTGATATTTATTACATAAATATTATTAAATTCCTTGGAATCAATCTGTCATGACCTAATTCTTGAACCAATCAAATTACTGGCAAAATCACTGATTTAAATTTAGATATGTTCGAATCTAATCAGTGATTGTACGCACGCAATTTTAAATTGTATAGGTTTTTTTATTCCTATAGTTTTTTTTTATCATTATGAATGAAAGGAAAATTATTGTGAATGAATTGCTTTGCTACTGTGTGAATGCTAGAGAAACTATGAATCGTGATTCAATTGAAATGGTTATTTCAGGCTATTTTGAAATAAATGAATTAACTCTTGCTAAAGAGATACTCACTAGTGACATATATATTAAAAATATATTAGATAAATCGGAATGTAGATTTATTGTGAAGCGTAAAGCTCCAAATTTAGCTAACAAAATATCAAAAGATATAATTGGTATTTTTGACCTAATAGACGAATTAAATTCAGAATCAATGCCATTATATGTTGCTTCTAATATTCGTAGAATACCTCCACTTGGAGATCAAAATACAAATATGGCTTCTATTCATTCTGCTATAATATTGCTGCGAAATAATGTCAATTTAATTAATGAAGCAATTACTCCTTTATTAATTAGTGCTAATGAAGTCAATATTAATAAAGATAATGATATACCAAATATATGCGAACATACATCTGCTGATATCTCTATAGATCACTCGCTACCTGACGCTATTGTGAATAATCATGAAACGTACGCTTCAAAAGTACGAAAACCGACAGCCGATGACAACTTCACACTAGTCAACAAGAACGTAAAGAACGTCAAGAACGTCAATAAAGTCAAGACCACGCGCCGCAATGTAATTACAATTGGAAAAGGTTCTTCTGAAGCATTCGGGAAACCACCAGCTAGACGATATCACTTATTCTTATCTCGTATAAATATTGATGTGACTATAGAGTCAATTAAATCATATATATGCAAAGAATTTGAGATTACTTCAGATGAATGCTCGGTCGAGAAAATAATTACTTCGCGTCACTTTGTATCTTCATTTAAGGTAAGTCTGATGATTGATAATGTTCAAGATATGTACAACTGTGATAGGTGGCCTAGTGGTATATTGATAAAACGATTTTATAATAAAATAAATAAAACGAATATTGACAATAATATTAATGTTAATGTTAATCCAACTAATTGATAATGAATAGTAGTGACAAATTAAACTTAGTTTCCTTAAACTGTAATGGTTTTAAAAACAAGGTTAATTTTATTTTAAATAGTTATCCTACTATTGATTTATTTTGTTTTCAGGAACATTGGCTTCCCTCTGAGGAATGTTCTATATTTAATACTAACAATCCACAATATTGTGGTTATGGCAATGCTTCTTTTGATAATACTAAGTTGAGAATTGGCAGACCCTTTGGTGGTGTTGGTTTTATGTGGAAGAAAGTCCTAGATAAACATGTTACAATAGTGAACTCTACTTATGATTGGCTTATATGTATTAGACTATTTGATTTCTATATTATTAATATATATTTACCTTATGAGAGTCCAAATAATATTGATTTATTTGAAGATCGTCTTGTTAAACTATTTTTATATTGTGAATTATTAAATACATCAAATTTTTGTATAATTGGAGATTTTAACTCTAATATCTCTAACCATAATTCAAAATTTAGTAATATTTTACTTAAATATTGCACAGATACAAATATTGTCATGTCTGATAAAATTATTCTAAACTCTGATAGCTATACGTGCGTTAGTTCCGCGTGGAAATCTTGTTCTTGGTTAGACCATATTTTATCTACGCATAATATGCATACATCTATAATTGATATTAAAATTGATTACGATTTTATAATTTCTGATCATCATCCTCTAGTTATTGTGATTAGACAGAATAATGTCCCTAGATCATTATTTAACAAATGTGTAACTCATAAAATAATTAAATGGAATAGACTGAATAGGAATCAAATTTTAAAATACAATATTGACACTAAAGTAGAATTATGTATATTAATAAATCATATATACTCCTTTGATATTAATCATAATTACTCTGAATATTTATATAATTCGTTAATAAATATACTATTAAAATGTTCTAAAGATATATGTTTTGAATCTAATAATAGTAAATACGCTCGTTCGGAATGGAATAGTATTGTTAAGGAAAAACATTGTATTGCCCGATCATATTATTTAACTTGGATACAAAATAAAAAACCTCTAGCTGGAATATGTTATGACAATATGGTTAATGCAAGAAAACATTTTAAATATGAATTACGCCATAGTAAATTGTTATGTAAACAAATAGAAGCTGATAATATTGCCTTAAATATAATCAGTGATCGAAATAATTTTTGGAAATTAATTTCAAATAATTTGAAAAAAAAATCTTCTATTCCTAATAACATTGAGAATGCACATGGTATAGCTGATGTTACTAAATTCTGGTTTGATAATTTTAATGATATTTTTAACAGTACTAATTCTATTCCGTACCCATATAATAAAATTAATGTTAATGAAATTGTTTATACAAATACGGTTGAGATTTCATCTATTATAGATTCCATTAAAGGTGGTAAATCTGTAGGTCCTGATGGAATTTCCATAGAACATATTTCTAATTCAAATAGTCTTATTATCCAAGTCATAGTATTACTCATTAATAACATGTTACATCACTCCTATTTTCCAAAAAAGTTAATATTATCCTATATTCTACCAATAATTAAAAACAAAAATAAAAGATCGAATGACTCTTCTAACTATCGTCCTATATGTATATCCAATATTATTTGTAAGCTAATTGAAAAGGTGATATATAATAGAATATCTTCTTTATTGGTTACTCTTGATAATCAATTTGGATTTAAAAAAAACCTTGGAACCGAAATGTGTGTTTTTGCACTTAAGCAATACTTAAAAGATTACTATAATAACAATACCAATATATTTGTAGCTTTTCTAGATGCATCTAAAGCTTTTGACAAAATTAATCACAATATTTTATTTCATAGATTAAAAGATAATAATGTTCCATCTTATATAATAAATTTTTTAAATTATTGGTACAGAAATCAGAGAATCTATATTAAGTGGGGTGATAATACATCAAATAGCTTCCCAGTTTCGAATGGTGTCCGTCAAGGAGGAATTCTTTCACCTTTACTATTCAATATTTATACCAATCCTATGATTGTGAAATTAAATCAAATAAAATCAGGATATTGTTTAAATGGGAAGATAATTAATAATTTATGCTATGCTGACGATACAGCTCTATTCTCACCATCACTGAAGGGTCTGCAATTATTGATAAATTGTTGTGAAGAGTTCGCTGGCCATAACTTCATAACATATAATATAGATAAATCTGTCATTTTGCCTATCTATTATGGTTCATCTATACATAATCCAGTAAAGTTATACATAGGTAATACACTTTTGAATGTTGTTAAAGCGTATAAATATCTTGGACATTGGATATCAGAAGACTTGTCTGATGATATTGATATATATAATAATATCAAACAGCTATATAAACAAAGCTATATGATAGCGAATAATTTTAGCCATTGCTCTAAAGCTACTAAGATTATTCTATTTAAATCGTTTGTTTCAAATATCTACCTTAGTAGTATATGGTTACCGAATAGGGCCAACATGCAAAAAATTAAGGTAGCATATAATAACGCATATCGTATAGTGATGAAATATAAGCGTCGAAATAGCGCGTCATTGATGTTTTTATATGATAATGTTAATAATTTAACAATTAAACTACGTAAATCATATAATTCACTTTATCAACGTATACGAAATTCTCGTAATTCGTTAATTATTCAACTTTATTATTATAATATCTTGTGCCCTTCGCAACTATTTATCTTATGGTATAAATCTGTATTTAGATAATATTTTAGATTTCGTTTTCGTTTAATTGTTGTTAGTTTTAATTATTGTATATTCTATGGACCTCTGTTATGCATGTCTGATTCAAATTAAATAAATAAATAAATAAATAAATATATATATATATACATATATATATATATATATATATTATAATATTCGATATATAATAATTAGTAGACAATAGTAATTCAGTATGTATTTGCTAATTATCAATAATATACATAGTAATTCAAATATATATTAACTAATATAAATAGTTATTCAATATATATATTAACTAATAGTAAATCAATATATATATATATATATATATATATATATATATATATATTAACTAATAGAAAATAGTGATTCGATATATATTAATTAAAATAAATAGTTATTCAATATATATTAACTTACCTTACCTTACCATGTCGAGCTTGCTCGGCAGTTTTTGACTATCTTCCACCAAACATCTTTATCTTCAATCGCCTTTTTTATTTCATTAACATCACAGAGTGTATCATCCACCAGTTGATCGATGTATGTCCTGTGGGGTCGACCTATTTTTCTTTTACCATGAGTAGGTTGCCAGATAATAACATCCGATGCCAGTTCCAATTTGGATCTCCAACAGTAACCAGAAAAACGCAATCTTTTCTGTCTTATCGACGTGCAAATATTCGGCATATTTCCGTATATATCTTTATTGTTTGGATGATCTTTCGAAGATCTGTTTAGGATGGCACGCATCATTCAAGTATAATTTCCATTGGGTCTTTTTTCACGCGCTTTTGTTAGAGTCCAGCTAACAGAACAATATATTATCACAGGCTCAATAGTTGCTCTGAAAAAGTGTATTTTCATATTATCAGGTATTCCAGATGTACATGTAGAGTTCATCTCATTTATGGCTGCCCAGCTTTTAGATAATATTATATTTATATATTTTTCTGTTGACTGGATGTGGCTCCCAAGATACTTATTATATCAGAAACTTCTTTAATATTCTTACCGTTTATACTTTTTATAACTTCATGTATTCCTTGATTTATACTGATAAATGTCGTCTTTCCAGTATTTATAGATAGCCCAATTTCTTTTGCATCCTTTTTAATTTTATGTAAAAGTATTATTGCTTCATTGGGTTTATCGGTTACTATAGCTAGATCATCCGCATAGTCCACATCTGTAATTGTAATTTCTGGATATCTGTTGCTCCTTCTCTCAATGAGGGTAAACCCAAGATTATATTTCGGTATAATGCTTTCTTCAAAACATAGTCAAGATAAATTATGAAAAGAAAAGGAGAAAGTGTATCACCTTGCAAAACTCCACCCGAAATGTTTATAAACTCAGTATCATCAGTTCTCATAATAGATTTAGTATTTTTGTATGCTATCATGATAGCACTTATTATCTCATATGGTATACCGTACGCATTAAGTATCTCTGCCATCTTTCATCGATGTATGGAATCGAAAGCTATGGAGAAATCGATGAAAATGATAGTAGCTGTCAGATTTTTTGCATTTGCGCCTTCGATAATTCTTCTAACCGTAATTATTTTCCCAGAGGTAGATATTAATCTATATAATATTAGTTCTAAAACCATTCTGATTTTTTCGTAATATATATCTACCGCCGGCCTTATTTTATTTAGTAACATTAGATTATATATATTTGCAGAAATGCATGTTAAAATAATTCCACGATAGTATTATACAACCTTTATTCCATAAATCGATTGGATCTTGTTCATATACTTTATTGCAGCAGGTTAATAAAAAGTCTTGAAATTCATTTATTTTCCAGGTTTCTATAGGGATTTTGTCCAGTCCGCATGCCTTTCCATTTTGTATAGTGTTTATTGCTTTTAATAATACATACTTTGTAAAACATGGCAGTTTCTATGATTAAACGATTTATATTTTTGATATAGCTGAAACGGTAATTTCAGGTGGATTACCAAGAAGATTTGTGAAGTGATTATGCCACATAATTATCTTTCTTTTCCACTTATTGCTTTTATCTTAGCTTTATTGCTCTATTTTCTTCCACTAACATCATTAACAGCTTTCCAAACCATAGCTGACTTTTTGTTTGATACTGCCATCTTGATTTCATCTATTTTCGATTGAAGGTAGATTTCTTGTTCTGTATCGTATGTATCATAGAGTAATTTATGTGCCTTAATTATAAGACTCAGTATTTTCTTCAGATGGACAAGAGTTTTTTAATTGTGCAGCTTGATGAAGATTTTTTCTTTTTAAAAAAATAACTTGATTCTCCCAAATTGTTCTCTTTTTAATTTTTCTTTAATCGGTATTATTTCTTCTGCAATTTCTCTGCACGAAGTTTCGAAATATTCATATATTGATATTGGTTGATATGTTCGATTTTTTGCCTTTAAGTAAATCAAACTTGTTTCTGAATTCATTCATAAATCTATTTTGGATATCAGGTTTGTTAAGACTTATCCAATCAGGATTTACTGATTTATTTTTCTTCCTTTTATTTGATCTTAGGCTTAATTTAAAATCTGCAGTTACTATGCGATGGTCTGATGCTACGCTTTCAAAAGAGAAAAAAGCTCAGCAACTATTTTTCCATTTTTTATTTTTCATTATGTAATCAAGCTTAACTTTATTTCCGTTTGGTAACTTGTGATCCATAGTTATCCCTTCCTTTTTTGATAAAGTGTATTTAGACATAATATATTATTTTCTAAAATATAATCTTTAAGCAAAATTCCATTTCTATTTGATTCATCATATTGAAACCATCTTGAATACATAGATGAGCATTAAAATCGCCGGCTATGATTAAAACATTGTATTTTGGAATTTGTCTTGGGGTAGAGGTTAGATTTTCATTAAAAAAATCTATGTCAGTTGGATCACATACATGTGTTGGACTATAACATATTATGATAGAAGTTTGTGGATTTCCATTACAGTTTATTATCATTAATATTTTGATACTATATCGATATTTTCTAAAGCATTATATGAAAGCATATTTAGAAGTATTCTAATTCCACCAGTATCTTCATTTACGTTATGTTTCCATGCTGAGCAATTATTAGACGCCAATCTCCTAGTGAATGTTTCATTGTATCTACCCCTTCGTGGATAAACCTATGTTTTTATTAGCAGATTATATCATGATTTATTGCTATTACAGATGTAATAAGTTCTGAAATTTTACTTTCATTTTGTATAGTTCGCACATTGAACGTAGCAATACGGATATCCCTCTTCGCCTTCATGAGTTAATTCTTTTTTATTGAATTTGAATTTGAGTTTGACTCAGTAGTTAATTGTTCGACTGCAACCTGAGTAGGAATTGCAGGATGTGCTCCTTGTTACGCGCGACGAGCGATGCGGGATGAAATTGTTGTTTGAATATCAGAAATGTTGGCTTTCAGTAGCTGAATAAAATATGCGGTCGCTACTCCATACACATTTGCGTAACCCTGCTCGGATGGCTACCCAAGTACTATGCTTTTCTAAAGGGCAACCTGGATTTTGTCCGCCACGGCTTATTAATTATTAGCAGCTGACCATTATATCTAATGGCCGTTCCCATATCCGCAATCTGGGGAGCCGGTGAATTGGAGTTATCATCACCACATCTCAATTAGATTCATCGCGTATCGCTACGGATATATATAAAGAAATGTGGGCAATGTGTACCCTTCTGCTTTGTCTCTTCCTTAGTTGGAAAGAAGCTTTTCTTTTCTTCCCGTTAGAGCTTTTCTCATGATATAGTCAATAACAATGACAAAGAGGTATGGAGCAAGTTTGTCCCCTTATAAAACACCAGCAAGAATACTTAATGTTTCCGTATCTCCGTATTATGTTATGACTTTGGTAGACGTATCTTCATACATGATACTGATAGCTGTTACCATATTTTCCAGTATACCATACGCTATTAGTATTAGCAGCATTTGTCATCAATGAAATGTATACAATCTTTCTTAAAGTCAATTAAGATAAGTATAGCTTCAAAATTATTTTCTTTACTCCTTCTATCAATATCCTTAGAGTGAATATCTGAATAGTAGTTGTTCTTCCACTACTGAAACCGTTATTTTGTCTCATATGACAATCTATGTACGGTATAATTCTATTCATCTTCATACGATTATAGGTTTTCGCCACTAATGAGCTTAGACTTATACCTCTGTAGTTGCCACCCATACTAAGATCTCCGGATTTGGTATCGGAATTATATTCAGTAATGACCACTGTATGGGATTCGCTTTGTCAAGTGGTATGTTACAGAATTAAAGAACAATAGCGTCTAAGTCACAAGTTTTAAAACTTCTGGACATATTTCATACATTCCATAGCTTTTTCCTTCATTGATGGTATCCTTTGCTCGCTTGTATTCATTGATATCAAAAGGTCCACGTTTTATTTCGAGTGATGGTAACACTTTAGTAATCGGTTCATACTCCTATATGTCATGTGGACTGCCTATTAAGCCTTTACTATGAGTGTACCATGTTTGTAGTCGTTCTTTCTGATTTCTTCCCTTTATCATAACTTTTTGAGTAGATTTTCTTCCGGTGATTTCATTTATTAGTTCCCAGATGAATAGGTACCTTTTCTTTATATCAGCGATTTCTATTTGTTCGATCTTCGTTCTTTGTTAAGATCTCCTCTAGGGTACCAATGGCAATGTTTTTATAAGCTGTTTCTTTCTTGATTCTGTATTATTATGCTGATTTATGTCATTTACTTCATCTTTATACGTTATGCATGCTTTATTAACAGTTGCATCAGTGGATGGGCAGATATGTACTTTCTTTGGTATGATAGGAACTATTTCACTTGCAACTTCAGAATTTTCTTTTATGAAACGCTCGTATGCTTCTGAGATATATTCACCATCCAGAAAATGGAATCAGTTGTTGATTTCTACTTATCTTCTTTGTTGATATTTGTCTTGCAGTGATTTGTCTGATTTAAATAAAGATCATTTATATGGTATTTTTCTAGGAAGAGTATTACGTTGGATCTTAAGCTTAGTCTAATATTTTATGATGCGATTCTATGGTCTGAACCTGTACTTGAGAAGCTAATGTACGCCTCCACACTAGTGTTACTATTTTTCCACTTCTTGATACTCAGGATATAGTCAAGTTGGTATTTTCTTCCACTTGTGTCTATATAGGTCCACATTTAATTAATCTTCTTTTGAAAAGAGGTATTAGTAAACACTAGTTATTTTTCATTAACAATATCTAGCAGCAGTGACCCATTTATGTTTGTTTGTTGATGATAAGTGAATGTACCGTCGTCCTTCCCAATACGTACATTGAAGTCCCGGATGGTAGCAATCACATTGTGTTGCGGTAAACTTTATATAACTCCTCTAAATTCTTCATAGAATATATCTATAACTTCATCTTCGCTGGAATTTGTGGGTGAGTAAATGACAATAATAGAAGTAGCAGGATTTCCTTTGAATTTACTGATCAGTATACCATATGTATGTGATATAACTCCACTTAATGAGCTTCTTTATCTACTATTTAATATAATACCAATGCATCCAGTGGCTGCACGCTGGTTGTTTCTCCAGGCTGATGTCGTTACAACCATGCTTCTTCCTATTGTCTTGTATCTAACTTTTTCGTCGTGTATAATTCTATGCTCCTGTATTCCTAGAATATCTATATTATGGTACTCAAAGTTATATTTTAATTATATTTGTTTATGCTCTTCTCTGATTGTTCTAACATTCATAGTTGAGATGATAATGTCTTGTTTGCAGTTTAATTTTGTTGGCCATCCACCTACGCGTTTCTTGGGGTCGACCCTTCCTTTCGGGTTTGGAATAGATCCGTCATACTTTTCTGAGTAGATACGTCATTCATCTTCTTAGAGATCGTTTCGGTTGACGGTAAGGCTTTGTTAGGGACTTTAACCCTAGTGTTGTTTGTTGTAGTTATCATTTTCTAGATACTGTTATGGGCGCAGCTACTATATATATATATATATATATATATATATATATATATATATATATATTTAGAATTACTAATTAATTTAAAATAGTAATTAATATTTATTACATAATAGATAATATTAAATAATATAAAATAGTAGTTCTATATATATATACTTACCTTACCAGGTCGAGCTTGCTCGGCAGTTTTTGACTATCTTCTTCCATTCATCTTTATCGTCCATCGCAGTTTTCAATTCATTTACATTACACAGTGTTTCCTCCATGAGTTGGTCAACGTATGTTCTTCGCGGCCGTCCTCTTTTTTCTCACCATGGGTAGGTTTCTATAGAATAGTATCTGATGCCATTTCGCGCTTATTTCTCCAACAGTGACCAGAAAAACGAAGTCTTTGCTGTCGTATCGACGTGCATATATCCGGTATATTTGCATATATTTCTTTATTAGTAGGATGGTCCTTCCAAGACCTGTTTAGTATTGCCCGTAACATGCGAGTATAGTTTCCACTTAGTCTTTTTTCCAGAGCTTTTGTGAGTATCCAACTTACAGATCCATATACCAATACCGTTTCAACAGTTGCTCTGAAGAAATTTCTTTTAATTCTATCCGGTAACCTAGATTTCCAAATAGCGTTCATCTTATTTAAAGCTGCCCAGCTTTTAGCCAGTCTTATATTCATATCCTTTTCTGTTGATTGAATATAACTTCCAAGATACTTAAAATCGGATACTTTTTTAATGTCCTTGCCATTTAGGCTTTTTATTTTTTCATTTTCTCCTTGATTTATGCTTATGAATTCGGTCTTACCTGCATTTATATTCAAACCAATCTCTTTTGCCGTATTTACAATTTTATGTAGAAGAATTGTAACTTCGCTCGTTTTATTAGTTACTATTGCTAGATCATCTGCATAATCGACATCTGTTATTTTTATTGCTGGATGTCTTCTGCTCTTTCTCTCAATTAATATATATATATATATATATATATAAATATATATATATATTAATTAATAGAAAATATTAATTCAATATACATTAATAAAAAATAGTAATTAATATATTAATTTAAAGAGTTAATATATAATGAATTACTATTTTCAATTAGTTATTTATAATAAATTACTATTTTGTATTAGTTAATTTATATTGAATTACTATTTTCTATTATGTATTATATATTTAATTATTATTTTCTATTAGTTAATATATGTTGAATATCATTTGTTATTATTTTATATTATCTATTATGTAATACATATTAATTACTATTTTATATTAACACATTAAGGACGCATACATGTGATGTCCTAATTATTAATTGTATATATATAACCTAATACAAACTTATAATTTAATATATATTGAATTACTATTTTATATTAGTTAATATATATTTAATTACTATTACCTATCACTCAAAAATAAGCTTTTCATTAGACGCCGAAATCGAGTCATTAATTTTTGGTATAAAACGAATCGGTTAAATTATACATTTATCAAACCTAGTCATCTAATGACTCGGTTATTTATTTGATAATTGAAAGCTAGTCATGCATTTTAAATAATGTTGTTATTGAAATATAATAATTACAATATCCACTTAATGACTTGTTGGATTTTAATCATATAAACAAGTTTTATTTATTGAAAATAAAATTATTTTATAAGAATGACACTATTATATTAAATCTAGACTCTATAATATATATAGTCTATATAATATAGTAATAAAACATTAAGCGTAAACATTACCAAGAATTCGTAATTTCAAATTACATTTGTTTAAACTAAAAATATAACTTTAAGTTTAGTAATATAACTTTAGTTAAAGCTAATTAATAATAATGTATTATATTATTATAATTATATATATTATAATAATATATTATTATAATAATTGTAACAACAATTTTCATTTAATTTATTTTATGTTATTATCTTAGATAATTTTGATAGATAATATATATCAAAATTGTATTTTTATAAGTTATTAATGTGTTAATAAATTACAATAGCTTATATTATATAAATTCTGATATGTATAAATTATACTTATTATTATTAGATAATAATTTATTATTTTCTTATTTAATTTGTTTTAAGTTATCTATCAACATTTATTAATATAATTTTTTATTAAATTACCATAGTTTATATTTTATTAATTCAGATATATGTAAAGTGTAATGATTATTAATTTGTATTACGTAAATGAAATATTACTAAACGTATGAAGATCTTTATTAATACATATTGATTATAAAAACTTTAAGATATTATTGTAACTATAAAATCATTATATATTAAACATAATGTTGTTTATACTTATTAATCATCTTTTAAATATATATTATTAACATTTGGAAGTTTAATTTCGATAATGACATCTCCAAATTATAATAATATTATAAATATGTAAAACGTTAAACGTAAAGTTTAAGTAATATATTGAATATAAATAGTATGCATGAATTTTGTAGTGATTTATTAAATGATATAATTTATTAAATTACTAAATGATGATCATAAATAATTGTCATTATAAATTATAACTTTATTAAATATTCCACAAAGAAATTCAATAATATTAAAATCTGAATTATAAATTTGTATTTAAATTTTAAAAAATGTTGTAAAATATTTTTTTTTTCATATTCAAAAAATCTATTATCACAACAGATCCGTGACAATCTAATAAATATTTCACCCGACGTATTGAGATGCTAAAGAGGTCGTATGCCGTGTCTAGTTACTAAATAAGTCGTCTGTCGTAATAATCTGCTAAATAATTCACCTACTATGTCGAGCCGTAATAGAGCTGGTGTACGTATTCTTATTTACATTTTTTTAAATGTTGTATAATAATCTTTTATCATATTCATAAATTCTATTATCATAACAGTTCGCTTGCCGTATTGATCTGATAAAGAGGTCGTCTGCCGTGTCGAGTTGCTAAATAGGACGTTTGTGGTGCCAATCTGCTATATAGTTTACCTGATTTATCGAGCTGCTAAAGAATCACCTACCATGTCTAGCCGTAGTAGAGATCGTGAATGATATTAGATTTCATATCGCATGCCATGTATACGCCGTAAGAATATATCCGTATGTATTTATATCTCATAGTAAGAGTTTACTCCAAATCATTATTATTATTATATTTATTAAATGTTATTATTATCAATTATAATTGTATTTAATAATCCTCAACGAAATTCAATGTATGGTGTACAGTATTCTTATTTAATAATTTTTACAAAATAATTAATTTCGAATTTTGTATTTATTAGAATTATACTATATGCCTTTTATTTTTAACTTATATTGCATTTTATATATTATAATTTATATAGATTTATATATATTATATTTAAATTTATAGTTATTAAAAATATGTATTATCGTTTATAGGAAGTTTTTGTATTATTTTAATATACATATATACAAGACTCAAGTTATAATATGAGCGATAATAATAAATTCAAAATACCTTTTGTTAATACCAACGCAAACAAATTTAATATAATCTATTAGGACCCATTTGTTGGAATAATCTACCAATACATATAAAATCATACAATAGTCAAACCACACTTAACCAATGTTGTTCAAAAATTATATAAATATTTAATATCGTGTAATCTCAATTAAAAATTCATATCTTTTATAATATTTTATAATATTTTGTAATATACGTACATAAGTATTATTATTATGTGCCCTACTATTATTTATATTATTATTATTATTATTATTATTATTAATATTATTATTATTATTATTATTATTATTATTATTATTATTATTATTATTATTATTATTATTATTATTATTATTATTATTATTATTATTATTATTATTATTATTATTATTATTATTATTATTATTATTATTATTATTATTATTATTATTATTATTATTATTATTATTATTATTATTATTATTATTATTATTATTATTATTATTATTATTATTATTATTATTATTATTAGTATTAGTATTATTATTATTGATTGATTGATTGATACTTTATTTAAGCAAATACATAGCCGAAAATATAATCGAAAGTATAAAGTATAAATATTTGCTAACGATAACATACGTTATAGAAATAAACAAAGAATAATACGAAATTAAAACGTTTTACAGTTACAGTAAAAATAAACGAAAAACAATCGAAAGTATACTTATAAATAGAAATAAATTATATAGTAAAAATAAACGAAAAATGATCAAAATTGAAATAAATTATAGCGTAAAAATAATCGAAAATAGAAATAAAATACATTATTTTGTAAGTGGCATCGAAATATTCAATTTCTACTTTAACTTTATAGAACTCTTCTTATCTTGTTCCCTGTTTTAGTAATAAATTATTAGTTATATGGTTTAATATTTAAATGTTAAATTTTAAATATATTATAAACAGAACATGTTAAAAATCAAATAAACCAATTCTAGAATAAAACAAATACTAGAATGAAACAAACAAATAATGTAATACTTACCAACATCTGTAATAATAGTAGGTAGTACTTTATTAATTTTATATTTCAATTGTAAATACCTATAATAAATTTGAAACATATATATATATATATATAAACAAAACAAGTTAAAAATAAAATAAACCAATATACCTATACAAAAACAGTTAATAACAAAACATACCAATAATATTACGAAACAAACAATATAATACTTATCACTATAATCTGAAATAATAGAAAATTATTAATATTGTAGTTTAGAAATATAATACATTTGAAACATATTTACATAATATATATAAAACAAACATATAATACCGAACAAACAAAAATAAAATAATACTTCCCACTTTATCTATAATAATAATGAATTATTAATTTTATATTATAGTATATTTGAAATATAGATATAAAAAACCCACATTTTCTATAACAAAAACACATTAAAAAAAACCAGAAGAGATAATGCAATAATTAAGATACAAAATGAAACATAAATCAATATAAAATTATAAATTTCGGTTAAAAAAAAGTTGTTTGTCAAAACAGATTTTGTTTATTTTATTTTTAAAAGATGAAACAGATACAGATTTTATTATATCATTATTTAATGAATTCCATATATTAACTGATCTATTATTAATTATATTTGTAATTGTATTATCAGAATTATGTATTACATTTAATTTTTTACAATTACCTCTAGTTCTACAATTATTCGAAATGTTAAGAATATCAGATATATTTATATCTGTATAATTATTTGAAATTTTAAAAATTGTAGTTAGATCTATTTTTAATCTTCTAAGTTCAAGTGATTCTAATTTAAAATATACCAATCTCTCTATATATGTTTTATAATTAATATTTGATGAATTTGTATATCCTACGCATCTTTTATTAATCGTCTAGTAAATAATCTTTGCACCCTTTCAATGTGGTCTATGAGACTACGAAATTTACTAACCTTTGAAAAAGGTGACCAAATTATGGATGCATATTCTAAAATTGGTCTGCAATAAATGTTATATGCATTTAATAATGCTCTAGGGGATGTTGTAGTAATGCATCTAAAAATTGAATTCAGAGAAAAATAAGCTTTTTTACAAATATAATCAATATGTTTATTAAATAAAAGGTTATTTTCAAATATTATTCCTAAATCTTTAAAAAAAGTAACGTTTTCTAATTGAATATTATTTATAAAATATTTTGATGGAGTTACCTTCCCTAAAGTCATAACTGCATATTTTGATAATGAAATATTTAATTGCCATTTATTTGCCCATTGCGAAAATAAATTTAAATTATTTTGTAAAAGAAATCTTTCACTCTCAGATGCGTAAGAAAAATATAATTTTGTATCATCGGCAAATAAATCAATATGAATTTTTGAAGAGAATATACTAGGAAGATCATTAATATATAATAAAAATAAAATTGGACCTAAAACCGATCCTTGTGGTACACCAGATATTACAATATAACTATTTGAAAAAGAATTTTCAACCCGTGTAATTTGAGATCTATTCGATAACAAATTATAAAACCATTTTATTATTTTATTAGATATATCGTATGATTTTAATTTAAATAATAGTTTTTCATGAGAAACAACATCAAAAGCTTTTGCAAAATCAATATATATTATATCTACACATTTTTTATTATTCAATTCATTATACCAAAATTTTAAACATTTTGTTAATTGTAATTCTGTGGATTTTCCACTTATAAAACCAAATTGATATTTTGTTAATAAATTATTATATTTTAAATAAAAAATTAATTGTTTAGAAATAATACGTTCTAATACTCTACACATTACACATGTTATTGAAATAGGCCTATAATTATTTGAATTTAATGGTTCACCCTTTTTAAAAATTGGTGTGATTATAGATTTTTTCCAAATTTTCGGTATATTATCTTTACCCGATAATAAAGATGAATTAAAAATAATATATAAAGGCCTACATAATTCATTAGATAATAATTTTAACATAGAAGATGGTATCCCATCAGTTCCGAAAGTATGTGTAATTTTTAATCTATTTAAAAATATTTTAATTATTTCAAGATTTAAATCAATATTATCAAATTTTTGTTTAGTTAAATTATAAAATTCGGGTAAATTTCCATTATCATTTTGTTGAATTGAACTAAAATATGAATTTAACGTATTTGCTTTGTCGAGATCTGAAAATAAAATATTATTATTTGATATATCAATTAGAGGAGATACTCCAGATTTTAAATGTTGTCTTTTTTTCATACATTTATAAAACTTTAATTTATTTTTTGAATTAATTGCATTAATCTCTCTCTTAAAATTTAAAGATTCCAATTCTTTGGATAATTTTTTTTTTGCTTCTATCCAATTATATTTATATTGTAAATTAGTTTTAGATTTTCTAAATAATTTTTTTACTTGCTTCTTCAATTTCAATATATTCTTCGGAAGTACCTGTTTTATTGTATTATTTATATTAGGAATATGTGATATAAATAATTTATTTAGAACATTATTAAAATATTCTACTTTTTGATCGATATTATAATCATTTGAATTTAGATATTCCCAATTAAATCTAGAAATATGATATTTAATCAATTTTATATTAGCATTATTGAAATCAAAATTGTTTGATTTTAAAATCTGTTTACATGGGTATTTTTCAATATTTACATTAAATGAAACAGAATAGTGGTCACTTATATGTTGGTATAATCCGAAATAGTCTCCAATATTGATATTAGATAGTAATTGTTTTTCATTGGTAAAAAGTAAATCAATTATATTATTATTACGAGTTGGCTTATTTATTAATTGTGAAAATGAATTTTTAATAATCGAATCGAAAAGTAATGCATAACTTTGTGGGTAACTAGGAAATGTATAATCTTTCCAATTAAAATTTGGTAAATTAAAATCTCCTATAATTATAGATGAATTATAATTTTGTTGGGTTATATCAAATAATTTACATATCTGTTCATATTATTATTATTATTATTATTATTAGTATTATTATTATTATTATTATTATTATTATTATTATTATTATTATTATTATTATTATTATTATTATTATTATTATTATTATTATTATTATTATTATTATTATTATTATTATTATTATTATTATTATTATTATTATTATTAGTATTATTATTATTATTATTATTATTATTATTATTATTATTATTATTATTATTATTATTATTATTATTATTATTATTATTATTATTATTATTATTATTATTATTATTATTATTATTATTATTATTATTATTATTATTATTATTATTATTATTATTATTATTATTATTATTATTATTATTATTATTATTATTATTATTATTATTATTATTATTATTATTAATTATAATATATATTTATTAATCGATATTAATATCTTGTATTATACCATTATAATTATTATATTTTCTTACATAATCTTATTTCATAATTATTATTATATTTTATTATATAATCTTATTTCATAAATATTATTATATTTTATATATTAGATATGGTTGTTATAAGGATATTCTTAATATAAGCTACATATAGTTTATGAGTATCCTTCTGTATATGAATTCGATATTCAGTAAATAAATATTCATTCATTCAATATATATATATGTATTATATAGTATTTTTATAATTTATTAAAAAAAAATATATATATATCTTTTAGCTAATTCATGTGGAATTAATAAATTAATAAATATTGCAGACATTATATATGGGAAGACATTGCTGTATTTCGAGTAAAAGCACTACTGTAGTCAAGCTAATAAATAGGAAATGTGAACGGGAGGTATTGCAGCGATGCGGTAAGGGCGGACAAAATGACAACTTTAAGCTGAGCGACACTGGAGTGTATTCTCTAATCATCGGTATAATAATATATTATTACTATTACTAATACTACTTCTTCTACTATTACTACTAATACATTTTATTTTGTATGTCACACACCTTAATAATATGTAGCGCAACATTTTATTTTATCATAATATAATTATGTATATATTTTTATAATAAATAAATATATAAATCGTAACATAAACATATTAAGTAATATATTATTTACATCAGATACAACACTAAGGCAGCATATATAACAAACATCGTCAAGTTTTTAGATGGTTACTTAAGAAATTCGATGAGGAAAAGTACGGAAGGTAAAGTATAAGTAATACCAGAAAAGATTACTTGAATAAAATTTGATAGAAAAGTAATTTATTATTAATTTTATGAAAATATCTAAGTAAATGTATATTAATACCAGCAAAATATATATTAAAACTTATATTAGTCAAGTGTCTATGATGTAAGATGATCTCAAACTTGGGTCAACACAATTTCAAACTTGATTAAATCACGTTTTCAATATGTATTCAAGCTTGAAGATGGTACATATTGAACAATAGCAATCTTGCGTTCATCTTTGACAACAAATAGCCTACTTTTGAGATCTAGACTAGTCGAGTCTCGACTTCAAGAAATGTTCATCACGACTATTGAATACTAGAGTACTAATTAAATAATAATATATTTATATATGTTAGCATTAATATATTAATGTATAATTTTTATAACTTTTTAAATTTATATAATATGTAAGTTATATATATATATATTTGAATAATTTGAGTTGTTGAATTGTAATGTATTGGCACACCTATAAACTAGTATTATTTATTAAAAATGACATTATTTTATAAGAATATTTTAATAATATAATAAAACTTGAAATTCCATAAATTATAACTATTATATTAAATTATGGTATATTACTATAATTTATCAATTTAATATAATAGTTATAATCTATGAAATTTCATGTTTCTATTTATAAACCATTCTTATAAAATAATGTTATTTTCAATAATTAATACTTGTTTATAGATTGGCCGATAAATTAAAATCCAACAAGTCATTAAGTGGATATATTGTAATTAATATATTTCAATATAAAAACTATTTAATATGCATGACTAGCTTTCAATTATCAAATAAATAACCGAGTCATTGGATGACTCGCTTTCAATTATCAAATAAATAACCGAGTCATTGGATGATTCGCTTTCAATTATCAAATAAAAGATGACTATGTTTTATAAATGTATAATTTTAACCGAGTCATTTTAGACCAAAAATTAATAACTCGCTTTCGGCGTCTAATTAATAGCTTATTTTTCTGAGTGTAGATTTTTAGAATACGTACACCATCTCTATTACAGCTCGACATGGTAGGTGAATTCTTTAGTATATTGGCAAGACAGACGAACTCTTTAGTAACTACACACGGCATACGACCTCTTTATCATCTCAATACGGCAGGTGAAATATGTATTAGATTGGCACAAATATGTTGTGATAATAGATTTTTTGAATATGAAAAATATATTATACAACATTTCTTTTAATTTAAATAAGAATTCATAAATCATATTTTATTAATTGTGGATTATTTAATAAAGTTATAATTTATAATGACAATTATTTATGATCATCATTTAATAATTTTAATAAATTACTACTAACTTTCTACATTCAATATATTACTTAAACTATAGTTTAATATAACCATATATGGTTACGTTTTACAGATTTATAATATTTATTATAATTTGGAGATGTCGTTATCGAAATTAAACTTAAATGTTAATACAATATGTTTAAAAGATGATTAATATTAATTAATTAATACTTATATAGGTATAAACAAAATTATGTTTAATATATAATGATTTTATAGTTATAATAATATCTTAAAGTTTTTATAATCAATATGTATACATATATATTAATATATTAACAAAGATCTTTGTTGTTGTACAATACGTACAAGTTTAGTAATATTTCTTCGGTAAGGGCGGACAAAATGACAACTTTAAGCTGAGCGACACTGGAGTGTATTCTCTAATCATCGGTATAATAATATATTATTACTATTACTAATACTACTTCTTCTACTATTACTACTAATACATTTTATTTTGTAAGTCACACACCTTAATAATATGTAGCGCAACATTTTATTTTATCATAATATAATTATGTATATATTTTTATATATATATGATGTTTAATATATAATGATTTTATAGTTATAATAATATCTTAAAGTTTTTATAATCAATATGTATACATATATATTAATATATTAACAAAGATCTTTGTTGTTGTACAATACGTACAAGTTTAGTAATATTTCATTTACGTAATAAAAATTAATAATCATTATAATTTATATAAATCTGAATTAATAAAATATACAATTCAGCAAGTTGGAAAATACATATGATAGGTGATACCTGCTCTGTATCATGAGCATAATAATTATTATTTAATAAATGGTCAATAGCGGATGAATATCCATGATATCAACTGTCAAGTGTACAGTAGGGTGGCCCGTTTTTGAAATGTTTGCTATCTCGCTCACAGTAGGTCATAAATTTCATAATAAATATATTTACGAAATTTCACCAACAAATTTTTAATATTGATAAAGCAAAAGCATTTTAATGAAGAAATATTTGCATTTATTTTACAATGTAAATTTCTATAAATAGACATTTTTTCTTATATATTTTATATATTTGTGCAAGTGCGCGTTGTCATAAAAATAAAATATTTTTGAAATTAATGTAATTTATTCGACTATTTTTTTGATAAATTATTATAATTAAAATTCAAACTTGGTTGTGAGCCTATATTGATATATACGAGGTATAATAAAAAAAAATATTTACTTTTCTAACAAAAAAATGTGTACCACTAGTTTACCCTACATTTATTTGTTGTTATAATGCTCAATAAAAGACATTTTTTGAATAAATATATGCTATTTTTGTATCAATACTTATACTTTTATATTCATATAATGATGATAGACATATATAATATAATATTTTTTTTTATTATCCCATTGATAATTTTTTTTTCGATTTAGAAAATAGTTAAATCTATATTATTATTTTTACGAATGCTAAGAGATGTATCATCAGCAAAAAGTATCAAATTTCTATCATCAGTTATGTCTAAACATTTATGTATAATATTTATATATAATATAAATAATATTGGTCCGAAAATAGATCATTGCGGAACTCCTATATTTATATTCAACTTTGAAGAACTATTTTCACCTAGTTTAGTATTCTGACTTCTATTACTTAGAGAGCTATTTAATAAAGTCATTGATTTACCTCTGAAACCATAATATTCTAATTTTTTAAAAAGTATATCATGATTTACGTATCAAATATTTTTTTAAATCTAAGAAAATAGAAGCCATTTTATTATTTTTTTTGGAAACCAGATGTCAAAAAGTTATAATTATATATATATGTGTGCATGTCCTATTGAAGACTTTTCAATGACGCCATATTGATTTTTATTTAAAATACTATTTACATTAATAAATAAATAAGTTTCACATAATTCTTAGATATTCTATTTTAGTAACTGGTTCACAC
Source organism: Osedax fenrisi (assembly GCA_964019155.1). NCBI lineage: Eukaryota > Metazoa > Annelida > Polychaeta > Sabellida > Siboglinidae > Osedax > Osedax fenrisi. The sequence continues at coordinate 4,890,927 of OZ025241.1, read as the reverse complement.
TTAATCCAGTACACTTATTAACACATACATATACATTTCAATTTTATAGTATAGATTATATATGTTTTGACACTATCGACTTTGACATTTTAATAGAAAGACTTAGATCTATCGGTATTTTATCCGTGGTCGGAGTTTTTCTATTAAAATAAACGAAACATTGTCACAACCTAATGCTATTAAATATGGAGTCCCACAGGGTTCCACTCTTTCTCCCATACTATTTTCAATTTATTTACTTCCACTCAACAAACTACTGACTAACTTCCCACACGTGAACTATAATCTTTACGCTGACGACATAGAATTACACGCCCAATTCATTCACTCAATTAACTTACAATCATGTCCTCACTGCAAAGTTGGTTTACAAAAAATAATGTATTACTAAATCCAACAAAAACTGAACTCATCAACTTTATAACCAATTCCACGATCAATACTACAGTTCCACTAATAAATATAAATAACATAAATATAATACCGACTGAAAATACAAAATACTTAGGTTTCCAATTTACTAACAAACTCGACTTTACTAAACATATCAGTAAAATGAAACAAACTTCTTCCTTTCATATATATAGTTTAAAAAAACTAAGACCATACTTAACCAAACAAACAGCTATAATTCTATCAAATTCACTGATAATGTCTAGATTTCTATACTGTAACTCTTTACTAGCCGGAGAAAACAAAACAGTTACTAACAATATTGACCGATTAGTAAATAGAACTACTAGAATTATTTTTAATCTAAAAAATACAGATTACACTACTAGCATTACGAACTTACGGAAATCAATAAACTGGCTACCTACAATTGACAACATCAACATTAAACTACTAATTATAGTTATATACTATATACTATATATTATATATACTTTACAAACTACAAAAACAACTCAACCTCATAATTTACATACTTTACTTCACAAACAAACCGACAACTGAGACAAACATATAGACTTGACATACCGACTACACGACTACGAAAGTACGGTAACAAACGTTTTAGCTGGAGAGGTGCAACTCTCTGGAATAAACTTCCCCAATCCATACGCAAAGAAGATATGTCAATAACCACTTTCAAATACAAACTCAAGGAGCTATTTAAACGTTCCCCACTAAAATACCACTTATCTAACCCTCTTTGAAATGTAATCGTGTTATTATATTATATTTACAGTACCATTTCTTAGTGTAAGTCTTTCCCCATTTGCATGTTCACTTACTTAGATATTTGGGCCTCATAAATTCAAATGTATAAGATAAATATATGTATTTCTCTCATAATTCGTAGACATTATATTTTAGTAACTGGTTCAAGTGTAATCGAGTATACTTAATGTTATAGTATAGATCATATATGTCTCTATATGTACATAGTAATAATGTTATACTAATAATGTTATTAATATGTTAATTAAAGTGAAATAAAATTTAGAAAATAATATATTTTTTAATTAAAATAAAATGTAATTAATAAATTTGTAAAAATGCATTAACAAACAATAAACTAATCAGATTATTTTATTGTTGAAAACAACGTAGCAACGATCAGGTTATTTATTTATACATATAATTATAATCCTACTTCCACCTCAATACATATACTACTACTACTATTACTACAACTACTATTACTACTACTACAACTACTACTACTACTACTACTACTACTACTACTACTACTACTACTACTATCACCATCATAGTTATCTATCGTCCACCTCATAAGTCAATTCCTAAGTTTCTCCTTGAATTAGAACACCTCCTGACTACATCCACTGATCATACTATCATTCTCGGTGACCTAAAAATCCCAATTAATCTTGACACTAATTATACCAGGCAATTCAATATATTAATAGACTCATTTAACTTTGTCCAACATATAACATCCCCAACTCACATAGCAGGCAATACACTTGACCTTATAATTTCCCATGCACATTCTAACCTCACCAATTCCCACTCAATAAAGAATCTATTTTCTGATCATCATTTAGTATTCTTCCATATTAGCTCACCAAGACCAACTCGACCCATTATAAATATTAAATATAGAAAATATAACAATATTGACACCAATACTTTCATCACTTAATTCTCTAAAAAATGTAATAACACACAATTTTCAAACTCAGTATCAAAATTAGAAACATCTCTATCAAGAACCCTTGACGAACTTGCCCCCATCAAATATAAATATATAACACAACGTTCAAATTGCAAATGGTTTAATTCTGAACTTTCATCATCAAAACGCAAATTACGACTATATGAAAATTATTGGAGAAAATCTAAATCTCTCAATAATTACAATATATTTATCAAACAACGTAGCCTATATAGAACCCTACTCAAGAAGTCTAAGAAATCATACTACAATAATCTATTAAAAGAAGCATCAACTAATTCTAAGAAACTTTTCTCCATTTCTAACTAGCTACTTGGTAGAATATCACTACGTGTTCTACCAAATGAACCCATAACAACGCTAATAGATACATTTGACCAATATTTCAATACTAAAGTCATGAATATAATTAAATCACTCCCTACACCACTCAATGAACCATATAATCTACCTCTATATTCCCTTTCCTCCTTCACATTACCATCAACTACTACCATTGAAAAACTCCTCAGTGCAGTAAATACATCTTCCGAACTAGATCCAATTCCTCATTCTATATTAAATAAGTACCACATTTATCTAGCATCTTATTACCAAGAAATAATAGAAAACTCACTTACCTCAGGCATTTTTCCAATCTACATGAAAACAGCATATGTTACACCCATCATAAAAAAACCAAACCTTGACAAATCAATCCTCTCCAACTACCGACCAATCTCCAACTTATCAACGCTCTCCAAAACCCTAGAACGAGTTGTTGCTCGTCAATTAAATTCGTATCTCCATGAAAATCATATATTAAACCCATATCAGAGTGCCTATACCAAGCACAAAAGTACTGAAACTGCAATGATACATATCCTTAATCACATTCACCTATCTGCTGCATCACCACATGGTTCAGTGGTCATTCTCCTTGATTTATCAGCTGCCTTCGACACTCTTGACCATAATATCCTTATAAATCGACTAACTTCTATCGGAATCTCTGGTACTGCACTTGATTGGTTCATCTCATACCTAACTGATCGTTTTTACCAAATTAGTATAAACTCACTAATCTCTAAACCTCGTAAAGTTACTCATGGAGTACCTCAAGGATCGGTCCTTGGTCCACTCCTATTCAATATCTACCTACTTCCCTTATTTAGAATTATTGACAAATACCCCACTATAGACTATCACTCGTATGCTGATGATATACAGTTACACTGTAGATTGATAGACCCTAACAACGACATAAATGTACTTAACAACTGCATTACTGATATACATAACTGTCTCACCAACAACTCATTATCACTAAACTGTCTTAAAACTGAATCAATGCATATTAAAACATCTACCACCATATTCATTCCACCACAAATTACCATTAACAATCTGAGTATTTCTTATGCTAATAAAATAAAAAATCTTGGTATATTAATCGACCCAACACTACAATTCAACATCCAGACTAAATCACTATCACAGTCAATTAACTACATACTACACAACTTACGAACAATAAGACCCTTCATTAATTTTAATACTGCAAAACTCCTCGCTACATCCCTCATTCTCCCCCGCCTCGATTACTGTAATTCATGTCTCTATGCCTCCTCACAATCTATAATAAATAAACTCCAACGTCTTCAGAATTCAGCCATCAGATTCATATTCAACATAACTAAATATTCCAGACAACATATATCCCCTTTGAGAACCAAATTACATTGGCTGCCAATAAAATCCCGTATAATTTACAAAAATGTACTCACCATACATTTAGCTACACATCATAACACACCAGACTATCTTGCCAACTTACTAACTCCCAACACAACTATTTACGAACAAAGACACATAAACAAATTCAAATTAAAAACTCCAGTTCTATTACATTTAACATCTTCCCAACATAAATCTTTCTCCATCCATGCTCCAAAAATCTGGAATGATCTACCTCACCATATCCGATCAATTGACTCAACTGTGACATTCAAATCAAAGCTCAAAACATACCTTTTTGCCCAATAATATATTGAAAGCACGTCCGAAAACTTCAATAAAGAAGTTGATGGAAGTGCCTAAACCAATTAGGTAACAGGTAACAGGTACTACTACTACTACTACTACTACTACTACTATTACTACTACTACTACTACTACTACTACTACTACTACTACTACTACTACTAATACTACTACTACTACTACTACTACTACTACTACTACTACTAATACTACTACTACTACTACTACTACTACTACTACTACTACTACTACTACTACTAATACTACTACTACTACTACTACTACTACTACTACTACTACTACTACTACTACTACTACTACTACTACTACTTCTACTACTAATAATACTACTACCACTACCACTACTACTACTACTACTACTACTACTACTACTATTATTACTACTACTACTACTACTACTACTACTACTACTACTACTACTATTACTACTATTACTACTACAATAC
>OZ025241.1:4671292-4878792 GCA_964019155.1 Osedax fenrisi | reverse complement strand
AAATTATGATGTAAATGTCACAATATTGTATTTTTTTTATTATATTTAGATTTAAATGTGTTCAATGAATTAATATTTTTTACAAATTAAAAATTAAATTTTAATTTTTAGAAAATAAACAATACCCTATTAATTGTAATGCGAGTTTGTGTTTTATGTTTATTTTTAAGTTTATATACATATATATATAATTTACAACTTTCAGTATATACATAAAATGCGTATATGCTATAATACACATATTATTTGACAACACATTTTTCCTGAGCATCGTCGGCTACTTACAATTCACCTGGCAACATGTATGAAATATACATTTATAATTGAAGAACTATTTTCAAAATTATAACGATATCTATGGGTAAATTTGATTAAAATTAGATTTTAAATTCTATATAAGTATATTCTATATAAGTATATATACTTAAATTCTAAACTCGATAACCAATTTTCACTCGTGCAACTCCCAATGAGATGTGCCAACTCTTATATATATATATATATATATATATTATACTTTTATTAATAGTATTATATAATACTTGTCTATTATTTATCATTAAATTAAAATAAAAAATATCTAAACAAATAGTAATACCAAAATATGTTCACTACAAGAAAATTAAATGATGTTACTATACATTTATATATATATATATATGTATATATAAATCTATAACTATCTATATGTATACTATATGTTCTTAATTCACTTACTTATCTATATTTATACATATATATATATATATATATATATATATATATATATATATATATATATATATACGTATATACGTATATCTCTATTGTTAACATAATGTGGGAATATTTACCTCTACGTATAGGTATATATACATCTATGTATTCTTTATATATATACATATATATATATATATATACACCTCTCTCTAAATATATGCATCTACCTACATCTTCAATCACTTTCATCGATATAAATTCTAGTTTGCTCCCTAATAATAAACGCTTACTTTATGTTCGTCAATTAAATAATACATATACTATTCTCTCTACTTGACTAATATATATATCCAAACTTATATTACCCACAATTCATATTGAATCTACCTGGTATATTTCTAGTATATAGTTAAGTAAATAGTTCTATAGAGTATTCTCCATATTACGTAATGTACTTTTCTATCTAACTATTCTATAGAGAATATACTTGGTATATTTCTAGTATATAGTTAAGTAAACAGTTCTATAGAGTATTCTCCATATTACGTAATGTACTTTTCTATCTAACTATTCTATAAAGATGTATACAATTACCAGATCCCACATTTTCACGGGATTCAAGAAATAAAAACACCATATCATCTGCTAAATCTACATGAATATATATATATATATATGTAACTAATGTAACTGAATATATGGGGTAATATACGGCTCAGTTGAATAAGGTGTTAGACATATAAGTAGTAGAACATAGGTGCAAGCCTCATGAGCTTAAAACCCATAAATTATTTAAAAAAATAAGTAAGTCACAATATATTATTGATCATCATTTAATTTATATGATGTTATCCATTTAATTTATTATATTCTAATATATATTCGAATGTGAGGCAGTTAATATATACAAGTAGGTATAGATTGATGTGATTAATATGGGGAGTATATAATAAAGTATACGCTAGCGTAGTTAATACGCTAGCTTAGTTAATACGCTTATATTATTGGCACAATTGTTCGGATTTCTATTGGTGGATACTCTGAAATAACTTGGCACACGCACATAATATATCATCCTATTATATCATTATTGTATATTATTATTGTTATTTATTAATTAATATGATATGTTACAGTTTAATTAAAACTATCATGAATATATATATATATATATATATATATATATATATATAATATTGTAAACTATTATTACAATAACAAAATTAGTAAAAAAATTAAAAAATTATTTAGATGTATATTAGGCCAACTAAGCAATGTTAGTATATATATATATATAGTATTACTTACTTATAATTTGCGAGACATTACTAAAATAATAATAATGTAAAACTCATTATTAGAATTAGTTTAACAATTATATATGAATTCTAACGAATTATTATTAATTATAATATAAACATATCATTATTTGTAATAATACTTAAAATTAAATAAATCTACCAGTAAAACCTTCGGCGTGGGCTGTTGCCCCAGCAAGGCCCTGTAATACGGGGAGTAGGAGAGGTTTTACATTTAATTATTATTTATATCATTATAATACATAACGTATCATGATAAATAATATATAATATATAAATAATATATGCATATAGGTATTATATACATATATATCGTAATAAATAAGTGTATATATAATGTATATATATAAATTGTATGAGCATTATTATTATAGATAATTACGATGGTATGTGGCGTCCCTCGGTGCCCCACAAAAAAGGTATTCAATAATTATATATATATATATATATATATATATATATATTCAATACTTATTGATGTATTCAATAATTATTGATGTATTCAATAATTATAGTCCATAAGTATAGATGTATACAGACTATAGACTATAGTCGATAATTATAGATGTATGATAACTAATTATTATTTAAATGATTATATACAACTGATAACCTAAATCTAAATATATCAGTGTCGCAGTCATCATGGGCCATGGCACCGGGAAGGCCTTGCGTAGAGGGGATACGCAAGGGTTTGTATTCATATACTCATTATATCATACTAATAACTGTATTATCATAATAAATAATAATATATATATTTATATATATATGTATTATATATTATTAATACATAATATGTATGGCATTATTACTATAGTGAAGTCATCTCCTACTCCGCCGGCTAGTCGACAGACCCTATCACGTTTGTCATGTGTATATTATACTATATATATATATATATATATATATATATATATATATAAATACACTTTCAAATCAATATTTGTATTATATATATATATATATATATATATATATATGTGTGTGTGTGTATTAATACATACTATTAATTATAATTATTACTATAGGTGAATCTACTACAACTATGACATCTAAGCGCCAGGCGCAGGCAGGTTTAATATGTGTATACACATATACTATATATAAATATATATATATATATATATATATATATATATATATATATATAGTATATGTATAGAGTATAGAGTTGTGTATTATAATTAGATTAGGAAATATATTTGAATAAATCAGCAATATCAATGTATATTATTATACTGTCGGTATTTTAGATTATTGATTATATATATATATATATATATATATATTAGTAATACATAATATATATGGCATTATTACTATAGTTAAGTCGACTCCAACTCAACGCCAGACAACTAAAAGAGGTATTTAATCATTATAGATGTATTCAATAATTTATTAACTATTGATCATATAAAGTATTTTATCAAAATTATAATTCATATTATAATTCAAATTCAAATACCAATTTACCAGGCTCCCAGTCATCGTGGGCTATGGCGCCTGAGAGGGCTTGCGTGCCATCGGTGAGGAAGGGTTTTTAATACATATATGTATATATTATTATTATTATTATCAGATGTAAGCAATACCAGGGTAATTATAGAAGCATTGATGCTATCAATACAATTGCCCCTATTATTAATTACCACTATTTTATAATATATATATATATATATATATATATATATTTATATTCTAAAATATATACATTATAAATCCTCCAACTTTCACCTATTCGAAATAAAATAATACAGATGCCACTTTACATAAAACTTACTAAAACATTAATAAATGATAGTGTACTCTCCCTACTTGTCTACTGTTCTTCTTATTGAATTTAATTGCAGCTAAATATATTTATCAACTAAATCGGGTTATCCGTTTCTCAATACGTACTACTTACTGCTTGAAATTATTAGCCCATTACGATACAACTTTTCTTCAATCATCTCGGATGTTCCCTTATCCCTCCGGTGTTACATATATATATATATATATATATATATATATATATATATATATATATATATATATTTGTATATAGTAATTAATACTATTGACGATAATTATTAATATAGCGAAAAGTAATAAAGAAAGTCCTGCAGGTAAGATATTTGTATGATATAAGTATACAGTATTTAGTTGTTTTTTAAACGAAATATAACCCGCACATTAATTCAAAATCGTATTTTGAAATATGTTTAAATATATTAACACTATTTATTTATACTACTAAATATGATATGTAAATAAATGTTAATGTAATGAATGAAAAGTATATATTTTGATATCCATATGTTGTATATTATAATTAGTATATAACAATTGTATATTATAATTAGTACATAAAGTAAGTTAAAAATATAAGATATACATATTATTTATTAATAATTTTATAAATTTTATAAAAATTAAAATGTAATCCAAATAAAATAAATCGGATATATATCGTTAATTCCTACACCAGTATCCAACAAAAGTAGGTTAAAATATTATTAGTATTTTTTAGATTTAAAAATTAACTCTGAGTAATATTTGTCAGTATTGTATACAATTGATATTAGTTATTCAGTATTAATATATATATACATATATATATATATGTAAGTCAGTTTACTATATAGAATATATCATTAATCACGAATATAATATAATTATATAGTATCTCCCGCTTCGAGCATGGTGGATGACAACATTAAAGGTTCTAGGATTTATCTATAATACACACATACATTATATAACTATATATATATAACTAATACATAAATAAATATATGACTATATATATACTTATAATTGATTGAATGTTTATTTAGACACTTAAATAAATCATAAATGATTTCTCAAATGTGTATATAATAGAATACAAATAATAAAAGTAGGTAAACAATAAATACCAATAATAATATTACAATAAAATAGAATAAGCCGTACGGAAATTAATTAATAAAATAATAATGACAAACAATATTAATAATTCAGGTTACCACCTGAGATCAATTGTTGTATATATTTCATGAATGTTTTATGCGATTTTATGGATCTAATATAGGGCGGAGGTGAATTCCATAGCTTAGGACCAATATAACTCAGTGCCCGAGTATTCATTTTTGAGGGACGTAGAATAGGGGTATATAGAAGGTGAGATGCATGGTTTCTAAGTGATGGAAGGGGAGCTCTTTGTACTAGAGAAGCAGAAATATATGAAGGGCAATTTGAAGAGTATATTGAGGAATGAACAATAGATAATATGCGATAAGCAGAGCGTTTGTTAAATGTGAACCATGGAGATATGTGTTGGTATGAGGAAGTAGAGGAATGATCTCGAATACGTAGGTTATATGTTGTACGGATTGATGAACGAATAACTCGATTTAAGGGAGAGATAGATGATAATGGAATATTTATAAGGATTGAGGAACAGTAATCTATGCGTGAGAGTACAAGGGAATTAACTAGAGTTTTAGTAAGAGATACAGTAATTGATTTTCGTATTTTATAATACATATAATAATACATCTCGAGGTGACAAATTGCTCAAACACTTTAATGTCACGTGGGTTGTCCACGATATCAGCTGACAGATGCAATCGTTACCATATTAATTACGTAATATTACATCTCCATTGTGCTTTATGAATAGGCTAAAATAGTACCTACATCCTAATTAACTATTTCGTTATTATTAATTAGTAATTTTTATTTTTATATAGTATTATATTATGTTAATTTTCATTCTATATTTTGTGTTGTTTACTATGTTGTTCATTGTTATACCGGTAGGGTTATATTTTACGATAATGGTATTTTATAAATTAACAATACTATCCTATCATATCCTATAATACTAAATAGTTGTCTTAAATATATATTAATATAGCCATCACTAGCTCGCATAAATAATATTTATTAAATATACGAATGTATTATTTATGAAATCTACATAATTATCTTTATAATTTCTGTATGCAAGTTTGATATATAATACATAATTAACCAGAACAACATTCATTTAAATGTATATTTAAAATAGTACATAGAATGTAAATAATTTAAATAATAGCATACTAATAACCTTAGATTTACTAGCATTAATAGTAATCGTATAATAATAATAATACATGAAAATAATATACATAGGTATATATTATTTACCATACTTTTTACATAGAAGTTTTATTAGCATCTAAATATATTTATATATATATATATATATATATATATTTATACTTATATAATAGTATTTTACAAGTAAATATATAAGATTAAAAATTAATTAAAATTAATAAAGGATGTAAAAGTAATATAAAATGATAAAACATATCCAAGCCAAGTCTTATATGAAATTTACCAATAAACTATTTGTAAAATATAATAAATGTTATAAAAATTATATTCTGGTTAAATATAACTTAGTGATTTCGGTAAAATGGCATATTCTATATGATATTTATTTATATATTAGCAAGTTTTTATTATTAAGAATAAACCTTTTAACCAATATTACCATATATTCATTATAATTATTATTTTAAACTAGTTTAGTTTTTAAGATGGGCATTAATAATAACCTAAATATAGACATTGTAATATTAGTTATATAGTATATATTAATTAATATATGTGATGAAATACTAGTATTAATGAGGAATAAACATTAATTATAAATTTAAAATTATTACATTTTAAAATTTTAAAGTTAATAAATTATATATATTGTTTTTGTTGTTATTTTATTCTTTTTCCTATTGCTTGTGTATCCTATTGCCTTATATAAGTGAACCACGCGGGTAGTTATATATATATATATATATATATATATATATATATTTATATTTTATTAAAAATAAAATATTATTTTAGTTAACCAAAAAAAATCGCCGTGGTCGCTTGGACCGAAGCGGGAGTGCTGCGGAAGAATAGAGAGAGGTATGTAATTAACATACACTATAAGATAATATATTAAATATATAAATTAATCATAATTATATATATATATATATAAATATAAATATTCATATTTTATATAAATGTAATAATAAATAAATTGATAAAATAGAGAAAGCAAGAGTTGCCCGAAAAGGTTTAATAAATTAATTTATAAATATAATTGAATACATAATAATATATTTATATTCTATTTTAGATTGTTATTCGCTATCTTCTATTTCTATTTCGATCATTTTCCGTTTATTTTTAATATATAATTTATTTCTACTTTCGATTGTTTTTCGTTTATTTTTAAGGTAACTCTACAGGTAACTGTAAAACGCGTGAATGTCATTAATTGTATATTGTTCTTTGTTTATTTCTATGACGTATAACTTATCGTTAGCATATATGTATACTTTAGATTATAATTATTAAATAAATTACCAATCAATAAATAATTATATGATTTTCATCAATCAATCAATCAATATAATATACTCATTTTATATTTAGAATATATGCCTAATGATATATTTATATACAATTATACATTAAGAATTTCTGATTAAGTATATTTTAGTATTATTTTAGTTTGAATGAATTTATGAGATTTTATAACATATTTGAATTCAATATTAAAATAAAAGTAAAATCTAATGATAATAATTATTAAATTAATGATTCTAATATGCTTATTTGTTAATTAAACTATAATGTTTTACATATTATATTATTTATAATGTTGAAATAAATAATTTAGAAACATAAGTTTCACTATAAAATAAATGATAGATAAATTCGTAGTGTAAACATATTTATACAGAAATCTAAAATGTTAAGTGAACATTTTAATTAATATTAAATACATATTTATGTTATTTTTATGAAACTTGTACTTCAAAAGATATTATTTTAGAAGATTGGTTAGAAGATATAATGATATTTAAAATAATATCATTTCATAATTATCAAATATCAATTTCAAATTATTTGTTTAATTTATTTTGCATTTAATTATATTATATTAAATATTTACTGATATAATAAATATTAATCCAATTGTTTGATTCAGTATCTAAGGTCTCCGATAGAGGTTTATATTTAAATATTCATAAATCAAACAATTATTTATATATTAAATATCGATATATTATGTAAAAGAATATATGTTATATATATATATATATATATATTTAAAAGTATTAGTTAATTTATTATTTATTTAAATATTGTATATTATATTAAATACTCAATGAATTAAAACATGTTAATCCAATTATTAGAATCATCGGGAGAAATCTGTAAAGGTTATTATTTAAATATTCATAAACTTATACATTTATTTATATATTAAATATATATATCATATTAAAAATAGTTTATTTATATATGTATATATGTGTGTATGTATGTATGTGTGTATGTGTGTTTTCTATGTATTTGTGTTAGTATGTGCATTATGGAAAATTATTTTCAAATAACAATATGTATTTATATAATTAAATTAGTTTTTGTAAGCATTTAAATTAAAACATTTTTTTTAATTTTTATAAATTCAAAATTGAAATAAAAATAATACATGTTCCTATGTTATCCAGTTATATATATATATAGAAATACAAATCATATACTATATTACATGCTAAATACATGTATATACATTTATATATATAACTTTTTAGATATAACATAATAAATATAATTTAATTATTTTAATAAATTGTTATCATTAACGTATGTTTTATCTATATTTAAATTGAGTTGATTTAATTTAAATTTTATAAATTAATTTGTATGTATAAATATGTAAATATAATAACATGCATAATATTTAAACGTGATTGATGTTAATTTATGAATTTTAGTTTATAATTGTGTATATTCAAATAAATGTTCAAAATGTATTTCTATAAATAAATGTGTTATCACAATGAATGATCAGCAACATATTATTTTCTCGATTTCATATGTATACTAGTTGTAGTCTTATAACATCAGTATAATATCATATTATTATGTAAGATTGTACTTAATAAGGCTACATAAATCAGTTGATATATGTATGTGCTTATATTAGTTATACTTTATGATTTAGTATTTACTATATAATTACGAACCAAATAAGACATATTATCCCATAGTTGATAATATATTACTTACCTTACCTTATCAGGTCGGCGCTTGCTCGGTAGTCCATGACATACTTCTTCCAACCTTCTCTATCATTAATCGCCGTCTTTATTTCGTCTGTCGTTAGCAAATCGGTATAATCCCGCAGTTGATCTATGTATGTCTTCGCTGGGCGTCCACGCGAACGGTTATCATGCTGTGGTTGCCAGAGTACCAGGTCGCTAGCTACTTCATATTTGCTTCTCCAGCAGTGACCAGCGAACCTCAGCCTTTGCATGCATATAGATTTACTAATTTTTGGAATATTGCCATATAATTGCTCATTTGTTAGATGATCTCGCCAGGACTTATTTGTTACGGCTCGGAGCATGCGTGTGTATGTTCCATCAATCTTTTTCTCTAACGAGTCTGTTAGAGTCCAGGTTACAGAACCGTAAACGAGCACTGATTCGACTGCAGGTCTGAAAAATTGTCTTTTAAGATTTGTACTTAGTTTTGATTTCCAGATTGTATTCATACTATTTAATGCTGCCCAGGCTTTAGCAATCCTTATATTAACATCTCTTTTAGTTGATCTAATATAGCTTCCTAGATATTTAAAATCTTCTACTTCATTTATTATACTTCCACAGATACTTTTCATTTGCATGTTGTTATTCTGATTGATATATTCAGTTTTGTCAGTGTTAATGCAAAGTCCAATTTCTTTGGCGGCTGATTCTATTTACAGTAATAATATATTAACATATTTCAGAGTATTACATGTTACAGCGATATCATCAGCGTAGTCCGTATCGGTAATTTGTTCAGAGGGATATCTTCTACTCTTTCTCTCTTTTAGAGTAAAACCTAGCTCTCGATTATTATCCAATGACGTCTTCAGAATATAATCTAGACAGATTATAAAGAGGAACGGCGCAAGTATATTACCCTGTAAGACTCCAGTTGTGATTTCAAAGTATGGTGTATCTCCATCTGGTGAGCGAACCATTGAACGAGTATTCTTGTAGAGCATCATAATTGCACAAACTGTCTCTTCTGGTATACCATACTTTAAAAGTATTTCTTTCATCTTGTTTCGATTTATCGTGTCAAAAGCTTTTGAAAAGTCAATAAAGAGTAGAGTTAGTGGCAGGTTTTTAGATTTTACTCCTTCTAAAATTCGTCGGATAGTCAGTATTTGTCACGTTGTTGATCTATTTGTTCGGAAGCCATTTTGATTTTTTCTTAGGATTGGATCAATTTCTGGTCTAATCCTGTTTAATAACATCAGGTTATATATCTTTGCGATGATTTCTGTTAGAGTAATTCCTCTGTAGTTTTTTGTGATGGAGATGTCTCCTTTTTTAGGAAAAGGAAGGATACATCCATTGATCCAACTTACTATAGGTTCCTGGAAATAAACACGATTACAGGATTCTAACAGAAATTCTTTAAAATCATCTAATTTCCAAACTATTTCCAACCTACTGCTTTTCCATATGATATATTATTTGTAGCTTTCATAACTTCTTCTTTCGTGAAATGGCCAATTTTTATATCAAGATTATTCGCTCTGAATTTTTGCTATGAAATGTCGATTGGATATTCTTGCCAAGTAAATCTTTGAAATGTTTATGCCAAAGTGTTATTCGTTCATTATCATTGTTTGCTTTTAGTTTAGATTTATTTGATTTCTTTCTTCCGCTGATTTCATTTATTGTTGGCCAGGCTAGTGCAGATTTCTTATTTGTGGCCGCCATTTGAATTTCATATATCTTTTTATTTATGTAATTTTGTTGTTCTAAATCATATGAATTTACTAAAGATTCTTGAGCATTTATAAACTTGTTGATATTCATCTGTGTAGGCGAACTTCCTTTCAGTTGTGCTGCTTTGTGAAGTATGTCACGTTTTTGGCAGATTTTTTCGGTTTCCCAGGGTATTCGTTTCTTTAATTTGGGTTTTAACGGAATTATTTTATTGGCTGCATCTTTGCATGCCTTTTCAAAATATGTATATATTGTACTTGCAGATAATGTAGTTTCTGCATCAGAATTTTGAAGGCTCAAGAATCTGTTTTTAACTGTTATAATAAATGAATTTCTAATTTCAGTATCATGTGTCAGTCTTGTCCAGTCATATGGTTTGCATTTACTATTTGTCTTTGTATTAGCTCTTAGACTCAATTTTATATCTGCTGTTATTATACGGTGATCAGATGAAATGCTATTAAAAGTGTTGTAAGCCCTGCAGTTTTTTTACACTATTCTTCCATTTCTTATTTATTATTATGAAGTCAATCTGTGATTTAAAATTATTTGGAGAATTGTGCGTCCATAACTTACCATTTTTTTTACTGGAAATGAGTATTTAGACATAGCATATTATTTTCTTGAAGATAGTCTTTGAGCATTTGGCCATTTCGATTTGTAGTTTGATGATAGGCATATTTATATCCACTGTCTTTTCCGAGGTGTGCATTTAAGTCTCCTCCTATTATTAGAACATTATGCTTTGGTATCTGTCTTGTTAAACATGTAAGTTTTGTATAGAATATCTCAGTTTCTTGTTCGTCACTAATATTTGTTGGACTGTAACATGAGATCACCGAAGTTTGTGGATTTCCTTGAAAGTTCACTATCATAATTCTAGGCGATATCATTTCGACACTAGCGATTGTATTATAAGCTTGGCTGCTTAAGAGCATTCCAATTCCACCAGTTGCGGCATTTATGCTATTCTTCCAGGCTGATAGAGTTAATAGTTTCCATTTATCATAAGTATGTTCTTTGATGACTGTATCTTCATGTATGAATCTATGTTCTTGAATGCAAATAATATCTTGTCCAGTTAATTCAGCTGAGGCTATCAATTCTGGGATTTTATATACTTTTTGAAGTGTTTGTGTATTCAATGATCAGATTTTAAATCGTTTAGTTTCATTTAATAGTTGTACAGTGTTCATCTTATTTTTATTTTTATTTTCTTTTCTTTTCTCTTTCTCGTTCTCTTTCTTTTTCTCCGTAATTAACTTTTCGACTGCAACCTGAGGTAGTAATGCAGGACGCGCTCCTTGTTCCGCGCGACGAGCGATGCGGGATATATAATTGTTGTGTTGTATTGTCATGGTTTACTTTCGATGGTTAGATAAAATGTGCGGTCGCCACTCCATACACATTTGCGTAACCCTGCGTGGGTGGCTAACAGGTACTTTGCCTTGCCAAAGGGCAACCAGGATTTTAAATTATTAAATTATTTTAAATTATTTTAAATTATTAAATCAAGGTATACTTTATTAGGAGATATAATTTAATAATGATAATTCTTAAAATATTTAACAATAATTATTTTAAATAGTCTAATTTATCTATAATTTATGTTAAATTAATATACCTCAATTAATTATTAATCGAATAAGTTTTTAATATATTTCTAAATCTATTTAGTTGTCTGCATGTGCAGTAACCATGGTTATATATATATATATATATATATATTACATATTATATATTTTTATTCATATTTTATAATATTCGACATACATCTTGATTTATAGGTATTTTTAATAAAAATATTTTTAAAATGATGGATTTTTCTATGCATTATATTATGTACTAGATATAGTTATAATCAATATAAATCGTTACACATCATAGGTAACCTGTATATAATATAAGATGTGATTTTTATAAAATATGATTATATTTATATTTAGTATTAGTATATAATAGATAACATAATATAATATAAACCCATAGTAGTACAATTAAATGTAATTAAATAGTGTGTATAACTTGTATAAGCTTAATATTAAAATACATATGTGCGTGAGAAACAACAAATACATTACTTCAGCTTGATATCTGCAATTATAATACGTACAGGGGAGAGTACTCGAATACCGACAACCTAACAATAAATCATCATAACTGTATTAGTTATAAATTCAATATTTCCAAATTTTAGTTAATATATACATATAATAGCTATTTTAAAATGTAATTGAGTTTGTTTAACTCTGAGATAACACGGGTGTCGATACTACATGCAATTAATGTGTATTATGAAAATATATGTTTCTTAGGTAAAAGTTAATAACTTTATAACAAATTAAGAACACAACTAAATCTTTTCTGCACTTTGTAAAATATAATTAGATCTATAATGTGAATTTTAACTATTTTTAATTGTTAATGTTTCAACGATTGAGAATCAATATAGAATTTTAAAATTTTCATAAATTTAAAGTTGTAACGAAAATATCAGTTTTTTGTTTATAATTTAAAAAAATAATATTAAAAAAAAAATTATACTTATATTAATTAGAATTATATTGATGTACATTTAATTATACATTAATTATTTTTGATTGGAATTATATTTTAGGAGATCTCTAGGGTGTCGTCATTACGTGCATGTCGATATTAGAGCATTCTCCCCTACTCCTAAATAAATAATTTTCACTGGTACATTAAATGATATTTAAATTATATTTCAGTGATAGAGATAAATTTGATAACAATTTGAAATTATTTTTAAAAGAATTCATTTTATTAAATTTGTATTTCTTTAAATAAATATTTTATTAAAATACCGAATTTATTTATAGATTAGGTTGGAATTAATTTATTTGAACCGGTCATTATATACAGGCCTATCCAACCAGTATATATAATATATATATATATATATATATATATATATATATATATATATATATATAACAATATAATGATTTTGCTTCATGTAACATATATTTAATGAATTAATTATATTATAGTTATATCCTTGTTATTCCAGAATATCGATATCAATAGTATTGATACCTTTATTTTATAACCGAATTTATAGATAAATAAAGATTATTATTAACATGTTTACAAAGAAATACACATTTAAATAATATATATCATTTTTAATTAATTATGTAAATCATTAAAATAATGGTTATTATACAATGAAAATTATTTACTCAAAAAGTTACCATAGATATATATATATATATATATATATATATATATATATATATATATATATATAGCAGGCTATGAGTACATGTACTGCATTGCAATGATGTTATATAATTATTTATATAATTATATATATATATATATATATATATATATATTATATTATATATAATGATATTTAAACAAAATCTATTTAAATTATTAAAGTTTTAAAAAATGTAATTCAATTATTTTATTTAGATTGTATATATCATGAGTATGGTTATAATTTAAATATTCAAAAACTCACACATATATTTATATATTAAATATATATATATATATATATATATCAATTTAAGTAATATTAAATACACCAATTATGTATACATATCAATTTATTTACATATTCACTATATATATATATATATATATATATATATATATATATATATTATATTAACTATATAGATAATGATATTAATATTTATATATATATATATATATATATATATATATATATATATATATATATATATATATATTATATATATATATATGAATGAATACATAACACTGATTATAATGATAACTATAGATACGTCTATCCATACTCTCACGGCTCGGCGTCAGAGCCCAACAGGTTATGTTATGTATATTATATTATATGTATCCTATAGAGTTTGTATCCAATCTAAATATAACAGGTGAATTCATTACAATTAGATTTAGAATTATAATTAGATTATGAAATACAGTCAACTCTCGGTAAGTCGGACTACGGATACGTCGGACTTTTCGATAAGTCGGACACGATTAGTTGGTTTGGTTGGATTTGTATCTAGATCAATGTTAAATTAATCTTATAAGTCGGATAAGTTGGATTGGATAAGTCGGATTTTTCTATGAGTCGGACACATATTATATCAATTTTATGATTTTTATACTGGACTTAGTAGGACTTTTTATAAAATGTCAGAAATTTTTAGTTTGAATGTATGTTATAATTTTATTAATTAATATTATTGAATACCACATTTTATGTTATTGATTTTTTCATAATTCCACATTTTAACTCACGCTTCGCGTCGCATGTCTTATTAGCATTATCTTATGAATCTCGAATAAGTCGGACATCTCGCTAAGTCCGACAATTTTCCCGGTCCCTTTCGAGTCAGACTTATTGGGAGTTGACTGTATATTTAATGATATCAACTAATAATAGTGATAGTATTATACTATCGGTATTTGTAGGTTATTTATTATAGATATAGATATAAATACAACAACAACAACATCATCTAATTTATCACAACAAAATCACCATTTATCTACTTTAAGATTAGTATCACACCTTATATTTTAGTATTAATGTTATTATAAATATCATCTACTTGTATATCTGCACACCCCCTCTGAAACAATTACGACCTTTATCGTCATTTCTACTGAAACTAGTTTTTATTTTTATAAACTCTAATATTATATTATTTTGTAATATATTATATTATACTATTATTATATATGTATTCACATTGCACTCTTTCTACTATAGAGTATTATCTAACCTGTAAACATGCCGCTATAGCTTCCATTATAGCTGTCTCCATCATTCATCTATTATATCTATATCATGACTCATTTAAATAACCCCCCTCCTTCTTATGCAATTACTATTTTTAATTCGGCTAATTACTCCTTCTCCTGTCCTAATTGTATTTCTATCAAACCCCTCACTAGACCTCACAAACTTCCTACTTCCAATACAAACACTAAGCCTTCCTCCGTTATCCCCGAATGCAATACCAAACCTGAATCCCATACTACCCCCTCTCATCATCAGCCCTTCTATGTTCCATCTCCCTTACTCCCAAACTACTCAATATTAAAACCTCCCCCCGCCCTCGCATATCCGTCAATCCTAAAATATATAAGTCAACCCCTACTATTATAATATATAGTATACTCACTACCAACTACCTTTCAACCAATGACACTACCTCACTATCAATAATTGTATTATAAGTAAAATGTATACCAAAAGTGGTAAATTATTGCCCTAACTATTTGGTGGACACGAAATTGTCCTCCAAATAATCATGTCTACCAAATGGTTAATATTCTGCAAGAAATGTCTACCAAATCTGGTATGATTATATATATATATATATTAATCAAGAGAGAAATGGGATCGGCATTGCTGGTTAGTTATTTTGTATATTATGTAATTATACATATATAAAGAACTACTGGTAGAAACAATTAAACTTATTTAGTTATATATATAGAACCCTACAGGGTATATCCTAGAATTGAAAAAATACTAATTCATATATTCAACAAATGTGTAAACGAGTATGTATGTTAATAGATATTGTATTGATACATTAGTTTTAATGTTTATATATAGTACGCGAATATATTAGTAGGTATATATGTATAATAGTTACAATATTAGAAAGCGTAAGAGCTATATTATCGTTATGTTATTTTCAATTTAATGTCTTTATAAATAGTGATTCCCACAAATATATTATAATATACGTTATTAATTATATCATCACTTATATCTAAAACAGACTCATTAATATCTATGGTTTCATTACATTTCACATATTAAAATATAAGATTATAGTTCATTATTAATTATATTAATGTTATTAATTATATGGTTAATTTTTGTTATGACAATATATTTAATTTCTCGAGTTAATTATTTATAGTTAATTTGAAGTTATTATCATCTTTGAAAATTATAGTTGTGGTAAGCGAAGAATAATATATGACTTAAAATAATATGTAACTTATTACAAAATGTATTAATAAATATATTATCCAGCACACAACTTCGAGGAATAATACTATTGATATTATTAATAACATACTCAATAAATAGTACCACAGTACCCTTATATTTCAAAGATAGCTAGAAACAACATATTTTACAATATTTCTACATATTATTAATTTATTAATAATATTGTATCTATTGTACTAAAATATATACATCAATTTATACAATAATTTATATATTTATATATATTTATACTAGTTTATTTTATAAAGTATCAGTAATAAATTCAATGAGATTCGATGAATACTATAGGTATACATATATACGTAATAATTGCGTAAAACTATATTTTAAAATATAATATAATAATTATTATATAATATTTAATAATATAGTCAAGAATGATGGACTGAGGAGACCAGGCAATAAAGGTATTCAATTATTATAGATGTATTCAAACATTAATGATACACTTACTAATGATTATATAAATTATTATATAAAATTATAATTAAAATTATAATATTAATTTATTAGGCTCCCAGTCATCCTGGGCTCTGGCGCCTGATAGGGCATCTACAATGTATGGTTTGTAATACATATATGTATATATATATATATATTTATATATATTTATATATATATCCATTATAAAATCCTCCAACTTTCACTTATTCAAAAAAATAATACGGACGCCACTTTACAGAAAACTTACTAAAACACTAATAAATCATAATGTACACTCCCCATTTGACTACTGTTCGTTCTATTGAATCGAATTGCAGCTAAATATTTTGATCAACTAAAGGGGGTTATCCGTTCCTCAATACCCACTACTTGAAATGATTGGCCCATTTCGTTACAACTTCTCTTCAATCATCTCGGATGTACTATTCTCCTTCCGATGTAAATATTATATTATCTCCACTATCCATACATGCATGTATTATTTTAACCCTGCTATGATCTGATCTATTTAAAAAATGTATAATATTACCTTATCTTCGTTACCAAAATGATCCTTATCTACCGAACCTCTGGTATAAATTACTTAAATTAAAGAGCTTTAAAAATTACATTCCTACGGAATTTCTATGGAATTCATTACATAATATTTGCTCTGATAGATCCTTCAAATATTTTATAAATATTATTCATCTTTTTTATCTTCATCTATAGATGAAGAGAAAAGATTATAATCACCTAATCACCGAACTTGTTATTTCTGTATTCGTTATTTGTGTTTCACGTTATCTTCTACGTATTATTATTATCTAATTGTTATGAGACATTGGTATTACATCAATACATTGTTATATTATTATATACTTACCGCACGATCGAAGGCCCTTTGTCGTCGATGAAGGGGCCTATTTTAGTGCTAATACACCATTACATCATCATCATAGTCACATATATAGTTATTAATATATATATATATATATATATATAGTTATTAATTAATACTATTGACGATAATTATTAATATAGCGAAGGTTGATAAATCAATAACACGCCCTGCAGGTATAATATGTGTATAGTATATGTATACAGTATGTATTGTCTTTAAACTAAATATAACGCGCACATTAATTCGAAATCGTATTTTGAAATATGTTTAAATATATTAACAATATTTATTCATATTACTAAATATAATATGTAAATAAATGTAATGAAAGTAATGAAAATTATATATTTTTATATATAATATGTTTAAAATTGTATATTATAATCAGTACATAAAGTAATTTCAAAGTATAAGATATCAATATTATTTATTAATATTTTTATAAATAATTAAAAATTAAAATGTAATCCAAACAAAATAAATTTGAGTTAATTCCAACACCGTATCCAACAAAATTAGTTAACTTATTATATATATATATATATATATATATATATATATATATATATATATTGTAATTCAGTACTATACAGTACTATATATATAGAATATATCATTAATTACGAATAATTATATAGTATCTCCAGCTTCGAGAAACGTTAAGAAAGGTTTTATTATTTATATGATGTTTCGGTTAAATCGCATATTATATATATATATATATATATTTATTTATATATTTGCGAGTTTGCATTATTAAGAACAAACATTTTAATTTATTAACCAATATCACCATATATTCATTATAATTATTATTTTAATATAGTTTAGTTTTTTGTATAAGATGGACATTAATAATAACATAAATGAAGACATCGTAATATTATTTATATAGTATAAACATTAATTATAAATTTGAAATTATTTAATTTCAAAATTTTAAAATTAATAAATATATATTGTTTTTGTTGTTATTTTAATTGTATTTTGAGTCCTTTCATTTCATCAAGAAACTTATATGAAGTGTTCACTTATAACCATATGGCATACTATAAGGCATACACTATTTTAACGAGAGACAATCATGTATTTATACCCAAATATACACTTCTAAATAATATGTAGAACCTATGTTAATGGTCCGGACGGGGCTTAAACCATTTCCTATTGATTGTGTGTCTGACGCATTATATAACTGAATAATGCGGGCAGTTATATATATATATATATATATATATATATATATATATATATATATATAAATATATATACATATATATTTATTAATTAAAATAAAATATTATTTTAGTTAACCAAAAAAAATCGCCGTGGTCGCTTGGCCCGAAGCGGGAGTGCTGCCATGGAATTAAGCGAGGTATGTAATTATCATACATTATAAGATAATATAGTAAATATAGTAAATTAATCATAATATCGTTTCAATAATTATATATATATTCACATTTTATATAAATGTAATAATATATGATTGATAACACAGAGAAAGCAAAAGTTGCCGCCAAAGGTTTAATAAATTAATTTATACATATAATAAATTTAATTTAATATATAATAATAAATAATCAATCAATCATTACATGTAATATATGCATTTTATAATTAGAATAGATGCCTACTGATATATTGATACACAGTAATGATTCCAATATGCTTTTTTTTTTTAATTTTAAACATAATTTTTTACATATTATATTATTTATAATGTCGAAATAAATAATTTAGAAACAAATGTTTCACTATAAAATAATTAATGGATACATTCGTGGTATTAACATTTTCATATAGAAATCCAAAATATTGTAATACTTATTTTAATTTATATTAAATACATATTTATATTATTTTTTAAATCATTGAAATAATAACTACTATACAATGGAAAATATGTACTTCAAAAGCTATTATTTTAGTAATATTACTATATAGTATCATTTTATAATTACCAAATATTAATTTCAAATTATTTGTTTAATTTATTTTGCATTTAATTATAGTTTATTAAATATTTTCTGATATTATTATTATCAAATTATTTGATTTAGATTCTAAAGTTCCCGTAATAGGTTTTTATTTAAATATTTATAAATAAACAAATTATTTATATATTAAATATCTATGTATTATGTAAAAAATAATTGTATATATATATATATATATATAAATTTTAAAGTATTAGATTAATTTATTATGTGCTAAAATATAATATATTATAATATATTAAATAATCAATTATTTAAAACATGTTAATCCAATTATTAGAATCAACAGATAGTGAATACGGTTATTATTTAAATATTCATAAACTCGTACTTTTAGTATAATACACTCGTTATATCTTACTAGGTGATGGACGTTTAAGAGGAATGTATATGTAACAAGTAGGTCAATGATCAATGGAATAGTAGCAAGTGGGATAGAAAAAAAAATAGAAAAAAAAAACAGATAAAAAATTAAAAAAAAATTAAATATAAAATAAACCTAATAAAAAATTAATAAAATATAGTGTATTTAATTTATATATATTATATATATATATATATATATATATATATATATATATATATCTAAATTATTATATTTTAAATTATTATCATTCAAATTATTATATTTATTTTACAAAAATTAAAATATATATTGCAGTAGTTAATTAATACAAATAATTGTATTTTATAGAAGATTATAATAATTATAAAATATTTTTAAAATTCAAAATAATTATGTATATTCTATAATCATTTGTTTATAATGTATGTTTGGTTTATATTCGGGTTTGGAAATATAGTTCATTTTGTGATTTGGTGATTTTTATTTGGGTTAATTTGAGGTTTAATGTTTTATTTATAATACATGCGACCGCATAAACCAATACTTCATAAAAACTGGTATATTGCAAATATACCGAGTACTAAACTTAAGCCCAAATGCATATCCGAGATACTCACTTTCCTAAATTTGCAGCCAGTTTCTATTTCAAACATCACTTTTATTTTCTCTCCGATATTACTTTTACAAACAATTATGCCAAATATTATTTTATCAACAGAAACTTTACGATACGGATAAGCACAAATCATAATGACTATAAAATATCATACATAAATATGCCAATATCTAAATAAACATATAAGTATCATGTATGCCTACCAACGGCCGTATTTTATATCATGCCATGCATCTATAAACACATGTAGAGACGTAGCGCTCTTGATGAAACATAACATATAAATACTCTCCTCCAAATAACTAACCTTACTACCCTCATAGACTATTCTTAACTCAATTATCTGACAAATTATATAATTGTGTTGATAAACTTTCTAATACTAGACGATTTGAATTATAGGCCTAAATACAACTCAAAAATACAACTCAAAAATACAACTCAAAAACAAATACACACTATACCCTTTTCAAGGAATTAAACCCCATAATTGAAAATAATTCATGAATAATCCACTCAACACAACATCTTGTTTTATCTGCTAACTTCTGAAGAAATTTGTCATACCTAGACATATTCTTATTCCTTTTTTATCTACTGGATGTGGCATCTTTCCATTACCTGGTTTCAAACCCCTAGATGTTTATGTATGCCCTATGTATTGTACTGCATTCTATTTCCACTTGATTTCATCGCAATTTAATTTTAATTTGTTTTTTCTAGAATTTTTTTGAAAAGCATTCAAATTATTATCATGATTTGATGCCGCTTCCAGGTCATTCTCTCTATATACAATTATTAAAAAATTACCCGAAATGACCTCTTCTTCCTCTAGCCCTTCTATAATGTATTTCATTCGTCTCTTAAATAATTCTCGCGCAGAGAATATACCATAATCTCTTCCAAACATATCGTCCATATGGCGTATTTAAAGTGGTCAGTTATCTTGATTTTTTTTTCAAGTTCTATATGCCATAACCCGTTTTTAACATCTAATACCGTAAAGTATTTAGCATTGTTTAGTCGTGGCGCCAATTCTTCTATAACTAGCAAAGGATAATATACACTTTTAATGACTTGATTTAGATCTCTTGGATCTAAGCATATTCGTATATCGTCGTTTTATTACAACTACCATGATATCCACTCTGTTGATTCTCGAATACGTTCTATTATGTCGTTTTTATCTAGTTCTTCTAGTTTTAATTAATCTTTTTCTTGTACAGCCACTGTTCTTTGACAATGTTTTACTGGAACTTAGTTTTCTTCTAGATTTAATTTATATTTTCCATGTATTCTTCCTTTAATATATTCTTTCCTGTATTCTTCCACTCAACACAACATGCACACTATTGTTCGGATCTGACCTATATTTCCTTAAAATACAGACACACTGTTAAAAAATAATGTACAAAATGATATCTAATAACGTACAAAGCTTGTCCCCCTCAGTGTACCTTATAACGTACAAATGACTTTTTTTATTTCAAATGAATTTTGTACGTTATTACAATATGCTGTTTTTGTACATTATTATAAAATGGCTTTGTACGTTATTTAAAAAATATTTTGATCGTTATTGCAATACCATATTATACGTTATTTAAAGATAGTTTTGGACGTTATTATAATACCACTTCGTACGTTATTTAAAGACTATTTTAAGACCTACTTTTCAGATAACTATCACCCAAATACATCTATAATTAACTAATTTATACGTCAATATACAGACTATAGTCAAAGATTTTGCGAAGCAAAGATATAACACTCCCTATGCATGCAACGTAATTTAGTAATAGCCCGAACCGCTGCTAGCAGTAGTATCGAAATCACAGAAATAGATTTAGGTTCGGCTCTGTTTGCATACAACAATGTTTTCATTGCTCTATTAAATTACATGCAATATAAATTAGCTTTTACTCACTAAATATATACTTATAGCATTTAAAACATACATATCATATTTGTTTGTTATATATTAGTAATGAACACTTAGTTTTCATCATATAAATGTTAATTTAAAGCATATTATTTAACATTTTAAAAGTGTATAGTTAAATACGAATTTACATTATAAACAACGCATAGTTCCTAAAAGTAACCCGCTATAGGTGGCACCAGGGTATTTTGTATAGAAATTCGAATTACACGATTTCGCGTAAGTGTTATATCTTTCCTTCGGAAAATCTTTGCTATAGTCAAGCCTATTGCTGAATAGAACTGATGTAAAACTAAAATGAATGATGCTATATATGATTATACATTTATTTATAAGATATCTGATCGGATACTTGGATCTGTATAACTCTTCTCACTGATATACCAGATGGCACTATATTACATTATGATTATATTATTATTAAAAAAATGTATTAAGTTAATGAAATGTAGATATTTCATATAAATAAAAAATATTTGGCTAAAGTTCAATATAATAGTTAAAAGGGTAGCATTTAAAAGTAATCTAGTTTTTAGTACATTTTATATTAAATAGTGAAGATTTCCATAATTTAGGAACCGATATAGAAACATTAGTGTCATCTTATGTAGAATATATTCATATATGATGGTGGCACGCTCAATGACATTATATATTTCCTTCGTAGGTATCCGTTATTAGGTATACTATTCAAAATTAAGATTATAACTATAATAGCAAATTCATATAAATATCTATGTGAGAATGGTACTACAGTATATATTTAGATTGTGAACTGAATTTCAACTATCTTAGGAGTGATAGCATGATTGCAAAATATACTTCTAGAAAGTTTAATTAATATGTATACTAAACTTCGTTTAATTCATATTATTTTGATAACTATGTATTAATTTGATTATATGAAGTATACATATACAATAATCATGTCCAGGACAAATGAGTGAATATATTAATTAAGTTTTATTAAGTTGAAATTATATTGTGGTGCGTTATGTTAAGATATCATGTTAAGATATTATACATATATATACATATATATATATATATATATATATATATATATATATATATATATATATATATATATATATATAGTAATTAGATGTATGAATACTATTGGATATAAAGGTGGATCAATCTAGCGATATATTATAATTACACATGATCCCAATACTCTTGCTAGATGAATAATTGTGTCAGAGATTGTTAGTAGATGATCATTATAATAGTTTATTTCTTACAAATCATAATATCTTTATTACGATAGATTCATTCCACTCTCTTCTTGTTCTCCTTGACTACGATATTATCCATGGATATGTTTTAAGTTGCGACTAGGATTATTGAATCCATCCATATATATATATATATATATATATATATATATATATATACTATTGCTAATCTAATAAAAAAAACTGTATGAATCACTACTAGGTATAAACCTATAGTTTTTCTGATTATATTCAAATGTTTACCTTTTTCCAAAACATTCCCATAATACCATTAACTCTGAATTAATCAAGTTTGCAAACTAAATGAGATTATTGCTCATCTCTAATAAACTACTAATTGTGTATGAACGACTATTATACTTAACATATATACTTCTGCTACTGCTTTTCTAAATGTATCTCTAAATAATATGAATATATCTCACTTTACCCAGCAAACAGTAATAGCCTCATACTAGCAACATAACAGCATATTTAATAGCCTCAAATGTTATTATTAGAATATCAACATAATAACAGCATAATATACTTTTAAAATTAATAGCAGTATAATAATAGCATGTATAATAATAGACTTTAAATAGCAACATAACAGCAGCATAATATCACAATATAAACATGTTAGGCTATTAAATATGCTGTTATATTGCTATTAAGAGGCTATTACTGTTTGCTAGGTAATTATTTCAAAACCCTAGGTTAGATGTTTATTTGATGACAAATTATCTTTTAATAATCGAATATCATCCATTACAATACATCCAATGTCATCTATTCAAAAAAAATTAAATACGGAAGTCACTTTCAAGACAAATTATGAAGATACTAATCAATGGTCATGTACTCTAACGAGTTGACTACTGTTCTTCCCTAAGGAATATAATTCATGTTAATATAATGCTCTGCTAAATCGGATCACCCATACTTCAATATGAACTGCTTGCTGTTTACAACACTTGGGTAACTCTGCTATAGCATCTCAATAATCATATCGTATGTGGCTACACTTCTCCCTCAGAAGTAAATGTCGTGTTCTCCCTATAATCCATAAATATATATATATATATTCTTTCAACCTTAACTAAATCTCGTATCTAACTAAAACGTATACATCTTACATTAACTACATACATTCTTTCTTCCGGAACTTTAGAAATATATCACTATATTCTAGATCTTTTAGAAATTCCTCCTTACTCTATGGAATTCCATCCATCTATATGCCATCATATATATTGTATCATTCACTATGCATAAAGAATACTTATTCTTGTATCACTTCATATTATTTATAAACTCTCAAACTTCTTATTTATGTATTCGAATAACGATCGTTTATATCGTTTTATCTTCACATTTTTATTATTATCTAATATTCATCGGACAAAATAGCTGCGTTAATACATGTTATTGAATTGTTGTATTATTATTTACTCCCCGCACAAGCGAAGGGGCCTACACGACGCTAGTTATAATTCATGATAGAAGCATGTATCATCATGATAATCACCATCATCATACGAACTAATGCAAAGAACCCCTAATATATATCTAATATGACAATAAATAGTCGGTTACCGCAGGCTTCTTAACAAGTGTTGTATTATATTGTAAAATGTATATATACACCATTATCGTTGTATACGTAATATCATAACTTGAAAATGTACTATAGTATTATATATAGGTATGATAGTACATAGTAATGGTAGTGTGTAAATAACGTAATGGTGAGTCATTGGTGACTAAGATGACATCGCTAACATATAATCGTACGATGATTAGATGTTAGAGCATCACGTGTTAATTTGTTCTTACCATAGTGTACTTATGCGAGTTTTTAATTGTGTCTAAATTAGATCAATTTAAAAATATTATATATGTTTTCAATGAGATGTTATATTGAAACAGAAATCGAGGTTGTAAACATTCGGTATTCCGATATATTTGTTTATTAAATAAATGTAATATATAACCATACATAATTCTATGGTTAGAATATAGATATAGAGTACCACTAAATCTATGGGTTAGAATCACAGATACCATCATAGATTTCTAGTTTACAAATATACAAATATATGGAAACTATAGATATATACTTAGGTAGATAGACATACCTAATTATATATGGGTATGCGATGCACTGTGCGTATGTGTGTGTCAGTACCGGATAAAGCACAGTATTGGCCGGGTAAACTTAATGTATGGACCACCTACTTTTAAGGTATAATTTAAGAAACATATTATATATATATATATATATATATATATATATATATATATATTTATACGGTATAAGTATAGATAACTTTATATGTTATAAATGTATATCTTTATAAACTATAGTTTAGATTATAATTATTTTGAATACAAAAAATTATATTTTTGAATATTTTTTGAAAATATAATAATTATGCTTTCGTGATCAATTTATATTAATAAACTTCATTCCCACAATATTAATACTGAACATTTTCGTGTGTAAGCGAATTAAACTTAAATAAAGTGGTACTAATTTAGTTTAGAAAAGCGTATTTCACATGTATTTCACCTACTGTTTAACACCATTAAATATAGATAGATCCTATATACAATTTCAATATTTGGATAAACATAAATAAGTTCTGGTCATTGTATTATATCTATCAGATTCGATAACATATTTAGAGAAATTATACATTTCTCTAATCTTAGACTTCTCATTTATTAATTCATAATAATTGATATTCGTAGAATATCTATGGAAATTTACAGTTATTCTTTATTAATGGTCCTATGATTGCCTAGAAATCTAAAAGTTTAGCCAATTATCATATGTATCAATCCTATGGTGTAATACGACTAGATATTAAATATTAATTATAATTATCATAAATATATATATATATCTAAAATAATCACTATACAAATATATAAATGTTTCTAATCATATTTGACAATTATTATATTATAATTGATGTGTATATATTATTAATAATATATACACATCAATTATAATATAATAATTGTCAAATATGATTAGAAACATGCACAATGTGAATTGCACATTTAACTATTTATGTATGTGTAATACTCATATTAGGATTCAATTGTTCATCATCGAATTGTTTCTTTGCAATTATCATTCATTATTAGTTTCATTAAATGTGGCCTAACAATGTAAATTACAATGTAATATGATAAAGCCTACGTTTACATATGAATTCCTTATAATTGTTTCTTTTTTCATCTATGTAATTTTAAAGAGCTACTAAATTATTTAAGGTTACCATTAACTAGATTGAATTATACAGTACTATTTTACTTACATCATTTATATTCTTTCATTATCTTATATCGATAATTCACCTCAAATAGTAATAACTCATTGCAGGGGTCGCTCTAATGTGCAGTCAACACAAAAATGGGATGTCAATAATTTATTTGTGCAGTCAATTTTTCAATTTTGTGCAGTCAATTTTTTAATTTTGAGCAAAAATATTTGTATTATTCTAATTAATTTTTGAAGGCATATAGCCAGATATGTATTATATATAGTAAGGTGCATACCATGCGGGGATTTTCCCGATATTGTTACATTACTAAGCACAAGAAGATCACCAATAACAACATATTGTGGTGTATACACCATAATATATTATAATATATAGAAAAGAGACCATTATGAAGCATCTAAGTTCTAAATATCATAAAAAATGTATGATATCTTATCAAAAAAATAGTGAAGGGATAAAACAATCATATAAGACATCTCTAGCTAACTATATATCAAAGGCAAATAGTTATTTAGCTTATAAGATAGGATCGCTATTGATCATGGTGTATTATGATGCAAATAAGTTAGTTTTACCTGCATATTCTTTCCCTGCTAGAGCAGTTGTGAATATGGTGGCATCAACATTTAAATGTAATTCTAATTGTAATATTATTAAGAATACCGATTTATAATATCTGACTCATAAATAATTATTATTCATTATAGATAAATATATAGATAGATAGATAGATAGATAAATAGATAAATAGTTTATTGTTTAGCAACACGAATACAATTATAATAATAGTAGTGAATTTAAAATAAAGCGAAACAAACGACACGATACAAAAATTAAAATAAATATATTATAAAATTGATAAAAAAAATTGATTTAAACGGGCCGTGTACTAAACATATTCCAAAATAAACATGGATATAGTGAAAGTGTTAAATAGGTTACAACAAACTGAATGTTTGAAAAAAAAACTAGAGCGGAAGTGTCGGGGTGAACAGGACCATATGGGATGGATACAATCCATAGGGATGGAGATAGTACCTGCTAAAGAGTGTTATAACATATCCTGCTCTCTAGAATTAGGCTGTACACAATCCAGTGTGTAAAAAACTCTAGCAAAATATCATAATCAAATGAAATATATGTAGTGTTAAAAAAAAAATAATAATAAATAAAAGTAAGCACATATATATATATATATATTAAAAGATAAATAAAACATCATAAGTGAAATAATAGATACATATATGGAAACATTACAAAACAAATCAAAAATTCTACTGGAATATCTCTTCGGTCATACGGTAGTGTAGACAGGACACATGTTGATAATATATACACACTTGCGAAATTAATAGATAACGTTGGAAACGAATCGCTTATATTTGTAGGTGAATTTGTAAGAGAACCTTTGTAACATGGAGCTCGTGGGATATTTAACACAATGATTAAATCAATAGAAAATGTTCTTGGAAGTAACGTAATAAATTTAATAATGAAAGAGGTTTCGTCGTTAGTGACAGATGGTACATCTGTAAATACAGGAAATAATATTTTTTATGGAAGATATTTCAAGATTATAGATTGGAGAAGTTAAGCGAGCCCGTAGCTCATCTACATAAAATATGGTATTGTGTGAACAAGTCAAGTCTGGCATGGAAGGCAGCAAGCAATGAAATACCAGAAATTAAAAATATCATATGACATTAAGTGGTATTTATCATATTTCGCTAAATCTGGAGTAAGATGCAGAGAGTTAACAAATATTGCAGAGTACAGTAATCTTATTGTTTGCTCATTTCCAAAAATATTTGAAATACGATGAGTGAATTCACTCATCAACTAGTTGAAAGCATATTAAAATCATAGAATGCATTAATAATATATTTTAATTAAATGACATGCAATAAAGCCCGTGGATTTTCAACGTACCTTTGCAATGAAAATAATCTTCATCTATTATGCGTTATGTTCGATGTAATAATTATATTCTATAGATATCAAAGAAAGATGCAATCCGATTCGACTACGATATGTGATATTCATCACCAACTTAATAATATTGAGGTTTGTCATATTTATATATTTAATATTGCAGAATACAATACATATAGCTCTTACTATTCAGAGTAAAATAAATAATGTTTCATAATATTTTGTAACTTTACTAGATTATGCTGAATACATTATTAACAACTATTTAATTGGTGGATGGGTTACTAAGTTAATCAAATGAATTGAAAAAATCAATGGTACTCACTACTTGAAAGGTATCGAGTTGAAGAGAAAGAATAAGCGTGAAGTAAAACATAATTTATATGTATCTGAAATGAGAGATATATCTGAAATAAAAGTAGAACTTATAACAACTTTAGTAAATAATCTTAAGGAGCGATTTACAACAGATAAAAATATATTTTCAAAACTTGAATATTTTATTAAATTAAAAGAAGAAGTAAACATAAAGCATGTACAATGTACATTGTACATACCTTGATAAGTGTTGATTTGACTTAAGAGATTTATACTTACAATATAATTTAGTATTGCATTCAGAAATTAATATATTCAGAAAATAAAGGCTTCGTGAACTTGTTATAAAGCTATCAAGGGATATATGAAATAGACATAAAATATACTTAATATAAATGTATTATTTTCTAGTAGTAAATTCCTATGCAAGAAATGTCTACATTGTGTTGTACATATAGAATCATTATGTGCGTTAAACCACACAGTGCCGATGTGGAAAGAATTATATCTGCAAATAATTTTCTTAAGTCTGTAGGAACTACTATAGTTGTCTACATAGAAATAGAATGAAAATAGAAACTGAGAATAATCAATTATTTATTCATTATAAAATGCCGTATCTTGATAATTGGAATCCAAGACCTGCGGTATTATCTTGGCTAGTTATTTAATTAAAAAGTCATTAATAATATTTTAGCCATCATTCAATACAATTTCAGATTAACCTAAAATGTTTAGGATAAATAAACAAAATAATATACAACACGATAGAGAGCACGGTTAAACACAAGAGTATTTCAAGGGAATTTTGTCTGGTGCAGGAAAACATAAATGAGAAGAAAAAAATGAAATTCCTTTTAAAACCATAAAATTCTAAATATAGCACAATAAATAATAAACATAAACGCTTCATCTTTAACATATATTTTGTAGTTATACATATTTCTGTAATTATTAGTATTTCAGCCTACATGCATATATATTAATATATAGACCTATGCATTACAATAATTATATAAAACTATACAATATTAATTGATAAATAATTATTATTAATTATATATTTATGTGCAGTCAATATTATTCCTTAATGAGACCCTGACTCATTGAGCTTTTATGTTTTCATATTTTTTCATATAATTATTACAATAACAACTATTGAATGTGCTTTTTAAGTTCGCTTGATGCGTCATGTGTGAAATCCATCGTGTAGTCCATCCTATATAATAATCTCTTTATTACAACTTGTCCAGCCTCCTTTAATATTGAACCTAATACATTCATCTTTTAGGTGTACAAAAAAAGTATAAATACTTTGTACAAATGAATATGATGATACAGTTGTTAATGACTCCACTGCATATTGACCAACTGCATTTCAAGAATGGGCATTACATGGTTCACTTCGTTCTAATGGATTATATCTTTATATGGGTTTTTAACCCATTGTATCATCCAGACATGTTACTGGCGTTATCGTATATTTGTCCATGAACATTCTTTATATTAATTCCATATTTCTTAAATAATTCCAATAATACATCATAGGTATTATACCTACATATAGGTATATACCTACATATATTGTTTCGAATTATGAAATTAGATCATATTAATTAAATATGTAAATAATATCGTGATCGGGATCGGGTAATAAACTTAGAATCAGGATCGGGAAATGACAAGACCTCCTATAACCTATGAGGTTATATGAGGTATTGGAAATGATCGTGTAACGAATTGAGTATAGGGATCGAAAAATGGATCGCATAAGAGAATAAATAGAGGATCTGGAACGTGATCGAGGATCCAGGAAAAAAAGGATCGGTGCCCATCACTGCATATAATCCGTGACGAGTTGTATGCATCCTTATGTAGGCAATCTTATATGCAAATTATAAAAAAAAATATATATTTTTTTTTACTATAGTAAGCCTAATTTAATTATTATTATAATGTACGACATTCTATGTAATATTTTAAATTAATTGTTATTACCTTTATAATTAAATACAGATTGTATCATTACTTCCTAAAATCTATTAGGTTATAATCGTGTGGAAGTTAAAGTCATATTATCAATGCACTATTAGCATAGATTTATAGTTTACATTTATAGATTTATTGTAAACTATAAATCTATGATTATTAGTAATACTTTATTACCAATACCTATATTTCATTTTGATCACATTTGGATTTTGATTACATTCTATAATATGTGAATATTTTGATTGGTTAAAATTATAACTTATATTTGAATCCAAATAATCTAATATTTAATATTATATAACATAATTTATATATTTATTAGCCTATTGTTTAATGAATGATAACTATATATTTTATAATCAAACACATTTTGTAAATATAAATTTAAAATGATATATAATGCACTATATATAGTAATTGACATGAATTATAAAATCAATAAATATATTATTTAACACCGATTTAAGAAATATTAGTTTGTTTATAAATTTCATTTTGTATTTAACCAATCGTTATAAAGCATTATTTATTACTATTGAACATTAATTTCAATTATATTTATCTATTAATTTATTGACGTATATTAATTAATCAGGTAATTTTAATATACTTTTATATTATAGTACATATTTTTCAATATAATTTTTATTATTTATTATAATAATAATTATTGCTAGATTTTCTAATAGATATTTATACAGGTAGGTCAATATTGACTCAATATCATATTCATGATTATCATGATGATATTGATTCAATAATAATTATATTATTAATTAATTATTAATAATTGAATATCATATTCAATATGATATTCAATATGATATTGAATTATTCGATAATTGGGTGCCCACTAATAACGGACGGGTTTAGAATATAAATATATATTCTTTGTATTAATATTTGTGGGTTATTTGGTTTAATTGGTTTAGTTTTGTTCTAGTTTTATTTATTTAGCTGCATTACTTAGTAAGTTAATGTAATTTACTCTGTAATTTACATTAATTTACATTAATTTACATTAATGTACAGTAATTTACTGTAATGATTACATGATGTAATTTATATCCCTAAGGCCAAAGATTTTCCGAAGGAAAGATATAACACTTAGGCGAAATCGTGTAATTCGAATTTGTATACAAAATATCCTGGTGCCACCTATAGCGGGTTACTTTTAGGAACTATGTGTTGTTTATAAAGTAAATTCGTATTTAACTATACACTTTTAAAATGTTAAATAATATGCTTTAAATTAATATTTATATGATGAAAACTAAGTGTTCATTACTAATATATAACAAACAAATATGATATGTATGTTTTAAATGCTATAAGTATATATTTAGTGAGTAAAAGCTAATTTATATTGCATGTAATTTAATAGAGCAATGAAAACATTGTTGTATGCAAACAGAGCCGAACCTAAATCTATTTCAGTGATTTCGATACTACTGCTAGCAGCGGTTGGGGCTATTACTAAATTACATTGCATGCATAGGGAGTGTTATATCTTTGCTTCGCAAAATCTTTGCTAAGGCACTGAAAGTGAGCCTATAAAACTCAACTAGTACTTTTTCGCGATTATTTACATTAACAACCCGTCCGTTATGATCGTATACCAAAGAATTGAATATAAAATAATTACTGAATATCTTACATTCAATCTATATAATTATATATAACTTTAGGTTAAACTTATTATAATTTAACTTAATTATTAAATTTATACGAGATTATCAAATCTAATTTGAAATCACTAATTAAAATAAATAATTTTGCCTGTGTTCAAACGTCGCGAATTAAAAAACGACACTTTTGACCAGGTAATTAAAATAATTTATTTAAAATAAAAATATTTTATTAAAAATAACTGACAGTAATTTAAGATGATAAAATCATTCAAAAGTAAAATACGATATTTATTAAAATAAGTAGGCACACTGTCCTTGATAAAAATAGTATATGTCGGTTGCCTATTTAAACATTACATTATTATAATATATAATGATTATATATTCTCTCTATAGTATTTATTATTGGTAAGTAAGTCTATATAATTGAACATATGACTGCTACGTGAAATGTTATTACGATCGACAATACACATGTAGATATACTCCTTCACCTGTAGGATATATACAGTGAATCATTACTATTGAGTGCACTCATCCATCGATGGTGTCAGTATACTGATCAGCTAGTATATGTAGACGCGTTATGTGTACACTAAGTTTCTTTATACGCGTATGTAATTCATATTGTAATCGTAATTGTAACGTAGTTTCTTTATACACGTATGTAATTTGTCATTATTGTCATTATTATTTTATTTATTAATTTCCGTACGGTTTTTTCTAGTTTATTTTATTATTATCAATGGTATTTATTGTTTTACCTAATCTATTATTTGTATTCTATATATACACGCTTTCGAGAAATCATTTATGATTTATGTAAGTGTTTAAATAAACTCAATCAATCAAAATATAATTCATATTATAATTGTAATCGTAATTGTAGAGTAGTTTCTTTAGGCGCGTATGTAATTCTTATTATAATGTATTAATAATGTGTTAATAATTATACGTATCGTGTGTAATCGTAATCGTAAGTATAACGTAGTTACTTTAGGCACGTCTTGAAATATATAGTATACGTATTGTATTTGATTATTCACATTTATGCATTTTACTTATAATATTAATGTACGCAATAATTGTAGTTAACATACCAGTAATATGGCTTAACATAGGTGTACAACACACTTATATGTAGTAGTGTCTTTCACAGCAAGTACATGTGTACCCAATTTTCTATGTATAGATATTAATTTCTATAGATAAGATATATATATATATATATATATATATATTATACCCAATTTTCTATGTATAGATATTAATTTCTATAGATAAGATATATATATATATATATATATATTATATATAATATATATATATATAATATATAATAATAATAATAATAATATAATCATATTTATTTATTGAATCACGTATAATAATAGCGTATACAAATGGACCCCTCAAGAAGTCGTAGACTTATACATGTTATACATAACTGAGAGGTGCCCAGGACAACACAATACAAATAGTAACATTTGTTTTCTTGTGTTTTGAGTTAATGTTTATTAATTTCTTGATAAATACAAGAGAAAAAAAGAACTTCCTGGAGTCGAATATGGGACCTATGGCTTACTAGCTTTCGGTTGTCCCACTGAGCCATAGACTACAGGCTATATATATATATATATATATATATATATATATATATATATATATATATACACATTGTATAGACTAGTGAGTCTATATCAAGCTGACTATAGTTTATTAGTAATAGGGTTATTATTTGTAATTAATCTTTTATACTATATTATGATATTTATGTAAGCAAAGAGTCAGTAAAGTTATATAATGTATTCACAACTCACTACCTAAATAGCTAGACTATAAATCTATACTAGACAATTCGCTCGAATGTACATAAGCTATAATGCGACGCGGGTTACATCGTGACCTACTTATGGTGACTGTTCCTATCAGCCAAGCAAATCATACAATGATATTACAATTACTAATAACTTATTAGGGATAGTATCGAAGCGTACGCATTTAGTTATTGATGCCGAGACGATACTTTAATTTTCTGAAGAAAAAAAACGAATCCGAGCTGAAACTATATCTAAACGAGCCCGAGCTTTGTTAAGAATTTAGTTTGCTGAGAAATTCTCAGTGAGAATATATCGATGCTTTATATTTGAGCATCATTTACATCACTAGTATGCGGTATTGACTGCCCAGCCAATATATACGAGGGCTTATTTAGCGTAATGTATACCGGTGATACCATATTGGGCATTTATTCATTGTTTACGTGCTGGAATATGAACGTTTAATACGTTAGGTAATAATGTTTGGCTCGTATTACATTGTTACCTATTAGCAAGGATGGGGTCAAATTAGTATTTATATTTGTATTTAAATACACTTATTTGGTGTATTGTATTTTTATTTGAATGAATACTCATAGATGTATTTGTATTTACCTAATGTATTTGACCCCATCCAATGTGATCTATGTTAATGAATCATTCCAGTTACAGCAGCCGGCCTATATTAACGATTTCATGTCCTTGGTCTATATATAGATACCAACTAGTAAGCACACGTTGTGGTATCTGATAACTGTATATTATTAATTAAACACATATATAAATAAGAATAATGATATAGGTTGATTATATAATAGGTGCATTTCATGACATCCATTTCTTCCTTATTCATTTCTATATAGTAAGGAATATGTTTGCGTATGAATTTCTAACCATCACAATCATCATTCATAAGTAAAACTCGCATAGTATTGCTAAGTATTAGTAGAGGATAGGCTATAGGTATTATGACATAGGTATTTATTGAATACTACAACATAATATTCATAGAGTATTTATTAAATATTCATATTTATTTTATAAATCTAATGTAAATATATTGTTTTCATAATATATTTCAACCTATAAAGTATATTATATATATTAATATATATATATATATATATATACATATATTAATATATTAATGTCATCCATATTTGTGTAAATAAGTTCTAATAAATTAAAATCTCATTGTTACAATAATTATAATATTTCACTGATATAATTAAATATGTAATACATTTATAATTTAGATGTATATATCCAAGTATACTCTATTAAATTCAAGCCATTAAATAATCTACATTTACAACAGGTCACACATCAACATGTTGCTACGCAGTCACCTCATGATCTTTGTGAATAGATGCATCGCCAGTGATTCGAGACTTATTCTTCGTAGCGCTAGTGGTTCGTTGTGTACATGTGTGTGTGTATGTGTGTGTGTGTGTGTGTATGTGTGTGTGTGTGTATGTGTGTGTGTTTGTATGTTTGTGTGTGTGTGTTTTATTGAAAGTATTTATTTAGACACATCATTAATAATAATAATTCTACAATGTGTATCGAACAATATATATATCACATATAGATACAAATAGCGAATGTATTTAATTCGCACGATAATAATCACGATGCGAAACGAACATCAATGTTGAGCATTAAGATAATGTTTTAATTTCTTTTTAAATTATAGATCGATAGTTTTTATTGATAAGTGAATGTGTAGTTTATTCCATCTTACTGATGATGATAAACTGAATTGTTTCCTTTCTTATTTGATGCAATGGGTAATCGGTTGGTATAATTTAATGGCATTTATATTACGTAAATGTCTAGTTTTTTTTAAGTTTTGTATATTTGTGTTTGTGTGTGAGTGTGCATTTATGTTTGTATGTGTGTGTTTGTATCATCGATAACATATCATTGGGAAGCAATTGAGTGTAGTATATGGTATATATATTTTAAATGAACCGTGTGACTCAATTTCTCATCCACTTTCTTTACATAGATGGTTGTGTGTGTATGCTTATATGTGTGTTTGTATGTGCGGATATGTATGTATTTATCTTTGTGTATGATGATTATAAATCGAAATAAAAATATAATATATCGATATTTCGATGAAATATTTTGATAATTAAGTAATTATATACATTTATTGAAATTTTAACTGAATACCATTGAATATATTAAATATGAAGTCCGAATTTTACAAATAATAAACCAATATATGAATATGAATACATTCAATGTGAATTGTAATGTGAACTATGTATAGTATACATAATATAAACATTAAACTAACCCTTTATTTATCCATTACATGAGTATTCCTATAGTTATTCCTATTAAATTATAGTTATAAATATATAATTCATAGATAATTCATAGATATAATTGATATATACAGCTAAAATAGTTATATTTATTTTTTATTGATATTATCAAGAACATCTGCTAAAAATATGTTGTGAAATTTGTATGTTATGCTTTTTAATGTTATCATTATATAAATCTAAAGAAGTACATATTTGAAAACCATAACAAAGCAATAACAAAGCTCATTTTTAAATTAATGATTTCAATATGATTATATTAAAATTATTATTTAATTGAATACATATTATATTATTTTGATTAGCGACATAAATTAAATAGAAAAACAACTTTCATTTCGTATTTTTAATAAATTATTTATATAAATTTAAAAAAATTAAAAAATTTAAATTATGATTATTTTTATTTTACAAATGAAAAATATCTGATTTCATCGATATAAAGATTGAATTCATTGAAATATAATAAAATAAACCATTGAAAGTATCTATTTCGGAATACAAAATGTACCATTGTTGATATAGTGAGCCGACGTCCTAGATTTTACTTATAATATTTAAATATAAATCTAAATATATACTAAAATATATGTTTATATATGATTTATACGTTTATTTACTATGATTCTATTGATCATTCTGCATTCAATTGATTATTTCAGGGCTTCCTAAAGTCAGTGATGACATGATAAACAAAGACATCAACAAAGAAATGGACAGAATAGTGGAGCTAGTGCAAGTTGAAACGTTGACCACCGGTAAAACAGCTTATTGTCGGTGTTGGAAATCTACAAAGGTTTCAAATTCACAGTGGTAGTAGATATAGATTAATAATAATATTAGTAATAACAAAGATTTTATCTATGCAACGTAATTAAAAGTACTCCCCATTGCTGCCGGCAGTAATATAATAAAGTTTATGACATAAACATTGAAATAGTTTATGTTCGATGCTGTTTCTACAGAAGAATGTTTTCATTATTCTATATAATTATATGCAATATAAATTAGATGTTACTCGATACTAGTGATGTAAATGATGCATAGTCGAGACTTCTAGTTGTTGATGCCGAACCGAGACTATAGCCAAACTAGAGTTGAGACTTTTACAAAACATTACCGAGCCGAAATGATGCTTTTTTGTAATGACATTTTAATACTAATTTTTATATATTTCACATTTACCTCAATTTAAAAAAATAATCTGCGCCAACTTCGCGATTCTGTGAATAATAATGTAAATATCATCTAATGGTGTAAATAATACCGAGCTTTTTGATGACGAGCCGAGAGTATTGGTTATTGATGCCGAGCCAAGACTAACAAAACGAGCCCAATCCGAGTTGAGACTTTAAGTAACTGAGACTAAGACTACATCATGCTTTAGATGTGAGCATTATTTATATCACTACTCGACACATAGATATGTATAGAATTTAAAACCACATACCCTAGTGATTTGTTATATATTCGTAATGAACACTTAGTCTCATCATATCAATTATAATTTAAAACATATTATTTTATATTTTTAAATTGTATAGTTTAATATGAATTTACATTATAAACAACACAATTTTTCGAAAATTGACCCTATATACACTGTTCGTGTTTTGTGTAAAAAATCGAATTACATGATTTCGTGCATGTGTTATATATTTCCTTAGAAAAATCTTTGGTAATAATTATTACTATTATAAGTATAATTATATATCTAAGGAACTAAAAAACCTAACATTTATATAAACTTACTATGACAATATATTATTATGTAACTTATTAAAAATCAATTTTTTAAATATTTACTAAATATAAAT
The DNA here is from genome assembly GCA_964019155.1 of Osedax fenrisi. NCBI lineage: Eukaryota > Metazoa > Annelida > Polychaeta > Sabellida > Siboglinidae > Osedax > Osedax fenrisi. The sequence continues at coordinate 4,839,361 of OZ025241.1, read as the reverse complement.
GAAAATAAACTTAATACTGTAATATTATTAAATTATTCTATCCACGTATGTATATATATGTGTGTTTATGTATGTGTTATTGTTGTTATTTTTGTTGTTGTTGTATGTATTTATTTAGACACACCCTTAACCATACTAATTGAATCATATGAAATGTTCGAATAATATATATATATATCCTATTTAAATACTAATAGCGAACACATATATCATATATTATAATTAGAAATATTTGTGTGTTTATGTTGGAACTATTCAATTATTATATATATATTTAAATACAAAATTATACAAATATTAATGTATAATGTATAATATATAATCTATGTTTTGATGTACTCTTATCGAGTGAACTTCAATGTTTCCTATGTTGTTTATTTACACAATTTGTATACAACAGATCATAAATATTATATCGGCACACTGTAAAATGTATATACATAGTATATTGGAGAAAGGGCATTGCACCACTTTTGGAAACACACTCATACTACATCTACAATACTAAAATTAAATATCATTTTAGAGATTAAACATATTTAGCATATTATAAATAATGATTGGGAAATATTATTTTCTTCTAAATCTTGTTAGAAACATTTTATTGAACAATACAAATAATACAAATGGCTCGTGTCTCCACAAAAATGGAGATTGTCGATTGACACGACAATTGATATCATTATTAACTTTTTATATTTATTTTTAGTATAATTATTTCAAAACTATAATTTAATTTATGCCACATTTCCTTTTATAATTGCATACATATTTGTCAGTTATTTTAATTTATATACATACTTATATAATTTAATAGCACTATGTAATTAATATTAATTCAGAATTTTATAATTTTGTATTTTCACCTTAACATGAATATTAAACATATACATGCTATTTATAGCTATTTAATAATTATAAATTAAACATTTTAAAGTAATTGTGAGGGATGATATGATATGCTATTCCCTCACAAATACAGATCATATCCTAATACCCAACTATATTTACGTTTCTATATTCATATAAATGATAAAACTCATTCATTAATTATATATAATTTAAATAATTATTCTAGAAATGTTACGAATAATAGTTAAAACTCTCCACATTTTTGTGGTTCAAGACTTATTTTTTGTAATGTTAAAAAATTATACATCATTTTTTATTTTTTTATCATTATTATCATAGTTAGTTTATTATATAAAACATGATTTATTCATATAAGATATAAATATGTAATCATATATTACTTTATTTTATATTGATGTACAAGTAATTTATATAACCCATTTTTTTTGTTTTTCAAATAAATAAAATTCTAGAAAATATGTTCATATTTTTGATAAATTTTGAATTGCAGTTGCATAAAACTTTCCCATTACCGGGTTACTTGTTACGATATTATAATCATAGATATAGTAGAAATTCAATTTATTTAGAGACTCATACCCACTCTCCCCTACTGCATAGTATATGCCATCAGTGTAGTGAACGATTATAAGCTAATATTGCAGTGTATCATTTGATAATTAATATGACACTGCACATTATTAAATTATAGATATAATTATATATTATAATCCGCTTTGAAGTGATATTAGAGCCATTTGGTTATGTGTATAAATAATTTTATTTTCCTGGATGTGATGAAAAGTTTAAAAGTTCTTGGATGTGATGAAAAGACTCTACCAAAATAAAAATATTTATAAATGTTCAATACAATTGAAACTTCTGTTTTACCTGCATTTGTGAAATACATAGGTAATAATGAATATAATAGTATCACTATTATATTAGTAATATATTAGTATACTATTGTTTATTAGATATATACTAAATATATGGAATGCAATAACAATATTATAACTATAGTTAATTATAGTTAATTATAGTTAACTATAGTTACTATAGTAATTACGTAATAGAATACAAATATTTTAATAAAATACATTGAGATTTCATAGAAAAAATAAAAGAAAATTGTGGATAATAAAAATAAATATTGACAACAACATTACAAAGGTTCACACACTCCCGTCACTAGAGATCTGCATTATCGGCATCATCTAAATCTATAACATTCATTATCTAAATATTGCACACTAATTTGTTGACTAATTTGTTCACTAATTTGTGCTCATATTTATAATGAGTATTTGAGACACTTATAATACTTTTAGACGAAGTATTATACATAATTTTAAAGATAATTAAATATATGTTGATACAATAATATTGCTGCTGACAAACGACACTTACATGTTCCTCTCATAAACTTCTTATCATAAATATATAACCTTCATGCATAGTTATCTTAACCTCAGTAATATGTATAGGTAATAAGTATAGCTATACCTACTAATAGTCTAATATAAAATTAATCTGATATAAGGTAAATTTAATAACGTAATATATTTTTAATTAATAAATCATATTTTTCGAATGATCTATTATAATAGATCTATAATTATAGCTATTAAATAAACATTCTGATCATCATCACAACCTATATATATATTCGGCTTACATACAGTTTCCCAAATGTGACGGCAAGCACAACATGCACAACAAGATGACGGGTGACAATATCGGCCCGCTGATAATAATGAAGTAATTGTGATTATGAGCCTCGGAGGTGAATAAAGAAGTCATTGTTATCACACTATGTGAGAATGTAACAATGGTTTAGTATTTAGTAAGAATAGCGTCGCGTGTTACGAACGAGAAGTTTTTAGAAAATAAATATATTTATAGATTTTCGTGTATTATTGTTCTATCGATACTTCCGTAATTTGCATTGTTACTTCGTTAGGTAGCGTTGTTACGGCATTGTGTTGCATAATAGAGGTTCGTTATAATGCAGGCGTGGATTAATTATATAGGCACAGTAAATATATTGACTAAAATGCCATTTACAATTAGTTTCTGATTATAAATTCAAACTAATCTTAATTACATAATATATTTACTCACCCACCCACACACACACTGTGCTAGTATTACATAATGTAACAGCATTACCTCGTACAATAACTTCTACATAGTAACCGCCCATCGTCACTTCAACACTAGTAGAGTGAAGTTTGTGGTGGTAGTAGTGTCACTTGTATAGTGTGAGTGAACTGTCACTCAGGATATTGACAGTTAGGCCAGTAGTACATTATAGCTATTCCCAGTGTCACAGTGTCACAATGTTTAATAAGAAAGTTATTCATGTCTTAATTCGTGTCATTATCTCAAAATAATCAGTACTATAAATCAGTTATTAATATATATATATGTATGTATATTCATAATTATAGTTATATATATACAGTTATTACACTAGTAAAACATATTCTACATTTTCATTGTCCCATTTCCGAGTTGCTCTGATTACCTATGTCTAACAATATCACTATGTAATACATAGTATGCATATATAGGGTATATTAGTAAATGTATACACGTAATAAGTGAAGCTAGTAGGTTGACCGAAGTATAAGAGTGCCTATACTTGTAAACATATTACCTCTCATCTAGCATCTATAGCCGTACTACCTGCATAGAAGTCTATACACGCAGGTATTAAGTTACTGTGTTATACGCGATTCTAAAGTTATATATAACTAATCGTAATATTTCTATTATTGTTTGAAAACTTCCTGAGCTTAAGCTATAATTATAATGATAATCTGTGATATAATATAATACTATATTTGTAACATTTTATAATTAATAGTAATACATAATTATTATACAATAATTGTGTATGTTATTGCGGGGATATATTTAATATTTCAACTACAGGTAGCTCCACCTAGGCCAATGAATTTTAATTAATCATAATATACACATTAATATTATCTTCTGCATAAATATTGCAGATAATAAATATTAAATACAATATATATAGAATGAAATTAATATAATTATATTATCAATATTCAGTTGAACTTATGTAATGATGTAATATATGTAATTTAGTTTAAACAACATATTTTAATAAATATATAACCTTTCTGATAATATACAAATTTATGTATAATGATATAATATATATATTATAATATATATATTTTAGTACCCAAATACATATACATTTCTGATAATATACAAATTTATGTATAATGATATAATATATATATTATAATATATATATTTTAGTACCCAAATACATATACATTTCCTTGAGATAATGAAACAAGATAGAAATCTAAATATTTATATTGAACTAGGGGTTAAAGGTCACATCATCTATTAGTAATACTACCTTGCATAATGGATATAGGAAATATATTTCTGTGTCATACTAATATATTTTAGTAATAGTAGTAGTATTATTATAAGTAGTATAATTTATTTGAGTACAATTTTAAATAAAGTATTCAAAAGTGATATATAAAGTTATGGCAACATCCATAATAATAATAAGATTAAATTGTTTGGAATTGTGTTTAAATATATTATAATGATATCATGCAAGTATACTTAGGTTATAAACATACTTCTGTTATGTGAGCTAGTCATCATTATTATATGTTTCTTCAGCAAGATATGTGTAATATATCTCTGTGGAGTTGTATTCTAGCTGCAATATATTAAAATCTATATTTATATGTTAAACTAGGAAATATAACAATACTATTATATAATACTTAATTGTCAGCTTTCTTTTCTATATTGATATTATGATAAATATATTTTTTTATTTAATATTTAAATTAATTGATATTGATATTGAGCATTATGGTATATTTTATATTTGAATAATAAGCTAGGAAATATAAAAATGCTATTATATAATGCTTTTTTTATTTAATATTCAAATTAATTGATATTAGATCATTATTAATAATAACGTGATACTATCTATAGTATATGTAGTGTATACCTCATAGGATCTCTATGGTAGGGATAACAAAGATTTTAAGAAGCAAAGTTATAATACTCATTATCTATGTAACTTAATTAATACACACTCCCAGACATTGCTGGCAGTAGTATAGAAATCATTGAAATATATTTAGATGACACATTCCTTTAAAAAAAAGTTAGTCATTTTACTATTAAATTATATGCAATATATGCTTTTACTTGCTACATAGATATATATATATATATAATTAAATCCAACATATCTATATAATTACTTATTATATATTAGTATGAACAATTAGTTTTCATCATATAAATAATTGAAAACATATTAGAATATATTTTAAAATGTATAGTTTGATACAAATTTACATTATAAACAATGTACTTTCCTGAAGTTTGAACCTATGTAGGTGGCGCTGAACATATTTTGTACACAATTCTAAAATCTCTTAACTGCTATATCTTTCATTATACAAATCTTTGGGGATATATTATGAAACTATATATTGTTACATACATTAATACTATAAAAGAAACATAAATTATACTAAATTCCTTATAAAATAATGTCACATTATAATCTAAAACTTATAAATATCTATTAGGAAAATATCCTATATATAAAATCAATAAAAATACATAAAACAAAAATAGATTCAAATATATATATATATATATTATTAAGTAAATACTACACACAGAATTATATTATTTGATTTATTATATTTATTTATAAGAATTCTATGATATATACAGATAATATATTATTTGGAATAATATTATATTCTTGGAAGTATTAGTAAAGATGGTGTTTAAATAATGATTATAATAATAGTAATAATAACAATTACATCAATAACTAATGGTAGCGATAAGGTAAACTAATATATAGGTCACATAGTTAGATTTTATAGTAATTGATTGTATATTTGTAATATAAATACATCATTATTGTTGTCTTGTTTTAAAATTTTATTTGGGCGACTATTCCAGAGTTTAGTATAAAGAGTTGTGCCATGGCACTTTCCATATACTAATATTGTTGTTTAAGATGGCGGATAATGGTAGAGCGGAGTTAACAGTAATTACTTAAGTTAGTTTGGTGGTAAATGAATTATATAGGTATAAATGCCCAGTGTTTGTGAGGATTTTATATTATAGATGGATGGTCGATAGTCTGGGATATGATAAACAAGTTTTAATATAGGTTGTGATTAGGGATGTAAATGATGCCGAGCCGAGACTAATGGTTTTTGATGCCGAGCCGAGACTTTCATTTTCGAAAAAAAAACGAGCCCGAACCGAGACTCTAACAAAACGAGCCCGAGCCGAGTTGAGACTTTAGGTAACTGAGACTGCATCATGCTTTATATGTGAGCATCATTTACTGCATCACTAGTAGTGATACAGATGTGAAGTAGGTCCTAGTCAGCAGATTAAAGTTATATATATTATTGATCTATTTAGTAAGAAGTTAAGGTCACTTAATATTGAGAGTTTGTCGAGTAGCGGTAGTTAAGTTTGGAACTTATTAATTATTCTGTAATGAGTTTGGTATGAGGAAGTCGATATATGGCATTGTTTTCTGTATAATATATTGATAATGTCACAATGATTTTTAATAGAATAATATGATTATAATCATAGGTAACCAAAGCATGGGTTATAACACTGGTATGACCTGGGTAACGTGTACCAGGTTATTTTATGGAGCTCAGTGAGCAGTTAGTACCAGGTCAGATATCCCAGAGAAGTACTGATTTATGCCAGAGGGAATTATGTACCATACAATAACCTGGGTCAGATATCCCAGAGAAGTACTGATTTATGCCAGAGGGAATTATGTACCATACAATAACATGGGTCAGATATCCCAGAGAAGTACTGCTTTATGCCAGAGGGAATTATGTACCATACAATAACCTGGGTCAGATATCCCATAGAAGTACTGCTTTATGCCATAGGTAATGTATATATATATATATTTATATTACATATATATATTGATTTTATTTAACATGAACACATTTATAATGTAATATATTATTTATTTATATGAAATAAAGAAATTAGGAGAAATAGAAATAGAAAAATATATATAAATAGAAAATAAGATAAAATAAAATAAAACATTTCTTCAATTATTATGCTATTGTATCTGTAAATAATAATAATATATATTAAGTAAAATATTAAATTATATATATATATATTCATTTTAAAATGTATATGCATATATATATAATATATTATATATATATATGTAAATCATGTGTATATCCATAGAGAACGAAGTGACTTCGTTCTCTATGTGTAGGGGACGGAAGGGTATTGTGGCCGATGCGGGTATTGTGGCCGATAACGATATTTCAAGAACCATTATAGTTATCAAAAAATGATATATACGAAAAATGTAGGTAATTGAATTCTAAGAATGATAGTGTACATCATTTTTTATTTATATCAATATTAATTATTGATTTTCGCTTAGAGAAAAAAATCAAATAATCGTAATTTTTATCGAAAAAAAACGTATGGTTTACCTTATTTTATAGGCAAGTTATTGAATAAAATTATGTATTTTTAATATATTCAGTTAAGGTAATAAATAATATATCAGATTACATTTATAACAATATTCAATAATAACATAATGACATAGTAATCTGTTATTTAAACCAACGAGTGCGATGCGGCTATTGTGGCCGATGCGTGGTGGGTATTATGGCCGATTAATAACCAATCAGCATCGAGATAATTTCAATGTGTAAGCGTATCATAAAAATAGTATATTTAGATAAATTCTTTATAAAATCACTGAAATATATTTATGATATGATTGCGGTTGTCGATATAAAACGCGCTGCCTAAATATTAATTATTTTCAATATACCATGATAGTAGTTATATCAAGAACATATGTCCTTTTCATGACCATATGATTATATGTATCTATTTAAATACATGTAAAATGTACATTATACCACAACAAATATCATAATATACAATGTATCAGTATTATAATGTATATATACACACTTGTGTATATACTTTATAATATAGCTATACTATCCTACTATATATAGTATATATTAATACATTATAGACTATATTTAGATTGTAAAAATAAACACACTATGTACATAATAGTTAAAATCATATATATATAGGTATTATAAATATATATTACCTATTAGTTTATAAAATAATTGGTTTATAATATATAGTATATTTTATATATCCCCATTTAGTAAATCATATTTATATATCGACATCATAATTCCTACCTATCAATATTGATAACACGATAATAAACCATATATTTTATTATACCCAGCAAACAGTAAGAGCAGCATAAGAGCAGCATAACAGCAAATGCTAGAGCCTCAAATGTTTACATTGTGCTATTATGCTGCTATTAAATGTATATTATGCTGCTATTATGCTGCTATTAATTTGTAATGATATTATTCTGCTGTTATGCTGCTATTATGCTGATATTATGCTGCTATTAATTTTAAATGTCTATTATGCTGCTATTATGCTGCTATTATTATAATAGCAGCATAATAGCAGCATAATAGACATTTAAAATTAATAGCAGCATAATATCATCATAACAGCAGCATAACAGCAGCATAATATCATTACAAATTAATAGCAGCATAATAGCAGCATAATAGACATTTAATAGCAGAATAATAGCACAATGTAAACATTTGAGGCTCTAGCATTTGCTGTTATGCTGCTATTATGCTGCTCTTACTGTTTGCTGGGTATATATATATAAATATTAAAGATAGTATTACTAATTACCCTTATTTATAGTATTGTTAAGAATCCTAATATAAATGTATATATAATATAAATGTTTAAATTAGTTATTTTTATTTAATTTATTAAACATAATAAAATAATGATATGTATGTTAAAAGTATAACAATATATTTTTATATTTATATTTAATAATCTATATAAAAACTATATTTTTTAAGTAGTTAAATTTAAGACTAGCAATGCCTTGGTGTTATTACATTATTCTAAATTTTAAATTAATGATATGTAATATATATTTATAAATATATTTATATATATTCATAAATATTCACTAGAAATAAATATAAAATGATGTTAAATAATTTAATAAATTATATTATCTTTATATAAACTATAATTAATTCAGATATTTTAAAAAAATGTTGGATTTTTCAAACCTAACATTTATATATCTTTTTATAATATGATATAACTTTATTAAAGTTAAATGGATTTGTTTAACAAAAATAACCATATTTGTATAATTTACGATTCTGGAATGTTATAATATTATTTATAAATCTATGAATATGTTTATAAATTATACACTTCACATTTATTTAGTGAAATACTATATGTATTATGATATTTCAATAATGTTTATAACATGGATAGGGTTTTATTTAGTTTAATATACTCGTATATATTTAACATTTCAAAATTATTTAAAAAGCATTTAAAAAGTATATAAATATATAATTTTAAATTAAATTTCAATATAATTAAAGTTATAGATAATTATCTCAATAAAATAAACTATAACCCAGATATTTTAATACAATAATATTATCTCACGATATTATATAAATGATAATTGCTTAATTTAATTAAGGTATATGGTTATTTACATATATAATAATATATTATATTCACAAGATATATAATGAATAGAAAATAAAATGTATATACTTTATTAATTTATATGCATATATCGCATATTTTAAATGTATCTATATCAAGCATCGATATAAGGAAAGAAATCGATATTTCTTTATATCGATGATATCAAGTTGATAATATCAACATATAAATCATAACACCAATGTGTACATGAATAACACTGTATATATTAATATATATATATATATATATATATATATATATATATATATATATATCATCGTTTATAATTTCATCGCATATTATGAAATTATATATATTTTTTATTATTATTATTTTCTTAATTGATTTTGATCAATTCTTTCTCACACATTTCTTTTTTTGCCGGTGTCTGCTCCAAATTTTGTTTATATGGAGATGATGTAATTATTGCGGTATAGCCCTTTCTTTTTCCTAAGTTTGTCTTTTTCCTATAATATTAATTAATATTGTAAGTTTATAAATTGATATATATATATATATATATATATACTTTATTAGCCTCAAATTTATCTAGAATTGTAGCTGTCTTTTATAAACTGCGTAATAAAATTAATATAAAATCATTAATTTTATTATATAACGCACTATTTCACTCTAGATTAAGTTATTGTTATTCGTCATGGGGTTCTAATTATAAATCAGTAGTACACAAAATTATTGTATTACAAAACAAGGTACTTAAATGTATTTATAAACTACCCCAGAGAACTAATATCAACTTCATTTATAAAAGACATAATATATTGAAAATAGTTGACTTAGTTAAAGTCACATTATTAAAAAATACACATTATGGTTTTAATAGAGTCTACAGAACTAAACTATTACAAAAGTTTATACTTTGTTCGAACAGTTGTACTAGGGCTAAAAATAGATTTATTATACCGAAATGTAGAATTAATATTAGTTGTTATGCTGTACATTATGCAAGTATTCAATTATGGAATAATCTAAGTAACAAATTAAAAATTATAAAACCTATTAAGTTATTTATAAAAAAATTAAAAATGTCTTACCTAGCTATTTACTAATTATATTTTATTTTACATGTTTGATTTTAATGGTGACTATTCAAGCTGATTGATAGAAGTGGAACAGATCCTCAAAGAAATTATTTTTATTTTATTTGTTTTCTTTTATTAAGCTCCGTGATTATTTATTTATTATTATGAATTACTAATATGTAATATTAGATGGATTAACATAGGGATTATATTTCTGATTGTTTGAAACGCTAAATAAATCACTGAGTATTACACTCCTGGGTGTGGGCTACCCATATGGGATTTGGGCAACCCCGAAGCTTCCTTCACTTATATATTCCCTTTGATTATCCTTCTATACATATACATGTTTGAATGTATAATATGTAATTGCATTATTATTTACTCTGGCCAAACACCTCGAAAGTCAATTTGACTATTTTGTTTAGCCATTTATTGTTAAAAATTTTTTTGCAATAATAAATTATCCTTATCCTTATCCTTATATATATATCATATATGTATATCATCTATAGATGATTAGTTTAAAATATATAGTATAGTAATATACCGATTTTACAACTAGATAAAGTAAGATTCGATTAAAGCACGTTGACTAAATTATTAATTTGAGAATAATGCAAATTATATATTGTACAGTAATATGTTAATATAATTATAAATCCGTTTATAATAAATTATTATTATATATATAATATGTGCAATGTTACTAATGATTTTAATTAAATGTATATATTCAATTATTATATATTAATGTATAAATATGTGCAATGTTAATATGTTATACTGTATAACTTATACATATAAAATATATAAATAAAAACCATATTTACGAGAGGGGCCTGCAACTTCACCAGTAACCAAACTTTAAAGTAGGCTATCTATGGAAAATTTAATTATTATTATATTTATAATATATACATGTATATATATACATGTATATATATATATATATATATATATATATATATATATATAGTTGCCTTGTATATATCATTAACATATAATTTAATAATACAATTTCATTATTATAGTATATAAAATATACTATATATAGTATATTGTACAATATAATATCAAATATATTTATGAATAAAGTCTGTGAACTCACCATCTAACCGTAAAACATTTAAATACTATAAATATAGTTATATAGGCTGCCTATAGGCGGTATATAATCATTATAATATAAATAAATGTATATACAAATGTATGTTATATTATATAACTTATATAAATAAAAACCAAAATCACGAGGGGGGAATTTCATTTGTAACCAGTATACCATTATCAGAACGTGGGCAATATCTTGAACGGAATTCCGGACAGATTAATCTGTATATAATTTCATTATTATTATACTTATATTATATATTTATAAATACACTTTATATATATACAAATTATTAAAATATTGTTTTTTATTCTATAGAATAATATATTGTTAAATAAATATACATAATATATGTGTATATTGATTTAACAATAATTATTATATTTAATACTTTAATTAAGGTTTTTTCCATATCAAAATATTTAAAGCTTATAATATATAGGCTACTGTATTAGTATAGTATATACTATATACATATATATGCATGTTATAATACATATATTTTAGTGCATTTGTTTAATTTAATTAATAACATATGTTTTTCTAATTGAAAAAATATTAAACTATAATTACACATTAATTACACATTAATGACATTAAGGCCTATACTTATATATAATAATGTATAGAAAAATATATTATTTATATTTTTATATCAATACAAAATAATATTTTAATATAAATACAAACCAAAATCACATGATTGTGTGTTTCATTTGTAGCCAGTATACCATATTCAGAACGTTTGGCAATCCTTGAACGGAATCTGTATATAATATCATTATTAAAACATTGTTACTATACATGCTATTTAGAGTTATATATATATATATATATATATATATATATATATATATATATATATATATATACAATATATACTATATATACACTATAATTACACATTAATTACACATTAATGACATTAAGGCCTATACTTATATATAATAATGTATAGAAAAATATATTATTTATATTTTTATATCAATAAAAAATAATATTTTAATATATATATAAATACAAACCAAAATCACATGATTGTGTGTTTCATTTGTAGCCAGTATACCATTATCAGAACGTTTGGCAATCCTTGAACGGAATCTGTATATAATATCATTATTAAAACATTGTTACTATACATGCTATTTAGAGTTATATATATATATATATATATATATATATATATATACAATAAAGATATGTCAGGCTAGCATTTAATTATATAATTTAATGTTTTACCCAATAGTATTTAGTAAATAGTATTTACTAAATACTCATATTTTCATTCAAATAAATATACAACTAAATATTTTTCTATGGAATAAATGTATAATTCCATATTATATGGAAATATATTTAATTGCATATTGATTTAAATATAAAAAATGAATATAGTATATACTATATAGTACATATTTTAATAACATTTTAAAATAAATCTAGTTTTTTAATCTTATTATTAATATTGAAAAAATTATATATTAATATATTTTTAAATAGATACTAGAAAATTAGTTAATATGTTAATTTATATTTAAAGAATACTATAAAAATCCGATAAAAATTATATTGTTATTAATAAATCATATATGTCAACATGTATAATAGACTAATTTGATGAATAATTTATTATAATTTTGTTTTTAAAATGATATATATGTATATACTATATACTATATATAGTATATATATATATATATATATATATATATATATATATATAATATATGTAAATGATATATAATGATATACATATATATATAATCTATATATATATAATATATTACAATTTATATATGCATGTATTCATAATATGCATTGCATATAGATACATACATGCATGTATAATATCAATATTACAATTGACAAAATCCTTATAATCCTTATAAAATTAACTTATATGGAAAATTATGTAATAGTTATAATATACTACTTTATATTATATAAATATATTTATTAATTATTTTATGTGGATTTAATTAATTTGAATTGATTTTTATTAATTGATTTTATTTCATTTGAATTTAATTTTATTATTCTATTTGAATTGTTTTTATGTAATTTAAATTTATTTTTATTAATTCATTTGAAATTAATTTATGTCATTTGAATTTAATTTAATTTTGTTGTAATATCTAGTATAATTCTTCACTGATATGCATATAAATATATAGCAGTGTAATTTACCCTGAATTGTTTTTATGTAATTTGAATTGATTTTTATTAATTCATTTGAAATTAATTTATGTCATTTGAATTTAATTTAATTTTGTTGTAATATCTAGTATAATTCTTCACTGATATGCATATAAATATATAGCAGTGTAATTTACCCTCATATTTGCATCATATTTAGATCATATGATCCTCCCACATATTTATTCTATAATTTATAATTGAAAAAATATAAAACTATAAATACACATTAAAAAATTATAAAAAAACACACATTATAAAAATAATGGGCGATTAATGCCTTTTGGGATTCAGAGGGTTATATGAAAATTGACAAACGACAATTGTATTACTTATATTATATATATATATATTACATTATTATTTTATATTGATATAAAATAAATAATATATTTTTTTATACATTATTATATATAAGTAATTCCAGTTTTATTAATGTGTAGTTATAGTTTGATATGTTTTCAATTATAAAAACATATTTTATTAAATTAATCAAATTTTCTGGAATATATTTATTATGAAAATGTATATATATATATATATATATACATATATGTATATAGAATTAATAACATATATACTATGTATTATATTATATAGCTATATACATATATAGTATATAGTATATACATATATACTATATATTATATAGTATATATATATATATATATATATATATATATATATATTGTTATTGCTATTGTTATTTTTATTTTGTGGAGTCCTTTCTTCCATTTACATTTATAGCTATATTATATAGCCTATATATCATATATTATATATGCCATATATAATATATATTATATGGCTCTAATGTCCCTTCGAAGCCCCTCTCATGTTAAGTCATCCATGGTTTTAATGAGAGCCGATCATTTATTTATACACAATTATATAATATCACTTCTAAATAATATTTTAAGACCTATTTTTATGGTCCGGATGGGGCTCGTATCCATGTCCTATAGTATACTGCTTGTGTGTATGGCGCATTAGCTAACTGAGCCACACAGGCAGTTATATATATATATATATATATATATATATATGTATATCTGATGTATTTCTTTTTCTCAGTATAATATTGGATAATTATTATAAAATAACATATTTATTAATAACTGTTTAAATTAATTATTAATGAATAATTATAATATTATTAATTATAATAATTATTATTAATAATATTATTAATAATATATAATTATATGCATAAGATTGTCATCCTATTTAAACGATTTAATTCCATACATAACTATATAGGTTTATATATAGTTATATATATATATATATATATCTTTATATAGTTAAATAATTTAATTCCATATATTTTTATAGTACACATTTTAAATTTTATATTTTTATACTATAGTATATTACGATTAGTATACTAATTGTCACGTATACTACAATAATGGTACAAATTATAAGTATGGCACTGTATTAATATTTCATATCACATAATCAAATACAATACTATATATATATTAAAATATATTACCTGATGTTTGTTCCGGAGTTCTAAGAGTGAGACAATGATATATATTCCTGAAGCACCGTAACCAATCTATTCCTGCCATTTCATTTTCAATATTGAATCGATGTTCAATACAATTTTTATTTGCCATTTCGTTCAAATTAATCGGCTTACATTTGCATTAATAATGTGAGACATATTAAACTAATTAATTAAAACATAAATTTGTAGCTGAATATAAGTAAAACTAAATGGGATAACGATTACTTATAAATATAATTACTATAAAAGTGCGTGTGTATCTTGATATCTGATAAAATGTATTTTATTTTCCAATTATAAAAATAGTGCGTATTTGAATACATGACGCGATCCTAGTGGCTATTTCGGAACTATCGACCATAATACCCGCACTAGTGTATTTTATCTCTATTTATACGGAAAATTTGCTTTTTAATAAAAATCAAATGACTTGAATACAAATAATTAAATGAGTAAATGTTGATAGCCATTAATTAGAACAACATATTGTAATTGTATATACAACTTATTGGATCATAATATCCAATATTAGTATGATATATTTTGTTTCTTGTAAGGTAATAAAAATATCGGCCATAATACCCTTCCGTCCCCTATATCCAAGCGCTCTCACTCCCTATCTTCCAATGCAAACTTATGAAATATGTAAACAAATCAAATAAATGTCATCCTAGGATATTGATAAATTCATGAATAAATATTAAAATTTATATATTTCTTTAAATACATAACTATATAGTATATATACATACATAACTATATATATATATATATATATATATATATATATATATATATATAATAAATATATTATATATATATATATATATACTGGTTTACTAAGTACGTTTAGTACATCTCTAAATACTTTAAGCAGTAAGTATAATAAGCTTAAATAGAATATATACATTATATACATATATATATATATATATATTATATGCAATAATATGCAATTATTTATATTTTTACAATTATTTACATCATTAAGTTATTTAATAATGTATTTAAATAATGTAATGATATAAATAATTGTATTATTATTAAAATATATATATGATATGTAATACATATTAATTATATATATATATATATATATATATATATATATATATATATGTAAGGTAATATATACATATTAACTAGTGTTGTCAAATTTTCTAAAAAGTAAGTCTCAGTATCATTAAACAGCTGTATCAGTATCGTATCAGTATCATTCGACAGCTGTATCAGTATCGTATCAGTATCATTCGATAACTGTATCAGTATGGTATCAGTATCGTTTGACAGCTGTATCAGTATCAGTATCAGTATCATTTGACAGAAATCTCAGTATCGTATCAGTATCATTTGACAGAAGTCTCAGTATTGTTTGACAGAAGTATCACTATCAGTATCGTTTGATAATTGTATCCGCATCGTTTGACAGCAGCATAAGTATCGTATAGTGATGTAAACTGTGCACTTAATGGCAGTGTAGTTTCTTCTTCGATATGAATCATCTCTTAAATGTATATACAATATTTAAAATGAATACAAAAATTTAAAATAATGATGTTGATGGTTGCACGAATAATTTTAAAATGATGCAATGTGGATTAAAAGTGTCGCGGATACATACGAAGGGCGGGGTAGTTTGATTGACATTGGCGCCAATTCACACAAAGGGACGCTAAGCTGAGTAATAGTGTCGCGGATACATACACAGAACCGCTATGTTGGTTGAAAATGGCGCGAATAAATATAATCCCAAAGGTAAACATTGGAATGTATTTTAGATATCCAATAATACAAATCCGAAATAATATGAATCTAATATTTAAAGTCCGAAATAGTCCGAATCTAATAGTTAAAGTCCGAAATAGTCCGAGTTAAATATTAAAGTCCGGTCCGAGTCCGATATATCATAAATTATACTGTATCAGTCCTGTATCAATGACCTAAAGTCCGAAATCCGGGTCCGAAGTCCGGGTCCGAATGACAACGCTAATATTAACATATATAACTATTGCAACTAACATTTTAAATGTAGATAATTAAGCGTTCAGTATCTGTATATGTTTTAGCAGTTGTTCGTCGTATAATGAATATATATATATTTGAATTGCTATTTACAATAACTTAGGGGGTGGGGCTTATAAGATTATTATTTGATTATACAATTATAATTGATTTATTTCAACAAAATTCATTTTATAATTTTAATTTTTTAATAAAAAATCTGAATTTTAATTAAATGTCATTTTATGGAATATAAAAACTAATATCATTATACATTAATTAATTACTGACAGAAAATAAATATTTTAATTTTAATTTGGTACATTATATGGTACATGAAGGGGCTTTTATTTTACCAATGGTATATATGATGGTACGAGATAGGATATCTGACCCAGGTTATTTTATGGTACCAATAACCCATTGGTACATTATATGGTATATGAAGGGGCTTTGTACCAATGGGATATATGATGATACGAGATAGGATATCTGACCCAGGTTATTTTATGGTACCAATAACCCATTGGTACATTATATGGTACATGAAGGGGCTTTGTACCAATGGGATAAATATCCCAGGTTATCCCATACAATAACCCTTCTAAATAAATTATGTACCAGACAAATACCATTGCTGGTTACCTGGGTAGTGAAGTTAAGCAAATAATTGATAGTTATACTGAGGTATTATCTTTATTTATTGAAATAAGCAGAACATAATTAATGTTACGTAATAAGAAATTTGTGGTAGTTATGTCTTAGTCGAATTTAGTTAAAAGTCATTGTTCGATAGCCAATTGTGTATTAAATGTAAACACATTTTTAGTTCATCAGAGTTATATATATATACCTATATATCTATCTATATATATATATATATATATATATATATATATGAAACTTGCTTACTTTCTATAATGATCTTTATGATATTCTACTCGAGCATCAGTATACAGGATAGGTATACCTATATGTATACCTAATATATACTATACACAGATATGGGCAGTATCGCCGATATAGTATCTATTAAGGCAAAAAATCGGTATCGTAGATACATTTGTATTTGAATTTATATCTATTATAAAAATTACAAAAGTATTTGTAATCGTATCTACGATAGTATCTACTAGTGATGTAAATGATTCTCAAATATAAAGCATGATGCAGTCTCAGTTACCTTAAAGTCTCAACTCGGCTCGGGCTCGTTTGGTTAGAGTCTCGGTTCGGCTCTGGCTCGTTATGCTAGAGTCTCGGCTCGGGCTCGTTTTTTTTCCGAAAATGAAAGTCTCGGCTCGGCATTAAAAACCAAAAGTCTCGGCTCGGTATCAAAAGCTCGGTATCATGTACATCACTAGTATCTACTAAGACAATTATGTAAACAAATACATTTTATTAAATAATATATCAATTGGACATTATATGTAATATATAATCATATATGTAAATATTATCAATATATTTTTAATAAAATATCTTTTTTAAATATTTAAATTAATTCATTGTTAACAATTATGATATATCAAGTTTTATTATAGTGATATACTCAAAAACCATTATATACATTTATTGAAAACAAAGACATTATTTTGATAATATATTTTATATAATAATTGGTTGATAATTCAAAATTATATATTATATTGAAAGATAAAATCATTTTAATAAATATGATTAATTCTAAATAATAATATATTAATAATTTTTTGTATATTTAATAATTTACTATAACCGTGTTGAACATTCGAAAGTAAAGGTCGCTGATTATTTGTTGTTGAAAAATAATATATTATAATAATTTATATTTCTCTATAGTCTGTAATGGCTCATATAATTTCAGATGAAATAAACACCGGTACACCAACAGATTCATCGTGGGTATCATTAAATGTCAGCTAATTTATTCTATATCATCTATTGAAGAACACGTTATAAAGTATACATATTTAATATGTCTTTTTAAAATGGTATCCCACAACAATCAGTATTTCCTGAAATAATGTCCGGAAATGTTTGCTAGAAAGTTATTTTCTAGCAAGTTAACTACAATTTTAGTTACTTAAGTATGATGCGTCAGCTGTTTTAATACTATTGAGTAAATTGTGTTAAATATCATTACTTCAGTATTCAGATATAGTCCTACTTTTTTGCATTCATACTATACCCTTAGCTGTAACTCCCTAGCTTGACTTACAGTGTTAGATAATAAGGCTATATCATCAGCAAAATCCAAATATTTTTGAACAGTTGGATACAATCTTCGACTTCTCCGGGGACAATCGTAAATCCCGATTCCTCGTCACGTTCGTTGATTGTTTTTCTTAGTGAATAATACTGTACAATAATAAATAGGCAAGCTTACCTAGGTGATATCCCTTTGTATAACTCCTGCTAATATATCAAACTATGCAGATACGCAATCTGGTGAGTATATTTTGTATCTAGTATAAGTATCAGGCCCGTAACCACGCGGGGCGTGTAGGGGCAAATCCCCCCTATTATCGGCTAGGCCCCCCCTAAGATTAGGTAGGCCCCTAAAACTTTTTCACATTAAGTTTTTTTCATATAATATTTACTTGGTATTCAATTATATTTTTATTTTATAATTGTATTTATATTATATTTATTTATTAGAATGTATGTATTTTAGTCATACAAATTATAGTGGCGTTCCAATTCAGTATTTATGGTTTTATAAAATATTTTCTATAATTATGGTAGGGGAAAGTAACCGAATACGGACAGTGCCCGAATACGGACACTCTCGGTATCTCAGAAACCATAAATCCTACAAAAAAATGTTTAATGAATACAATATTCATAATTATAAAAATAGTCTAAAAAAGTATTTTTTATTTTTAAATTATACAAAATATTGCTAATATATCAAATAAACTGATTTTTTTATTACGTTTTTAAATTTATGAAAAAAAATTTCAACTTAAAACTTTCTCAAAATTATATAAATGTATCGATATAATATATAACACTATATTATTAAAAAATAAAGATTCTGAAAATTGAATTTTTATTTTCTATATTTGTTATCAAATATTCATTAAGTTATAAGTATATATCTAGAGGTCATATAAGTTCATAATACGGACACTAAATGTCTTAATACGGACACCCTATAACCAATCAGCGCGCAGCGTATACGCTCATATATGAACAATTCTGATTTTCATAAAAATAACGTGCGTTATAATATTAATACCACAAATAAAGCTAATTCTAAAAAAATTATTATTTAGATACTTAAATTGTATTATTAATTAAAAAATAATAAAAATAAATAAATTATTAACTAATTAAATTACAATATATTTTTTATAAAATTAATTATAAATAACGTAATTGTAATTTGTCTGATTGATTCATCAATACTATATAGTTTATCTAGTGGTATATAGGGTGTCCGTATTATAACACAGGGTGTCCGTATTCGGACATGGGTACCGAATATGGACATCCCTGTTATCTATGGAATTAAAAGATTAAATAAAATTTTAAAATAATATCTATAATCATATACTATTAATATATTGTAATTTTTGAATAAAAATAATGAGTCATAAAAAGTTAAGACCATTTATTGTTAAAGTGTCCGTATTATATTACTTTCCCCTAAATATTAAAAATATATTTTAATTATTTAATTTCATCTGATCTCTGAAATGTTTGTCCTAAATGTACAAGGTGTAGAGCATCTTTTGGAAATAAAATAAGATTATTTGCCGAGAATATTTATATATAATATATATTATAATATATTATATATATACAAAATAACGCAAATTTAATTTATATCTATTTGTAGATTATAGTACTTTTACAGTAAGTGGTTATAATTGAAATTAAGCAATGGAAAAAGAAAATGGTATGATAAATGATCCCAATCATGTAATTTCTTCTATGAATCTAGTAAAAAGATCCAACTGTTTATTGACTATCATTGCACTCTCTTAAAAAGTATTCTTTTTAACTCCTCAATGCTAGATCAGTATGAAATAAAGTTGATTTGATTACATAATTAATTATTGATTATAATTATTCTATATCTGCTATCACTGAGACTTGGCTAACAATTTATGATTCTGCTCTAGATTCCTAACTGACCCTTGATGGTTTTAAAGTATTGCTTGCTAATAAGTATACATCACATCGTCGTGGGGGCCTAGCTCTGTTATTCTCGTCGGAACTTAATATTTTTTCGTCATCCACCCTATGTTTCTCTTCATATGAAATTATTATCATTATAATTATACTTATCTACCTTCCACATTCATCTAGCCTATGGAGTTTCTTAGCTAACCTCTCTTCTATTTTAGAATATTTCACATCAGTTAACACGGTTAACCGTATATTTATATGTATAATATAATTATATAAAAATAATTATTCTTGGTGATTTTAATATTCAAATTAATAATGATAATTATGATTCCTTATCTCTGAATTAACTTATATTTTAGTATTCATTGACGCAACATGTTCCTACTAACACTAATGGTAATACTATTAATAGTATACTAAGTTGATTAACTTAGTTTTATCTTTAGCTGATGCTAATTTTATTTCATATCCCACTAAAAGTTCTCTCACTTTTCCATTTTATTTGATCTGAACTTGCCGGTGACACAAATTAATCGACCTTCTAGATCGTTTCGGAAAATCTCCTCTATTGATAAACCAATGTTTGTTAACTATGTATTCCATCAACTTAACAACAGTATATCTTCTGACTTGTTTACACTTTTTGATTCTTTTAATTTATATAATGCCAATTGGCATTATCTTATTCGTTTGATATTTTTGCACCATCCATTACTCTTATCAACCGAACTTATTTTAAGTTTTCCTAGTTTAATATTAAGATTGTTAACCTGAGGCAGCTACTTCGTAGACTACAATGTAAATATATTTACATATTTGCATATATGCATCCTCTAAATTTGAAATTGATCTTATTTCCATTAAAGATTTCGATCGCTTTACAAGAAAAACTTCCTTCTACCAAATCGTCATACTTTACTGAAATGCTCGGTAGTTATGGAACATCTTCTAAACAAGCTTATAATTTATTTTTCACCTTATTACCAAACTGATTTAGTTATTTGTTCATTGTTTGCCAATTTCTTTCAGCAAAAAATGTCTAACATTTTCAATTGTTACATTAATGTACTTACAAACATCAACTCAGCACGACTCAATCTCAATTTAACATCCATTCATAACCACTTTTCATATTTTCGCTTCCCATACATGACATTGTATTCTATTTGATGAGATCCTTGAAAACCAATTCCCCTTTGATCCTATTCAACTCAATCTATAGACGAAGTATACTTCGTTCATTATCACCATATTTTATTGAACTTATCGCTGAATTCATTCATAGATCTCTTATATCATCTATTGTTCCACACTCAATAAAATATTCATAGATTATTTCGATTTAAAAAAAAACAACTCTTGACCAATCTAATTTACCAAGTTATCGTCCAATATCCCAGTTATCATCCTTATCTAAGACTTCAGAACGAGTTGTGTCCAGAAGTGCGTATCTTCTTCGTCGTAGTACCGAAACTGCACTTACTTTATTCATTAATGATATTCTCATATATCTTGATAATAAAGCCCCATGCTATCTCGTACTACTATACTTATCTAGTGATTTTTATACGCTCGATCACAATATATTGTATCTATTGGATTACATGAAATTAGTTTACATGGCCAATTCTACAGTTGGTTTATGTATTTTATTTTATCTAGAACATCTTCGGTGAAGATTGACTCATCGTTGTATTCTCCTTATTTTAACATATATGGTGTTCCACAGTCTATGTTCTTGGCCCTATATTGTTCATTATTTATATTCTTCATAAAATCAATGTTTCACAAATATCATAATATTAACTATCATCTTTATGACGATGATCTTCAGATATATAGCCATATCATAATTATAGTGATTCAAATATATTATGATCAAATATATATGTTTAATTGTATTACGGATCTCACTAATTGGTTCTCTCATAACTCCATTTCCTATAATATGACTAAAACAATACTATCATATTCTCAAGACACAGTTCTACTCTATCAATCACTCATTTTTTCTACTATCTCTTCCAACTTCTCAATCTATAACTATTCTCGGTTTTACTATAACCTATCAACTAGACTAATCTCTACACATTAATAATATGATACGCATTGATAACTATTTTCTATATAATATTAGAAAATCTCTTTATAAGCTTACCTTTGTCATGACTAAATATTTAATTCACTCACTAGTATTCAGTAGACCTATTTTATAATTATTCGTCATTAATTACCTTATACATTTAGAACATATCTAATCTCTTTTTCTAGAGTATGATTACTTTTACATTTTACTACGTGCTTTATATACGGAAGTTATAGTTTATCGAGCTTTAATAATTCTTGAGAATTAAATTTCATTTTAAGTTTCGGGCTTGTCTCATGCATCCTACCGCTGTCACAATAATATCTACTACCAGCCGTGCATACCTTTCGGACATTATTTCTTCATCTATAGATACGACTATAGTCGTTGAATGCTAAACTTATTCGTTACTTTAACTGCATACCTCTCCTGTTGTTTTTCTTGGTACATTATATCGATCCAAACATACTTGGGATTTAGACTCGGAGTCTTAGTTTCACATTCGCTACTACTTTTCTATGGTCTGGTCACAAAAATATGAAAATGTTATAGGCTTCGCAATTTTTTAGGCTTTTCCTCCATTTCTATCTCACAATTATATAGTCAAATCAGTGTTTCATCATGTGTGGTAAAATACAGATCTATAACTTTCCTATTTTCTTTTGAAATTGTAAGTTAGCTGCTATAGCTGCTACTATAGTAGCTGATATTCTTCCATAATTTCGTTGATCGACTTTCATTGTTATTTGTTGGTGTGTTATAAGTCTATTGTACATATTATGGTAATATCATTGCATTCATGTGCCGTAATATGATCAATCAGTTATGAGATGGTAATTGTTCAATAGTTGTTTGAAGTTGCGCATAGAATACCTTGACAATTAACTCGTTTTATGTTTATTAGAATTTTACTTGCCTCTTTTCGATGATGCATATAGATATATTATAATTTCGAAGTCATCTCTTCTGTTTTTTTGTAGTGTCTTATCAACTTCTCTGACAGACAGAATGTGTACATTGAAAGTTGCTATTTTACATTGTTTCAACAATGTTATAATTTCTACTTATCATTTCGGCACATCTCAATTTCAAAACCCATACACGAGTGTTTAAATGTTCGACGTCATAAAATCCTTATGGATGTGCGTTGTTTACCTAAATTTGTCTCCTGCGGACTCCCGCCGCTGGAAGTATATAATTTGTTGTTGTTGTTATGTTCATACTTTTTCTATTCATGCTAATGAGTGCAGGTGCAACCTATCGAGGGCCGCAACTCCTTTCGTCAGGTTTATGGTGAGTTTTACTTCTCAGTCATCCGATATCATTTCTGATCTTTTCACATAACCATGCTCGGGTGGCTAACAGGTAATATGCCTTGCCAAATGGCATCCTGGATTTTTTCTGGCACAGCTTATCGGTTATTCGCAGCTAACCATTATATAATGCAGTTCCCCTATGGTATATCCCCTATCCCATAACCTCGTGGCCGGTGGATTGGAATTGTAACCACTACATCACCATATCAATTTTCGGATATATATGAAGAAATGTGAGCCTAGGATACTACAGAAACTGAGCTCTCCATAAATGTCCACAAATATATATATATATATATATATATATATATATATATATATATATATATTACTAGCGTACGACGTTAAAATCGTATCTTTTTCAATGAAAATTATACTTAAATTTCAAAGAGCTGGCAATTAGTCTACAATTTTCAAAATTTGATTCAATATCGTTTTACTTATTTATTATTGTATTCACTATGAGAGTTAACTTTCTTTTTATGTATACTTTAAATGTGCATACATTTCTATTGCATTGGTTACCTTTACTATACGACAGTGTACGTCATACATGCTAAACACGTGTATTGATAACAGTATCGCTGAGAGTACAACGCCTTGTGGGACTCCAAAGTTAATGTTATTCGGAGTGTATACACTATATATAGTGTATGTTTTATGTTCACAGAATAGTATACTATTTATAGATCAGTTTTATGTATACAATATGTTCAAGTATGTATCTAATAATGTGAATTATGATATTGGGTGATAATGTGTAAGTATATTCCTGTCTGCCGTTGATTTCTAGAACGAAGACATTATAGAATGTTTTAGTCGTTCATCCACGGTTACATTCGCATGTGATAGGTAATAATTTATTGGAATATCACTGCCAGAGTAATTGACATTATGTGTTGTGACAATGAGTGTAATTATATCATTGTGGGACTACTTGCGTGCAATATTACTGATATGGTATATATCTGAAAGTAACGGAGGTGAAATGTTTATCAGAGTGATGAAAGGTGGTATATTGGTAGATATATATTGTAGGGTGGTTAGTGCTAAGTCGGTAAGTCTGGGAGTATTTTAGTTATTGTTTAGATATTTCAGTAGAATTCGCAGAAAGTATGTCATCAGAGAAAGGGTTTATATGTGTACACATATTGTACACGTAATTATATAGAAGTACTTCTAAGTTGGCGATCAGTTAGAAAATAGGAAATGAAGGTATAATAGTCATTAGTCTTATATATGACTTTATGTATATCATATATCGGCATGTATATCATGTATCGGCATTTGCTGTCGCAATTCCTACATTTTGGAATGCATTGCCAGTTGACATCAGATCAACCGAGTCTGAACCTTTGTTTAAACGTAAAGTATATCATTATTTTATTTCTTTATAACTGCATTATTTAATATTGTTCTTGTTCTTTTATATATATTGTTCTTGTTATTGTTCTTATTTTTTATGTTTAAATTGTTATTTCCTTCATTATTATTATATTATATGACGCCGATAAACATATGATATTTAGTATACTATAGTCAATAAACTATTTAATAATAAAATAATAATAATACTATTATAATAATCTAATAAATATCCTACACACGTTATACCAATACTGTATACACTTTACACTGTGTAAACTATAATGTATACAACGAAGTTTATAATGATACTAATGTAATACAACTAATATTCAAGTAGTAAACAAATAAACTCTCATCTCCCTTTCGCGTGATCCTCTCAACACTACGCTCTTAACACCTAGTTATTATTTAGCTATTGTCTACAGTGTATTGTTATTTGTATCAACACATCGGGTAAGTCGTTAATAGTTAATGAATCATTAAGTATGATAAATATATATATATATATATATATATATATATAATATATATATATACATGGTAATACTATGATGATATATATTATATACCTATACATAACATATAGGTTATAATATTACCTATAGAATTATAATTCTATAAATATGTAAAATAATAAATAATATATTTACACACAATTTAAACTAATTTTGTTTATATGCGATCTTCTACACGGTCTTCTACACATTCTATAGAAAACTATAGTTTTACAAATTATTACACATACAAATACTTTGTGATATATTAATGTCATATAGTACTATTATTATTCATAATTTTATTCTAATATATATATATAATATATGTGAATTAGTGACATTATTTATTCTCCACGTATAACGTTACATCACTATCGCGAGTCATAACCATATCGCCATAATTATTTCAAATTTCACTCCAACCTAATATATATAGAGTTATAATCAGCATGCATATTTATATGTGTGTGTGTATGTATATATATATATATATATATATATATATATATATAGAGTTTATAGGTTCATTATTACATACCACCTGCATTACATATCGCTACATCGCCATAGTTTCAGTTAAAGATGAATCTGTCGATCACGTGTTCTCAATGGCTATTGTTGTTGTTGTTGTGTTCGATGCTGGTGATGACGTCATGCGAAACACGTGTCAGTGACCGACCCTATAACGTAATCCTCGATAACGACACGGCACCTGACTATCCGTTCGAATTCGACAATGTTAGACTGAGTTTTGTAGACAATATGCTATGTAGACAAAGTATACATGTAAAATATACCTTTACACATATATACTTACTTACTTTACTTTAGTCGAGTTATCATATATATATATATATATATATATATATATATATATATATTATATATGTATATATGAATGAATTAATACAATCAGTGTATATACAAAGTCCGCTTTAAGGAGTATCAGTTAAAGCGATATGCTTTATTGATTCGATACCTATATATATTATATTATAATATACATTTTCTTTACTTAAATATAATTTGTAAACCTATATCATATTGATATATATATCTAAAATTAATATATCTAAATATATGTATATTTCAATGGTTATATTTTGTATATTATGTACGTACTATTATATGATTATTATAATGGTGATAAGCCTACCATATATGGTAATAGAGATACAATCGTGTATGGTAGCTATATTAACACTTATTTATAAATTGTAATACTCATTGTTTATTCTATTTACATTTTTGATTCACAAGTATGTATTTATATTTATGATTTTTCATATTTGTATATATATATATATATATCAGTATACATATTGTTGATTATGAGAAATACATGAAAATATGAAAATATGATATTTTGAGAATATCAATAACTTTCTCTTGTTAATAAAACAATTGATTATAGATTGTGTACAATATTAACCATAGTAACTCTAGTAACTTTGCACTATTCATTATAAAGTGTAAAATTTAAACTAGGGGAAATTTACCTAAAACAGACAGCGCCCGAATACGGACACTCTCAATATCTCAGAAACCATAAATCCTAAAAAGAAATGCAATGAATAAAATATTCATAATTATATAAATAGTCTAAATAAGTATTTTTTATTTTTTAATTATTCATAATATTCTTATATATCCAATAAACTAATTTTGTTACTTTTAAAATTTATGAAAACAAATTTCAACTTAAAACCTTCTCAAGAATATACAAATGTATCGATATAAAAATATATTGTTTAAAAAATATATTAAACATAACAATATATTGTATAATATATATATTATTAAAAACTAAAGCATTCTAAACATTATATATATGTATATATAATTTCTATATTTGTTATCAAATATTAATTAAGTTATAAGCATATATCTAGAGGTTATATACATCTCTAATACGGACACTCTAAATGTCTTAATACGGACACCCTATAACCAATCAGCGCGCATCATGTAAATTATTCTGATTTTCATTTAAATCGCATGCGTTATAATATTAATACCACCAATAAAGCTAAATCTAAAAATATTATAATTTAGATACTTAACTAGTATTATTAATTAATAAAATAATAAAAATTTATAAATTAATTATTAATTAAATTATATTAAATTATTCATAAAATTAATTATAAATAATGTAATTGTAATTTATCTGGTTCATCAATAATATATGGTTTATCTAGTGATATATACTATATAATACGTAGACCTATAAACTATATAGGTGTCCGTATTATATCACGGGTTTCCTTATTCGGACATTGGTACCGAATATGGACATCCCAGTTATCTATTGAATAAAAATATTAAATCACAATAATATCTATAATCATATAATATTAATATATTGTAATTTTTGAATACAAATATTGAGTCATAGAATGTTAATACCATTTATTGTTAAAGTACCCGTATTAGGTTACTTTCCCCTATGAAGGATACACATATACATATATACTATATACATATATATATATATACTATATACATATAGATACATATATATATATATATATATATACATTCGAAAGTATATCTAAAAGAAACCTTTAAACATATAGTATTAGGTAAACTTTATTAAACATAGCGTTCACTACATATATCTAGGTACTAGTGTACCGGTGGATATCACGAGTTCAACTGCACTTGAGTCGTGAATGTCATTATTATTTAGTAAATAATAATATTGACGACAAAGTATACTTTTTGATATAGCAATATCATATGATCAATATTTAATAATATATTTACATTTTATATTTTAATTACTTTTTTTACATATAAAATATATTTACATATGTTTTACTATATATAATATATTAATTATGTAAACAAATATTAAAATATGTATGTGAATATATACTAATATATACTAATATATTAATATATATATATATATATATATAAATTAATTGTATTATTATATCAATATATTACAATTAATATAACAACAATATCATGCATCCAGGTTCACTTTAAGTTTAGAAAATATTTATATATAATGAAGAGGTCATTGCGAAATAGATCAGAAGGACATGGCAATGGACATACAATAGTACACACAAACACACATATAAAGCTATCAGATAACTAACACCGTATACTGACACCGAGGTTAGTATTTACATTACACTTACACGTACACTGAAAGTACATTACATCATAATATATACATATATTTATACTAGCCGTACCCGACCCGGCGTTGCTCGGTCAAAGATTATTTTCCTATATATATTATATATTAATTATAGCTATTCCTGATTCTTAATTGCTATATATACAATACAATAAATGTTAGCTGACATACAAAACAAAACAGAAAAATATTTCAAAATTATATTAAAAAATAAAACAAATATTTCAAATATTACAAAATATGTTTTAAAAAAATGTCTAAAACCCAAACCATATATTTGTATGTTACAAACTGCGCTGTATACCTACGGTACCATACGCTTACCAATACGCTTACCGATACGCTTACCGATACGCACAACAATACGCACACACGCACTGTTATCGTTGCATGTTCATACATAATAAACATATATTGTACACGACATCCTATTAATCGTATTCATTCTAATGTATGTATTTAATACTATAGTATATATATATATATATGTATCTAATACAATACCTAACATACCACAGGTCGGATAACGCGAGTACCTACAGCTACTGCCGGTACACGTGAACCCGGAGCGACCTTGACCCTAACTATTACGTATACGTATTCCATTGCGTAATCAACGAGAGTAAATACATGTGATGTTAGACACGACGGGCTCGATAGTAAATATAGTATTCGCATTGTTTTATTGTTGGTAATATTAGTTTATGTTATATTGTTATAATCAGATTGTACGATTTATTTTATTAATTGACTATATATATATATATATATTATTCGTATATTAAAGTGTACCTAACTTAGTATGCTTATCAATTCTTATTTATAATTAATGTATCGCATTTAAAATAAAATCAATATTTACTCAAATATAATATTTATCTTTATCATTCATTGCATATTTATATATATAACCACTTAGAACAATGTATCTTATAAGCATAGATTTATAGTTTACCAAATACAAATATATGCTTATACGTAAACTTTCTAATGAATTCAGTATTGACTTAAAAACTGCCGAGACCGACAATTAATTTACATTTATGATAGGTGAGAGTGCTCTAATATCAACATACATGTAATATCGACACCCTAGATATCTCATAAAATGTAATTCCAATCAACAAATATTCTTGTATACAATGTAATTACATTTCATATATGAAATGTTAATCAATATAATTCTAATTCATATAAGTATAATTTATTTTTTAATTATAAACAATATACTCATTTTGTAGTTACAACTCAAACAACTAAATTTATGAAATTTTAGAAGTATAATATCGATTCTCAATCATTTAAATATGTAGGTATTTTAAATATTTAAAATAAAGCTTATAGATCTAATTATATTTCACAATGTGCCAACAATATTTTGTATTTTCAAAATTTGTTACAAAGTTATAAACTTTTACCTAAGCAACATACATTTTTATTATACCGACACCCTAATTTCACATTAGGGGAAGTAACTGAATACGCGGACATTGCCCGAATACGGACACTCTCGGTATCTCAGAAACCATAAATCCTACAAAAAAATTGTTATTTAATAAAATATTCATAATTATATAAATAGTCTAAAAAAGTATTTTTTATTTTTTAATTATCCAAAATATTGCTTATATAAACCTATTAACTGTATTATATACATTAACTGATTTTTTATTACGTTTTTAAATGTATATAAACAAATTTCAACTCAAAATCTTCTCAAGAATATAAAAATGTACCGATATATATCACACTATATTATTAAAAAATAAAGTATTCTAAAAATTATATATTTAATTTATATATTTGTTATCAAATATTCATTAAGTTATAAAATATATCTACAGGTTATATACGTCCCTAATACAGACACTTTAGATGTCTTAATATGGACAGTGTCCGACGGACACCCTATAGGATAACCCTTTATATAACCAATCAGCGCGTAGCGTATGACATTTTCTGATTTTCATAAAAATCGCGTTCGTTATAATATTAATACCACCAATAAAGCTAAATCTAAAATGTTATTACGTAGATATTTACATTGTGTTATTAATTAAAAAAATACTGAGCTCTCCATAAATGTCCATAAATATATATATATATATATATATATATATATTACTAGTGTACGACGTGAAAATTGTATCTTTTTCAATGCAAATTATACTTATATTTAATTTTCAAATATCTGGCAATTAGTCAAACATTTTCAAAATGTGATCAAATATTTTTTTAACCTGTTAACCTGTGCCGTCGAGTCGTATCCGACCCCTGGCGACATCGATGGCAGCAGCTCTCCAACTCCTCCTACATCTTGAAGCTCGAATAATGTTGAAGATAGTTCCATAGAAGTTTTTCTTTATGCTATCAATCCATTTTTGCCGTGGTCTCCCTCTGCTTCTATAACCCCCCATTCTTCCTACCATTACTTCATATTCCATTCCGCCTGCTCTTATAACATGGCCAAAGTAACATAATGATGCCTTGACTATCCTTGACTCAAGCGTCCATTCTGGTTTTATATTATCAATAATCCATACATTTGTCTTACTGTCCATCCATGTTACTCTTAGCAGACGTCTCCAACACCACAATATTCCAAGATTCTACTCCGTATAATACTATAGGGAAAACTAAAGATTTTACAAGCCTAATCTTTGTTCTGAGGGTAATTCCTCTATCTTTCCAGATTTTCGTTAGTCCCCCCATTGCAGATCTACCCATTGCTAACCTTCTGCGTATTTCCTTATCACATAATCCATCCTTGATTATTAGAGATCCCAGGAAAATAAAGTGTGACACTACTTCAATATGTTTGCCATCTACTACCATTTCTCCTTTGTCTTCAGTCATCATTACTTTGTTTTGCCTACATTTAAATAAATACCTGCCTTTTCACTAGACAACTTTACTCTTTTCATAATTGCTATTAGATCGTTTTTAGTTTCAGCGATCAGTATTGTATCGTCAGCATATCTCAGGTTAGTAATCCTTCTACCTCCAATACTGATTCCCCCATCCCAATCTTCTAATGCCTCTCTCATTATGTTTTCTGCATATATGTTAAACAGTAAGGGGGATAAAATACATCCTTGTTATACCCCTTTCCCTATGTTTATAGTAACAGTTTTAACGAATTCTATTCTTATAGTGGCTTCTTGTTTCGTATAGAGCTTTCTCAGTAGGACTATTAGGTGAACTGTAACTCCCATTTATTGGAGTATCACCCATAGTCTATCATGATCTACGCAGTCGAAAGCCTTTTTATAGTCGATGAAACACATATACACATTTCTGTTGTGTTCTTTGGCTGTTTCCATCATCCACCGTAAATTAGCTATATGATCTCTTGTTCCTCTTCCCTTTCTAAAACCTGCTTGTTTAATAGGTAGTTCTGGATAAGGAAATGTTCTAATCTTTTCTGAATAATTCGAAGGAATATCTTGCTAGTATGATAGATCAGAGCAATAGTTCGATAGTTCCCATATTCTTTCTTATCTCCTTTCTTGTATATCGGGAGATACATAGATTTCTTCCAATCTCTTGGATATTCCTTAGTCCTCCATATGTTATTGAAAAGAATTAACAGTATTTTTATAGATGCATCTCCACCTGCTTTCATAAGCTATATAGGTATACCATCACATCCAGATGATTTCCTATTTGATATATGCTTGATAGCGTCATTTACCTCTGTCTCTAGTATATTAGGTCCATATCTAGTTTCGGGAAAAGTATAAATGATTTTAGACCTCTCCTGTAAAGCTCTTCTGTGTATTGTTGCCATCTAATTTATACTTCTCTTTCTTCAGTAGCCGTCTTTCAGGATCTTAGTTTCATAACTCCGCATCTAGCATCTAGTGTATGATCCAGTTATATATTTTATTTCCTTGTAAATTTATCTCTTGTTCTTCCCTTCTTATTGTTTTCTTCTATTTTTCTACATTTCTCTCTTAAATTTATCTCCTTATCATACCTTGCTTTTTTTGAAATTCTGCATTTAGTTTTTTATATTTTTCTATTTCACCTTTTCCCTTTGTCTCTCTTCTCTCCTCCGCTATTTTTATTGTTTATTCGGTTAACCATTTTGTAACTTTCCTCTTCTTTACTTTTGGTATCCATTTCTCATCAGTCTCTACCACACTATCACGTATATCAGTCCATTGATCTTCAGGATTTTTGCCATCTACTTTTAGTATACTAAATCTATTCTTGAATTCTACAGTATATTTCGTATCAATGTTTTCTATATCATATTTTGGAGTAGTCTTATTTCTTTTAGTTTGTTTGAGCTTTTTCTTGACAATAGCTATTAACAAATTGTGATATGTGCCACAGTCTGCTCCAGGAATAGTTGTTACTCTTTTTGTAGAGCTTTTCCATCGACCTGTACATAAGATATAATCAATCTGGTTTCTAGTAATTTTATCCGGTGACTTCTAAGTATATAGTCTTCTTGCATATTGTTTGAACATTTTATTCATAACAACAAGATTATTTCGACTGCAGAAATCTACCATGGTATCACCTCTTTCATTTCTAATCCACAGTCCAAAACTACCAGTTACCCCAGCTGTATTTTGTTTACCCACTTTAGCATTTCAATCGCCAATTACATACATTATGTCACCTTTTGGAGTTATATCGATTGCTTTTTGTAGGGAATCGTAGAAATAATCCATCTCCTCTTCATCTGCTGTTGAAGTGGGAGCGTATACTTGTATGAATGTGAAATATATAGGTTTACCTTGAATACTAATTGTTATTATTCTGTCACTTATAGGATTGAACCCATTATATTTTTTAAATTGTAGGTAGCTATTAGTATCTGTGTGTTTCAAGACGATTTTCTCAGAAACAATCCTTCCTTGGGGATTTAAGATAGCCTCGTCATCCTTACCGACTGTACTTACACGATAGTTTCGCTCATCCCCAGTAATAATTGAAAGGCTGTCCAACCTGGGGGGCTCATTTTCTAGCCTTATTGCATTTACTTCTATTTGTGCTGTCATCTTTGTTTTCGTATTGTTTTCTTATTTTACTGGAGTAGTTTCCCGTTGCTTTCTCCAGCGCAGTGTTGAAGCCGTGAATGGGGTTGCCAGAATGCCCTCGAGTAGATATGAAGTTGCCGTTGTCCTTACTAGATCATCCGTCTCGTCCACTATTTCTGTCGCTGCTGCTCGATAGAAAATAATCTGTTTTATTTCTGTTTCTATAATAAATGTTAGACTAGTTTTGTTAGAAGCCAGTCATACCCATGCAATGTTTAGCCAGCCAGTCGAGTTCGTTTACCAAGGTTACCCGCCGTGCTGTTCAAGACTACTTGGAGGTAATTGCATCAGGTGAGTACTGTTTGACAGATGATCCTGAACAACCCATTTTCAAAGTATATTGTATAAGGTTCGACTGTTCAGAAACCATCCGTACTACCATACACAATACCCCAAATAACCCAAGAGCTGGCAATTAGTCAAACATTTTCAAAAGTGATCAAATATTTGTTTACTTATATTTATTGTATTCACTATAATATTTAACTTTCTTTTTATGTATACATCAAATGTGCAAACATTTCTATTCCATATATTACTGTACGACAGTGTACGTCACACACACGTATATTGATAGCAGTATCGCTGAGAGTAAAACGTTCGTGGGACTCCAAAATTAATGCTATTCGGAATGGATAGTGTATGTTTTATGTTCTCAGAATAGTATAGATCGTAGATGTAAATTGAGTACCATATCAATTCGTATGAGTTATACCAATTGTGGAGATTTAATGAGTATTATAGTAAAGTATTATAGAAGTATCGCAGGAGAGATATACAAAAATAACTTGGGTGGATAGATTATAATCTGCAGATCGTATTAATTCATCGGTAGATAACATTACAGCAGATTCAGGAGTGAGGTTCGTCCTGAAAGTTTTCTATATTTTTTATAATAATGTGTTGTTATTCAAATAAATATATCTGAAATTAACGGAGGTGAAAAGTTTATCAGAGTGATGACATATTTTACTGTAGGGTAGGGTGGTTATTGTTAATTGTACCTTAAGTTGTACCTTAAGTCTCTAAGTCTATAGATCGATATATACCTATTAGGTATATATAGGTATATATTAGGTATATAACTATCATCTATATACCTATTAGAAGTATTTTAAGTATTTTTTAGACATTTCAGTATAATTCGCAGAAAGTATATCAACAGAGAAAGGGTGTATATGTGTATACGAGTTTTACACGTAATCATATATAAGTACCTATTAGTTGGCGATCAGTTAGAAAATATAAAATGTAGGTATAATATTAGGCTTATATATTACATGCCTTATACGAGGTTTAGACTACACCATGTAGTTATAAATGTTTTAAAATTGGTAAGGAACACAATTTTATAATCGCTCTCCTTACCTATTACGATAAGGAACGCTAACGGATGCTTGTTCACATGATACCATTAATATAAATCATATATGATAAGGTATACATATATAGGACATTGCTTATATTATTATAATATAATCAATGTCCTATACACGTTATACCAGTAATGTATACAGTGTACACTATAATGTATACAACGAAGTTTATAATGATACTAATGTAATATAACTAATATTCAAGTAGTAAACAAATAAACTCTCATCTCCCTTTCGCGTGATCCTCACAACACCACGCTCTTAACACCTAGTTATTGTTTAGCTATTGTCTACAGTGTATTGTTATTTGTATCAACACATCGGGTAAGTCGTTAATAGTTGATGAATCATCAATGATTATATATGATATACGTGTATACAAACACATACACACACACATATATATATATATATATATATATATATATATATATATATATATATATATATATATGTATATATGTATATATATTATGAATATCGTTATCTCATAGTCATAGTACACTTATTGATAACTTAAAAATAATGTAAACGTTTATTATTTTATAACTATATTTATAATTTAATATATTTATATATATATATATATATATATATATAACATATAGGTTTTGAAATTACCTAATTCTATAAATATGTAAAATAATAAATAATATATTTACACAAAATTTAAACGAAATTTAAATTTTGTTTATATGCAACACTATAGAAAACTATAGTTTTACAAATTATTATACATACAAATACTTTGTAATAGATTAATGTCATATAGTACTTTTATTATTCATAATTTTGATTCTAATATATATATATATATATATATATATATAGTGGCGTCGGAAAGATATTTTTTATGGGGGGGCTATTTATTTCTATTTTATATTATATATATATATATATATATATTATTATGGATATATCCTATTATGTATTACTAATATAATTACTAACTATATCTTATTAATATCGTATACCTCTTTAGTCTATGTTAACCCTTTAATATGCAATTAATAATATTTAATTTTTATAACAATAAGTAGGAATATATTGGAAAATAAATAATAAACATTACATAATTTATTATTATATAAATATAGATTTTTATTTATAAATATACCCATCTTAATTGTGTGAATTATTTTTTGATTGATATTTGCCAATACTAATGCATTGAATCTACTATCTAGCATAGTAGATCTTAATAAAGTATTTATTATTCGAGGCCTACTAAATCCACGCTAACATGACACAGAACTTGAATGGAAAACCAATAAAATTTGATCAAATATATTATGCTGGAAAATATTTGTTGAATTTTAGGAGATTTTTCCATCATGTATATCTTTATCCTCATTAGATGGAATTGCACTTATTGATTGATTTGAACATATAGAAATTCGATCTTTCAATCGTTAATTCTTCATACATTTTTTAATAACATCTGTTTAGTGTATACACTAAATAAATTTATATAGAAAATTAATAGGATTAATAAGATTAATCTAATAAACCTTTTTTTCATGAATTATATTATTTGTAATAATAATTCCTTTAATTTATAAGAATGTATAAATGATGTTTCCTTGGTATATAATACGGTTTTAATTTTCATCATTATGAATCAAACAACTCAGTATATTTTATTCTGTAAATATTAATGATAAAGTATATTAACATATTAACTGATAATATCTAATCACATTCTTATATTAACATAACATTAATAATGTTATATTATTTTATCGAGATGAGGTACCTTACATAGTATTTTGAACTTTCATTACTATTCATCTCATACATATTTATAATAATTTATATTATATGTCTTATTATTATTCTCTGAATCAGATATACTTAGATAAACTTAGAAAATTAAATTAGATATATTAAAAATAAAAATAAATTATTATAATATTTTATTATAAACATTTATTAGACGCTATTTTGTATTTTATAAAAAAATTATATAATATGTTTATAAAAGTATATTATTAACCTTGAAGCAATATAAAAACTTGTATATATAAAATATTAAATACTTTTGTTTCTATATCTTCAATGAATGTGTGCAAATTATTGATATCATTATTCAATGTAATTAGAATCATCTTTACTATTATCTGATCCTTTATGTTTATTTATTATTGATTTTTATTATGATTATATATAATCATATATGCTTTCAAGTATATTTTTTATAAATTTTACCTTCAATAGTATTTGTTGGTATCATGAAAGCTTTCACCTTCATATCCAAGCTTTAAAATATCAAACTTTAAATATTCGTGGACAACAAATTTGACTTATTCATATTTTGTAATAATAAATTTTCAATATATTTGTGGTCATTGGTAATATAATCTAATTCTTTATATTATTTCAGTGCATCGATTATACCACTATATTGATCTAATGTTGTTTTAATACATGATTTTCGCAGTCTATCTTGTTTGGCATAATGGTTTCAATGTCTTTGCTTTATTATTATTAGTATTATATACAATCCGAAATGTGATCGTTTGTTCATATAATAATCCCAAATCATGAACCACTCTCAAGGCTTTTCTTATATTTATATTATTATCTAATGATTATGCTATTAAGATTATGCGATGAGCTCCACATTATGTATAAAAAGTTAATGGCGGTCTATTCATTATTATAGTCTTTACTCTATTATATTGACAAAACATATTAGCTGCACCGTCATATTACTGTCCTCTTGATATAGGCAAGTTAATATGTTAAAGTTCAGATAACATTACATTTTCTATATTTAAGTTGTATCCTCACTTATATTGCATATTCCTATGCATATTTCTTTAATTTATAGTTTTTATGTAAAATATCAAACCACCAAAATGTCCTTAAAAAATATCTTGAATTCCATCACATTGAATTGAGAAAGTCCCATTAATTTTAATCTTTCAATACATAATTTAATAATACAGATTTATATAGTTGAATAATCGCATTCTTAATATCACCAGATAACAAGTATCTCTCAGAGATTCTCTCATGAATATTATAATTTGTCATGGATGGGGTGGGGGGAAATAATACTTAGTCCCCCCCCATATGTTTTGTAAAATTCTTTAGAAAAAATTGTTATTAACAAAGATAATATACTATATTTAATATATATATACAATTTATTAATACACATTTCATGGCGGGGGGCAAAACATACTTAGCCCCCCCCTGTTCCGACGCCCCTATATATATATATAGAATTATAATCAGCATGCATATATAATATATATAGGGTTTATAGGTTCATTATTACATACCACCGGCATGATATATCGATACATCACCATAGTTTCAGTTAGAGATGAATCTATCGATCACGTGTTCTCAATGGCTGATGTTGTTGTTATTGTTGTGTTCGATGCTGGTGATGACGTCATGCGAAACACGTGACCGTGACCGATCCTATAACGTAATCCTCGATAACGACACGGCACCTGACTATCCGTTCGAGTTCGACAAGGTTAGACTGAGTTGTGTAGACAATATGTAGACAATGTATACATGTAAAGTATACCTTTACACCCATATATACTTACTTACTTTACTTTAGTCGAGTTATCATATATATATATATATATTCATATATGAATGAATGAATAAAATATAGTGTATAGACAAGGTCCTCTTTAAGGAGGATTAGTAAAAGCGATAATATGTATTGATTCGATACCTATATATATATATATAT
Organism: Osedax fenrisi; assembly: GCA_964019155.1. NCBI lineage: Eukaryota > Metazoa > Annelida > Polychaeta > Sabellida > Siboglinidae > Osedax > Osedax fenrisi. Next base: position 4,799,275 of record OZ025241.1, on the reverse strand, counting down.
ATATATATATATATTATATTATAATATACATTTTATGTACTTAAATATAATTTGTAAACCTATACGGTATTGATATATATATAAATATATATATATATATATATCTAAAATTAATATATCTAAATATATGTATATTTCAATGGTTATATTTTGTATATTATGTACGTACTATTATATGATTATTATAATGGTGATAAGCCTACCATATATGGTAATATATATATATATATATATATATATATATATATATATATATAATCGTGTATGATAGCTATATTAACACTTATTTATCAATTGTAATACTCATTGTTTATTCTATTTACTTTTTGATTCACAAGTATGTATTTATATTTATTATTTGTATATGTTTATTATTTGTATATATATATATATATATATATATATATATATATATATATATATATATACTATAATATATATACTATAGTATATACTATATATATATATATATATATATATATATAACAGTATACATATTGTTGATTGTGAGCCTACATGAATATATGATATTTTGAGAATATCAATAACTTTCTCTTTTTAATAAAACAATTGATTATAGATTGTGTACAATATTAACCATAGTAACTCTAGTAACTTTGCACTATTCATTATAAAGTGTACAGTTTAAACTAGGGGAAATCAACCTAAAACAGAGAGCGCCGAATACGGACACTCTCAATATCTCAGAAACCATAAATCCTAAAAAGAAATGCAATGAATAAAATATTAATAATTATATAAATTGTTTAAAAAAGTATTTTTTATTTCTTAATTATTCAAAATATTTCTGATATATCCAATAAACTGATTTTTTTATTACGTTTTTAAATTTATGAAAATAAATTCTACTAAAAACCTTCTCAAGAATATACAAATGTTCCGATATAAAATATAACAATATATTATTAAAAAATAAAGCATTTTAAAATTATATATATAATTTCTATATTTGTATATATATATATATATATATAACAGTATACATATTGTTGATTGTGAGCCTACATGAATATATGATATTTTGAGAATATCAATAACTTTCTCTTTTTAATAAAACAATTGATTATAGATTGTGTACAATATTAACCATAGTAACTCTAGTAACTTTGCACTATTCATTATAAGTGTACAGTTTAAACTAGGGGAAATCAACCTAAAACAGAGAGCGCCGAATACGGACACTCTCAATATCTCAGAAACCATAAATCCTAAAAAGAAATGCAATGAATAAAATATTAATAATTATATAAATTGTTTAAAAAAGTATTTTTTATTTCTTAATTATTCAAAATATTTCTGATATATCCAATAAACTGATTTTTTTATTACGTTTTTAAATTTATGAAAAAAAATTCTACTAAAAACCTTCTCAAGAATATACAAATGTTCCGATATAAAATATAACAATATATTATTAAAAAATAAAGCATTTTAAAATTATATATATAATTTCTATATTTGTTATCAAATATTCATAAAGTTATAAACATATATCTAGAGGTCATATAAGTTCCTAATACGGACACTTTAGATGTCTTAATACGGACACCCTATAACTAATCAGCGCGCAGCGTATGAACTATTCTGATTTACATAAAAATCGCGTGCGTTATAATGTAATACCATTAATGAAGATAAATATAAAATGTGTATTATTTAGATACTTAAATTGTATTATTAATTTTTTTAAATAAATTATTAACTAATTAAATTAGAATAAATTGTTCATAAAATTAATTGTAAATAATGTAATTGTAATTTTTAAGATTGATTCATCAATAATATATAGTTTATCTAGTGTATATATGGTGTCCGTATTATAACACAGGTTGTCCGTATTCGGACATGGGTACCGAATACGGACACCCCCGTTATCTATAGATATGGAATTAAAAGATTAAATAAAATTTTAAAATGACAATAAAATCTATAATCATATAATATTAATATATTGTAATTGTTGAATACAAATAATGAGTCATATACTGTTAAGACCATGTATTGTTAAAGTGTCCGTATTAGGTTACTTTCCCCTATAAATATATACTATATACGTATAGATATATATATACTATATACGTATAGATATATATATATATATATATATATATATACATTCGAAAGTATATCTTATAAAAGAAACCTTTAAACATATAGTATTAGGTAAACTTTATTAAACATAGCGTTCACTACATATATCTAGGTACTAGTGTACCGGTGGATATCACGAGTTCAACTGCACTTGAGTCGTGAATGTTATTATTATTTAGTAAATAATAATATTGACGACAAAGTATACTTTTTAATATAGCAATATCATAAGATCAATATTTAATAATATATTTACATTTTATATTTTAATTACTTTTTTTACATATAAAATATATTTACATATGTTTTACTATATATAATATATTAATTATGTAAACAAATATTAAAACATTTATGTGAATATATACTAATATATACTAATATATTAATATATATATATATATATATATATATATAAATTAATTTTATTATTATATCTATATATTACAATTAATATAACAACAATATCATACATCCAGGTTCCATTTATGTATAGAAAATTTTTAATAGTAGTAAAGAGGTCATTGCGAAATAGATCAGAAGGACATGGCAATGGACATACAATAGTACACACAAACACACATATAAAGCTATCAGATAACTAACACCGTATACTGACATCGAGGTTAGTATTTACATTACACTTACACGTACACTGAAAGTACATTACATCATAATATATACATATATATATATATATATATAATTATATATTAATTATAATATTGTAAATCGTATATAAAATTATGTTAGTTTGTTTATATTCAATTGATTATTTATTATAATGATTTCTGATAAAAGTATCTACCTATACACATGCCAACCATGTTTCATCAACTTATACTTTAAAATTAACAATCAATAGATTACCATAGTAATATACCTTAATTGTGTACCTCTAATTTACTATTACTTAGATAGATAGATAGATAGATTAATAGTTTATTATATGTACGAATGATATGGGTATGTGGGATAGGGTTAGGGGTTACGAGTAAGTACATATAATGAGACATGAAACACGGATGAATAAAACAAAAAGGAAAAAATAGAATATATACAATAAAAAACATAATGAATTACTCATGCCACTTATTGACTATATATATATAGTATGATATCGCGTAGCATAACAATGATACGTCGCTTGAGATGAGATATCTCAGTAATCATATATTTAAATAACTTAAATGATATATATTAGTAGTCAGTATTACATAGTTTACTGCTCACGGATAACAGTATGCATATCGCAAATGTGAACGTGCATATAACGTCCACGTCTTTAATGTTAGCTAATTAATCTAATTAAGCTAATTAAGCTAATTAAGCCCTAATTAGCTTATTGTACTATGTGTGTCATCTATAAGCAGCGAAGCCGAGTTCACTGCAGTACCACATGTTGCAGGTCCGCTTCAGTATCGGAAACGTCTGCCCTATAACTTAAGCACTATATTTTGTTACTTTCAAACGGCGACTTTATTTGTATGTGTATCATTATAATGTAATCTGTTAATATATATTAGTATTCGTTTGTTTTGTGTATATCAATATGTCGCCCGTATAGGTATATCGTGTTCATGAGTCATATCGCGTGACTCGTATCATACCATATGACTCATGACTCGTATGACGCATATGACTAATATGACTCATAGGACTCTATGTTTATACACCGTTATTATTATTATTATATCTCATCTCAAGTCTCGATTGTCGACCCATATATGTATGTTAAGACCACGCCTGTAACATACTTGTATGCACAGCTCGTACGATTCACTTACTCACTGTATGCAATGAGTCATCCCTAGTTCACTTTTAATCAACTTTATAATTCTAATATACAATTCGTCACTTATTTCTCTCCCTATTTAAACAATATATAAATATATATATATATATATATCTTGTCACTCAGCCGACTCTTGCTTCTCTCTCTCCCTATCTACGATAGACATATTATCTCTACATACACGTCTTATCGTGTAAACCTCACATAAAGTACGTCCTATATGACTAACTATATGACTAACTATATGACTAACTATATGACTAACTATAGGTTATATCTAAACACTCGGACCTTAGGCTATATCGGGTCTATACTACCCCCGCCCCCTTTCAACGCTCTATCCGTACTCATAAGCTTTACTAATGCAACTACATCCTATTATAGGATTCCTATAGGATATTAATGCTAATAAGCTTGTGGACATTCCCTATAGGGATATATAGATATATCTCCCACGTACTTCTCAATGTAACCTTTCTATCACTCTTCGTTTATTCTATTATATATAAATATATATATATATATATATATATATATATATATATATATATGTGTGTGTGTGTGTGTGTGTGTGTGTGTGTGTGTGTGTGTGTGTGTGCGTATGTATGATATGACTAGTCATGTATAAATGACGTATACATATATATACACATATACGTATATATATATATATATATATATATATATATATATATATATATTATCGATGTATAGTTAAAACATATATCATATTAAACATATTAAACATATATCACTCTCAGTTTAAATACTAATCACATTTGTAGTACCGATATATCATTTATAAGTAAGAATACGTTTAAATACTACATTAGATCTATTAATAGAACATGTCCTTACACATACGCGCGTTCATATATGTTCATAGGTATACATATGCTTAGCACCGTAGATATGTACGTTACAAACTGCGCCGTATACCTACGGTACCATACGCCTACCAATACGCATAGCAATACGCACAGCAATACGCATAGCAATACGCACAGCAATACGCATAGCAATACGCACAGCAATACGCACAGCAATACGCACACAGTGTTATCGTTGCATGTTCATACATAATAAACATATATTGTACACGACATCCTATTAATCGTATTCATTCTATAGAATATTATAATATATGTATTTAATACTATAGTATATATATATATATATCTAATACAATACCTAACATACCACAGGTCGGATAACGCGAGTACATACGGCTACTGCCGGTACACGTGAACCCGGAGCGACCTTGACCCTAACTATTACATACGTATTCCATTGCGTAATCAACTAGAGTAAATACATGTGATGTTAGACACGACGGGCTCGATAGTAAATATAGTATTCGCATTGTTTTATTGTTGGTAATATTATGTTATGTTATATTGTTATAATCAGATTGTACGATTTATTTATTAATTGAATATAGTCAACTATATATATATATATATATATATATATATATATATATATATATATATATATATATATATATATATATATATATTATTCGAATATTAAAGTGTAGCTAACTTAGTATGACTATACATTCTTATTTATAATTAATGTATCGCATTTAAAATAACATCAATATTTACTTAGGTACTCAAATATAATATTTATCTTTATTATGCATTGCATATTTATATATATAACCACTTAGAACAATGTATCTTATAAGCATAGATTTATAGTTTACCAAATACAAATATATGCTTATACGTAAACTTTCTAATGAATTCAGTATTGACTTACATGTAAGTTTGCAAACTGTCGAGACCGACAATTAATTTACATTTATGATAGGTGAGAATGTTCTAATATCGACATGCACGTAATATCGACACCCTTTATATCTCATCAAATGTAATTCCAATCAACGCATATTATTGTATACAATGTAATTACATTTCATATATGCAATGTTAATCAATATAATTATAATTCATATAAGTATAATTTATTTTTTAATTATAAACAATATACTCATTTTGTAGTTACAACTCAAACAACTAAATTTATGAAATTTTAGAAGTATAATATCGATTCTCAATCATTCAAATATGTAGGTATTTTAAATATTTTAAATAAATCTAATAGATCTAATTATATTTTACAATGTGCTGAAAAGATTATGTATTTTCAAAATGTGTTACATAGTTATAAACGTTTACCTAATCAACATACATTTAAATTATACCGACACCCTAATTTCACATTAGGGGAAGTAACTGAATACGCGGACATTGCCCGAATACGGACACTCTCGGTATCTCAGAAACCATAAATCCTACAAAAAAATTGTTATTTAATAAAATATTCATAAATATATAAATAGTCTAAAAAAGTATTTTTTATTTTTTAATTATCCAAAATATTGCATATATAAACCAATTAACTGTATTATATACAATAAACTGATTTTTTATTACGTTTTTAAATGTATATAAACAAATTTCAACTCAAAATATTCTCAAGAATATAAAAATGTACCGATAAAATATAACACTATATTATTAAAAAATAAAGTATTCTAAAAATTATATATTTAATTTATATATTTGTTATCAAATATTCATTAAGTTATAACATATATCTACATGTCATTTAAGTCCCTGCTACAGACACTTTAGATGTCTTAATACGGACAGTGTCCGCCGGACAACCTATAGGGTAACCCTTTATATAACAAATCAGCGCGTAGCATATGAACTTTTCTGATTTTCATAAAAATCGCATGCGTTATAATATTAATACCACTAATAAAGCTAAATCTAAAATTTTATTATTTAGATATTTAAATTTTATTATGAATTAAAAAATAATAAAAATAAATGAATTATTAACTAATTATATTGATTGTTAATTTATTTAAGCAAATACATAGCCGAAAATATAATCGAAAGTATAAAGTATAAATATTTGCTAACGATAACATACGTTATAGAAATAAATAAAGAATAATACGAAATTAAAAAATTAAGGAAATTAAAACGTTTTACAGTTACCGTAACTATATTATATTAGAATAAATTATTCATAAAATTAATTATAAACAATGTAATTGCAATTTGCTTGATCGATTTATCAATAATATATAGTTTATTTAGTGGTATATATGGTGTCCGTATTATAATACAGGGTTACCGTATTCGAACATGGGTACCGAATACGGACAGCCCTGACGGGGGGGGGGGGGTCCCCAGTTATCTATTGATTAAAAGATTAAATACAATTTTAAAATCACAATAATATCTATAATCATATATGATTATATATAATATTAATATATTGTAATTTTTGAATACAAATAATGAGTCATAAAAGTTAAGACCATGTATTGTTAATGTGTCCGTATTAGGTTACTTTCCCCTATAGATATAGATAGGGAGATCTAGCGGGAGAAGGCTAGATATTACTTTATCGTCGACGTATGCTTCAATATCTACCTAGCTCTATATATATATATATATATATATATATAGAGTTGGGTAGATATTGATAGTATAATAATGAGATAGGAAGAGTGAATATGCAATATTTACTATGTATTATTTAATTAGCATTATTTAACCATAGTTAATTAAAAAATAAATATAGAAAAAATTGCGAAAACAAGGTAAATATAGCTATCTTAATTTAAAGCTATTTGACTAAAGACATAAAAAGAAATTAAATGTAGTGGAGAGCCGGGTTATATGAACATATTTGTATATGCATTGCTATAATTATGGAAATTAATAATCAAGTTTTTTAAATCATTTAAATTATATTAAATAGATAATCATTTTATCTAACTAAGGTATAAGTTTTAGATATTATTAATATTTATAAAGTTACATAATTTCAACCAATATTTTTTTTAAGTTCATTCATCCCCATTCACGGGTATATATTGGCAACAAAATCTATAAATTAATTATAATTAAGAAATGTGAAGATTAAATTAATTATAATAGTGATGTGATATTTAGTAAAGAGGGACATATCAATTACTATTACGACACTGGTTATTACATAATATTTATTTTAAACATTTATTTATTAAAAATAGTTAATTATTACAAAAATCGCAAAGCTTAACATTAATTGAGTCATGTATTTTAAGGGCAACAATTGTAATCAGTGGATACATTTGAATGAATCTTAAGACCTAATTCAGTGTCATATTCGATAATTTCGATGCATGTATATATTATAATGCATATATATATATTATAATGTATTATAATACAATATATATATATATATATTAATATTCTCGCTTATATAAACAGTATTCATATAACCCCGTTGTTGGTGGTTCATTCAACCCCATTTCAAATAGTTGTATTGTTTAAAAAAATTATAATAATTATGTATTAAGTTTTAATTTAATTTTCTATGAATATTATATAAATATATATATAATGAAACTACATCAAATGATTACTAAATATGTTGTAATGTTATTTACCTTGCATGGAAGTATTACTTTTAATTGTATTTTATATTAAATGTTGATAACATATTAATTATCTATATTTAAATAATACAAATCATTTCCGTCGATTTATCACGATTTATATGATACCAGTCCATTAAAAATAATGATTCTTATACAAATACAATATATTGTAGAAAACTATAGTTTTCTCAGATGGCTAATGCAATACACTTGTTCATACAACCACCACTATTCCCAATTATAGAGTTTCGAGACACCCTATAATGTTCTATACATTGAAGGGTTTTGTAAACGAAGCCATTCTTATTGATATTTAATAAATTAAAGGATTTTAAAGCTATTATTTATGTACTGAGGTTACTATTTATATATTTGTGTAACTATAGTACATATTTGTGTTAGTAAACCGATATATTTAAAACTACATATATACATTTTAATAATATATTTTAGGGGTTCACATCAACTCCGTGTTTTAATAATTTAAGAGTTTAATATGCTTTAAAACAGTAACTATAATTATTAATAGTAACAATACATCGCACACCTGAAACACCCCCTATCTCAACTGTCAGTACTTATGTTATATCAAGTTAACCACCTCGCATAGCTAATCGTATAACATCCCCAACTGTAATTGTTAACACAGATGTGATCACCAAGTACCTACTTATTATATAGGTACTATGTAATTTCTCTAGTGTTTATTCTCCTTACATTAATGATCTAATAATGTAATAACGGTGCGGTCTAATTCAACATATCTTATTTATCCTATTTTGGGTGTATTTAAAATATATTATATTAATTGTATATAGGATACGATATTGAATCGTATTTGTAAATCTCCTAATAATGATTATATTGCTAAATATATTAAATATGCTATCGTTAAGTAAATTCTGAAGAAACCCTCTCTTGATCCTGATCATTTTATGAACTAAAGAAATATTTCACAACTTCCCATCATTAGTAAAATCATTGAATGCATTGTTAGTTGCCATCTGATATGTTATCTTGAGAATAACAAGTTACTCGAACTCTACTATAGTATATATAGTAAATAAACCTATATATAGTACATATATATTACATATAACATCATATTCCACTGACATTTCTCTCAACCATATTACTGATACGCTGTATTTCTGGTTTATGCATTCTCACGGTGCACAGCCTACTAATCTACCTATCGAGCGCATTCAATACACTGCATCAAACTATCCATATTGAACGCAATAACAATCTTGCATTTGGAGGATATTCTCAAATATTGTTAATTTTAATTTTGCGGATCGTAATTCAACTTTTATAGTCAATAATTGTATTTTAACTCCTATATATAGAGCTGGGTTCATCATGGTTAAGTCATTGGGACTTCATCATGTATATATATATATATATATATATACAATGGTATTAATATGATATTTACTATAAGCTAATATATGTATACTGGTGATTTAGCTTATACTAAACTAAAGTCGGGCAAGTTATGATATATCATAATATGCCTGAATATAGTTTGTAACTTGTAGAGTGTACTTCAGAAATATATATTTTATGGTTAGAAAATACCATCTGGTATATTTTATATATCGGAAATATATACATCTAATATATAAATCTAATATATTTAAAAGCGAATTACTGAACATGTCTCATATACTAGCATATTTGCCATCATTGATGTTAAATTGATGTTAAAGCAATACAACGTTCTGTTCAGTCCGTGGATAGTTATTTATATGTTGATCCTTGTATATTTGCTATAGCATATATAGCTATAACATATATGTACACATTTGCAAACTTCCTTTTACGTATTATAGTTTATATTAGAAGCAGTAGGAAAGAACATAATGCTTTACGCTTATTACTAAACAATATATTAATTATCTATTAGCATCACTACTTATTATAATAGATCATCGCGGATCACTCTGTATAGGTATCAATAGTAGATATACCTACTATTGATGACTGTATACTGACATCAGTATATATAAGTGTATATAAGTATATACAACAACACATATACAATAATATTAGCATTTCTATACACCATATATATATATATATATATATATATATATATATATAATATCAATCTACACAAACGACGTTCGTCGAACGTAATCTTACAGATATGTCTTATATTATTCATACAGAATAATCTTAAGTTGCTTTCATTTAGAAAATGATGTAATCGCTGTTTATAATGTTTTGCATAAACACCATAGTTGTTGGGTAATTTATTTACTATTAATATATATTATTTCTGATATATTATTTCTAAAACTGTTTGTGTGGATCAGTTGTCTAAAGCGTCAGACATACAATTAGTAGGACACGAGTTCGAGCCTAGTCCGGACCATTACAATATGTCTTAACATATTATTTAGAAGTGGTTTTAAATAATGTTGTATAAATAAATGATCGGCTATCGTTAAAACCATGGATGCATTAACACGAGAGCAGCTTCAATGGGAAATTAGAGCCATATATTATCATAAGTGAAAACTTCATCTAGGTTCCTGGATGGGATGAAAGGGCTCCACTAAAATAAATTAACAATAACAATATATGTTTTTGTATATCATTTTTTGAATCTTTTTCATCATTTTTTATATTTATTTTTATTTTTTATAATTAAAACCTTATTAGATACGCTATTGCATATTGTATGTCCTAGGACAGCTGTTATTGACATACCTCGTATTAGTTGGCTAGCTTTTGTTATAGTATTTTATATATTAATTATTTATTATTTATTTAATTATATTTAAATATGTTTATTATATGTATATATTGTTTTAAAATAAATGTGAAATATATATATTTATAAATAACATTACGTATAACCATAAATATTAGAGTGGGGCCCCTCAATGTATCGCTCACTATATATATATATATATATATATATATATATATATATATATATATATATTGTAGTAAACTATCAAAGATTTTCCAAAGGAACATCTTTTGGAAAATCTTTGAAACTATATTATACTTTAGTATACTATATTGCCGTTTTTACCAGACTAACAATTATAATCGTAGTGATAAAGTAAATGTAATATACACAATTACGTATATTTATAATGTACTTATTTTAGATATCATCGCTTAGAATTAATTGTTCATGTCATATGTAATATATTGACAATACAAATCAAATATTTGATATGAACTTTTATATTCAGATACATAAAATATACATACAATACTTTATATGTATATATGTTAAATATGTGTGTATATATTTATGTATATATATATATATATATATATATATATATATATATATATATGTTAATATAATATGCTGTTGAAATACTAGTAATATAGAATATACAAATATTGGAATCACATTGTCTGCAGAATGGTATTATGAATAGTATTATAATATTTTATTTCACGGTTAAGTGATTTTATCGTATACACTTATTGGATGCACGTCATAGAAATATAGTTGATAAATAAATATATAAACAATAGATCGTGTATTTCTAACAAATACTTTAAAAAGCAATTGTAATTTTAAAATAAATATTGAAAACTATTCAGAAATACAAATCACATAATAATAGTAGGACAACAAAGTTATCACTTTATTATATATATATATATATATATATATATATATATATATAGATCATATGTCCTATTATGTATATTAATTTAATATGACATACCTTTATTAACACAATAAGAATACACACACACAAACACACACACACATAAAGTTAGAATATAGCTCGTTTATAAAATACTCAAGTAATACAATCGATCGATTATAATAGTATACTATTATGTATATAGGTATGTATATACCTACTGTATACATTGTTAAGTTCTATAAATAGATTCGCTGGACGGATGAATGCGTTTCTCAATATCGGTCATCGCGTTATTTATAATGATCATTACGTAATCCAGCCAGCGGTCGTCGTAGAGGTCATTATAACTTTCGATGTTAAGCCTTAGTTTAGCGGAGAGAGTGCGCCTATTACAAAGGTGTGAGTGTGTGCGTGTGCGAGTGCGGGTATTATAAAGGTGTGCGCGTCTCATCGTAATTGTATACTAGAAGTGCATGCAGCCTAATTAGTGAACTATTAGTACCGGCTACTGTTACTGGTGCGAGGTCATACTGTCGAATATTATCATATTAATAAATATAACTATCTCTACAATATATTGTATACATAGTTAGTATAATAGTACACTATAGTACACATTCTCTGTATGTGATTTTAATGTCCATACATTAGTTTATATATAGCGTACACTTTCTATGTTTTATAAAAATATTATATCTTGTATTAATACGGTAAATTCACATGTTTAATATATAAAGAAATCGTATATTTTATATTAACATTTTTCGAAAATGAAAGAATAGTTCAATCATATAATACATGTTGTGATGATGTATCGGCTACATTGTATATTGTAGGTACATTGTACATACAGGTAGACACTGTAGTAAAAATGGCAAGTAATTGAAGTACATTTAATAGTGTATGTACAGTTATGGCGAAGTATACTTATATGTTTAATATTATTAAAAGAAGGTATATTTAAAAATAATTTAAATAATATTAATAATATTATAATATATTATATTAGATATATTAGATATATTAGATATAAAATATAGATATATCTTATTGTTTTGAAAGTAGACGCATCACGTGTCGCACAAACATTCACGTAATCATTAGAACGGAATTCATTGTGATCAAGCGACTCGTAATGGATTATTTGATCTTTAATGGATATGAACATAACTCAATTCATTAAATATGCAACTAAATAAATATAAGATGTGTCCGATACGCGCTCAACACGTGTACACACTCTCTTACACGTGTATACACACGCGTACACACGCATACACGAACGCCCGCACACCATGTTGTATACGCTAAACCACGCCGAGTAATCCTAGGGTTATAAATAACCGCTATTACGAGCAGTCTATTTATAGAATTGAAACTGCCCAGAAGATAGTTTACAGGCGAGGCGGGCGTCTATAGAACGCGCGCGCGCGCTCGCTCGGGCCGGGGAACGCCTACAACGCACGCGCACACTCTCTCGGCCAGAACTTCATAGCGATGCCGACACTCCGACAGAATGCAACGTCTCGATAAAGTTCTCCCGCTCGGTGTCGCCCTGGTGCTAGCGTTAATCTCGTCTTCTCTCGGCAACGTCCCGGATCTCGGCGTGTTAGTACCACGCGCTCCGGTGTGCGACTATTGTTCTCCGCACACTCTCTAGTAGTTACGTAACATTCGATGGAGCGCTACAGCTGCGCACCGTTATCAATACCTTCACACAATAGATACCTTCATATATTATATAAGTTATATATATCCCCGATGAAACCTATATATATATATATATACCCGCGCTGTATTATATAAGATGTATGTGCAACGCGTGTTTGGTTTATGTAAATTGTAATTTTAAATATATATTCGTGAACGGATTCGTTCGCGCGCACGCTATGTGGAACGTACGCATGCGTTTACATGCGTGTGCGTGTGTGTGCCCACGTAAGCTGCCCGTAAGCTCTGCTAAGCTGCGCATTGTACGACCTACGTGTGTATGCGTGCGTGTGTGTGTGCGAACTTGGAGCCGAGAGTGTAATCCCGCCGCTGAGACTGCGCGTGATCTATCGATGAATAACATTATCATTAATACCCCCTATTCTTCTCTATCTGGGTTGTATTGTCAGCGGTGAGGGGGGGTTATAGGTCATTATCGTTTTAAATCAACTCACTCAAGTTGAATAATTAATCGAATGTATATATGTATATAATGTATGTATTATATATCACTTATCATAGCTTATACATTATATATATATATATATATATATATATATTAATTTTTAAGTATATATCGATATATATTTTTCTCTTTCTCACTTACTCTCTCTCTCTTTCTCTCTGTATATATATATATATATATATATATATAACATATATGCTATTTTACATGATTATTACTGATATATTAGTATCACTTATACATGTATAGCGGTGGTACATAGGTACGAGCTTATAGCTATACATACATACTGCGAGTGCGTATAAGTTTATAGTTAACAGTGTTCTAGTATACTAATTAGGTGAGAGCGGGTGTGTGTGAGAGTGAAAGTGGTTGCACAACAATGGTATTGTTAGGGCGAACAATAGGCAGATTAGTTATCATCAGTATACCGTTACAGCTACTGTTACTGCTACTGCTACTGTTACCGCTACGGTTACTGCTACTGCTACTGCTACCGATACTGCTGTTACCTATAGCTGTACACTAACCAGTTATAATTCAACCGTTAGAATCACACATACACACACGCACACAGGTACTTTGTTAACGTATACCATATACTCGTTATATATATGTGTGTGTGTGTGCGTATGTGCGCACGTATGTACGTATGTGTGTGTGCGTGTGTGTGTGTGTGTGCGTCTGTGCGGTGTTAATGATGTGTTTACCTCAACTAAGTATGTATATATATATATATATACAATTGTATTAATATATTAATAATTAGTATATACTTAGTATATACATATATTATAGAACTATAATATCCCGATGAGTGACATGTTAACTAATGACGAGTCACATGACATCAGAATCACGTGACTTCAGAATCACGTGACACCAAAATCACGTGACAAGAGGTTCTCCTTATTAGATTAACAACGATTCGTGTCCGAGGATAGATCAATATTAATGATACCTGTATTAATTGTCTAGTAGAGCTCCGTGCACTGAATGTATTGTGTGTCTGTGTTAGCTCTATTGTTTGTGTATTATACTACACACGTTGGTTAAACTGGGATAACCTATATATATATATAGGTTACCTATAGGCTATCCCAGTATATATTATACTTATATATATATATATATATATATATATTATACCAGTATATAGTATACTGAACATTAAAGTAACAATATATATATATATATATATATATATATATATATATATATATATAGTATGATACATATAATATATACATATGTTTACATTGTCTTTATTCTGTGATCTATTTCATGATTGATAACAACTTTACTAGATGTAATGTTTCATGTACGCACGAAAGCTCGACATCCACGCGATATTCAGTGATAAATACCCACCGTATGCATAGAACACACGCGGTATCTATCATGTTATATTATGTAATACTAGTTAATAGCGGTATTGTTTATTCGCTATAAATCATAATAGACACACGAGCGCGTATAGACCACAATACATGTATTGTTATACCCATACATGTATTGTTATACCCATACATAGCTCGGGCTGTACGCGTGTATTGATTTTAGGTTGAAGTTTAGATTTTAGATTTAACTTTATAATAGTACAGACAATATATATATATATATATATATATATATATATATATATATATATGTAATAATATCAGATTGGCAATAGCATATATATACGTCGTTCAATGCATAAATTTTACTAAGTACACATCTAAACAGTGTATAATGTTAATAGCCCACCTACAATGTACCCAGTACTTGCTATAGTGTACCTAATGTATACCTATAGATGGGTAACACGAGGGACTTCGCATTGAACACACACACACACACACACACACACAAACACACACACCTGTTACATCGATGTTTGTACGCGCTCGTGTGTGTATGGGTGCGCTTGTATAACCGCTTACAACATGTGTTATACTCTATTACTCAATGTATATTATATACTATATACACACACACACGGAAACACGTGTATACTTATATATATATATATATATATATATATATATATATATATATATATATATATATATATATATATAAATATAATAATTACACTTACAATAAATATAACAGTAAATACATTAACTCTTTATAATAACAAATATATGTTAATGTAAAGGCATTCCTATTCTTAGTATTATAGTATATTATATAGCAGTTATAACTACTAGGTAAGAATTATTGATATGAATGAATTAACTATAGTTTATTTAAAAACACCGAATTGGAGTGGGAGCCTTCACTTATGTAAAACGTAACAAACAAACAAATTGATAACAATGAACGAATTGATTCCACAGAATTGTGGTTTATACAAACATATTATAATATATAAGTGAGGTATTGTACATAGTTTAGGTGATTTTTCAATTTAATTCAAAACAATACGATGATTGTTTCTTGCGTATATCATATGGTAATATATTCCATGTACGAGGAACAACGGAGGAGAAGGAATGCGAGCTAATATATTGTATTAAAGTATTTACTATCAATTATTTGCATATAATCACATATTCCGATTATATATATATCTATCATTATATATTCCGCATTTTAATATATTGCCATGGTAATATAATATATAATATATATATTACACTATCCTATAGAATATGTTATAATATCCTAGTGTATACATTGTATACTATACTGTATACAATGGTATGACAGACTTAGCGAGGCATCATTAGAAACATCTTCGACATTATACACTGTATACTATAGTGTACTCTGACCTACATTATTATCTAGGCCGTAATTAGAATAGTAATGACTAATTGATGCAGCTTCACATCAAAGGAACACACGCATCGAAGTTATCACACGTTTGTTTATGTTACGGCATCGTGTTACATAACACTACTACCGCGTGACTACTCCCACACGTGACTACTGACACGTGACTACTACCACACGTGACTACTAACACATGTGACTACTACTAACACGTGACTACTACTGACACGTGACTAAACACATACCCGAGCTTGTTCTCTGGAGTTATCATAGGTTGTTGATGACGTAACTATTCAAACATACACATGACTTACGTAATTATACATGGGTCGTAATTATATATATATATATATATAAGTTAAGACAACTAAAGGTAGTAGGTATTTGTAAAGTAATCAATAGTTAATATCTCGTCAAGATTACACTTCTATAGAAGTATTATATATATATATATATATATATATATATATAATACTTCTATATACTATAGTATATATATACACCTATAGATACATTATTAGGTATACCTATTAGGTGTATGTTACATCACAACTTCAGGATTACATCACACTCTAAATATAGGTATTGATATGATAATACCAAAGCCCTTTGATAATACCTACATTAGGTCATAACCTATTTAATCTATATAACGTGTAACCATAGCTACTAATAACCATATGATTAAAGTTAATGTTTATATTCAATAGGTATGTGTATTCTATCTAGAATAGATAAACTGCTGATATTGACATAATACCTATGACACAATGTCACCGCTTGTCATCGCGTGTCACTATGCCTCAACACGTATCACCCGAGTGTCACCTGTCAGTTTGAATGTATCTGCGCGGGAACACTCAACCTTACGTACCGAATGCGTTAATATCAAAGTAACGCCTTCATTCCTTTGTGTATACACATGACTCTTATGGAATTCCATACTTATTGCCCCTATAGGGGCGCTGCAACAGGGGACGGGGGGATATGTCCCCCACTTTAAAATCTAGGGGGACCTCCTATGTATCTGTCCCCCTCCCTCATTTACCACAACATTTATTTTGAATGGTTGGTCCCCCCTATAGGGGTTATACGTATATGCATGTGTATAGATGCAAAATCGTTCCATCGTCCTTACTGGCAATATATAGACAAAGACTATAAACTAAGTACTATATTGAGCGTGCATTGTAATCTCCCGTTGGATGATGCATCGCTATAGGTCAATACCGCCCACTTATGTCCTATAGGACACATCTCTATCGTTACAATGTTGCGTCACGGCCAGAACAATGACCTATTACGACACTCTTCACTGACCAATCAGCGGACAGCTTCCGCTAGTGGGCGTTACTATCGGTTTATCTGCTACGTAATACTCACCGTTTCCGGTTTACCTGTCACGGGTACCGTGGGTAATCGGTACCCGGATGTAGGTGTATACACCCGCATTGTACACTATTGCGTAATAGTTGACCTAATTGACCTAAACACGTAAAGCCACAGCTATGCTATCATAGTATTGTATGCTTAACCTATGCTAAGGCTATATAGGTATATACATGCACTACTTATACACTAGCTATATTTACGTAATAGCTCAATAGAGTTATATATATAATAAACATCTAACAAACTGAACTATGTAAACAGGTGTATATTATTTTAATAATAACTCAATACAAGATAATAACTATATATATATAGCCTACTTTTATGTTCACAACCTACTTATAAGTATGCATATATTGTATACGTTGTATAATACACCCGATGATATATAACTATGTATATTCTAACCTATTTACACAACAACTTAGTCTATGTTCATGTAGAATATCGAATGTATATAGTATACTGTTAATACCTTCCCATCTTCTTCCCGAATGTATGTGTGAAATAGTCACACGATACCGGAGTTATGCGTCATAGTCATTAGTCGTCGGCATATAAGCCGGTACAACAGTAGGTTACCGTACACTGTCGGGTTACTGTCGTATACTTACACTATAGGTACCTACTTATATGTACCTACTTACTGTTGTAGCATACATCACGTGACTAATGTCGTCATGTTTGTAGCATTCTACCGAGGACATGATATTGATGTGATATTATATATATATATATATATAGTATCGTTGTATCTAACGAGTGTCCACCTTATTATCCATATATACATGTGACTATCTGTCCTCTTACACCCTTAGTAGTGTACCGTATATACTAGCTTATGCCACACTTTGAATACTATTGATATTTAGTGGCTATAGCCTGTAAGTATTCAAAGTGTAGCATAAGCTACTATATACATATTTATATACATATTTATTTAATGTATCGTATTCTTACTTGATCATATACGAACTATAGTTATTTATTCCCTATTCCAAATATCGTTTATACTTACATTTATATATTAATAAGATATAAATAATATATATATATATATATATATATATATATATTATATTTAATATTTAATATAAAATGGCATTCCTAAAAAAACATGCACAAATCTATTAATTTTTAATATAAATGGCATTCCTAAATAAACATGCACAAATCTATTAATTTTTAATATAAAATGGCATTCCTAAATAAACATGCACAAATCTATTAATTTTTAATATAAAATGGCATTCCTAAATAAACATGCACAAATCTATTAATTTTTATAATATATATTCATGAAGAGTTGCTGACATATATGTCTATAGATGTAGAAGAGTTATTATCAACCATTCCGCAATACCTTATATTTATTTACAATTAATTACAAAATCGGATAGTTTGTATTCTTATTGAATCCATAAAATTAAAAATTCATTTATATAATTGAAACCCAAGAAAAACCGGAAGGTTAAACCTTACTATTATCTTAATTTAATATAGGATAATATATATATATATATATATATATATATATATCGTACACACAATGATGTACTCTATTCGTATCAATCATAACAATGTATATAATGATAACTACATTATATAATCATGCCAATTCCCATCGAGGCTTATCTTTATCTTAACATATCTATCATTATTATAATACAATTATATGTTCTATACACGCTTGTTTTACTACATCAATACCTCCCTGCCCATATATGGTATGCGTGTGTATGTGTGTGCTTGTATACAATCACTCCTCCTGTGCTGTCCTCGGCCAGCTAGCCCTCATTAATGGCCCGGCATTAACATTGTCCACTACCTTGACCGCGAGCTAGCCATGGACATGTTGGTCACGTGGTGTGTATCTATCACAGAGCTAGAGAGAAAGCTTTTCTCTCTAGCTCTGTGCTATCTAGAGGTGTATTGTCATTCATCAACTATAATAGTATCCTTCATCAACTATAATAGTATCCTTCATCAACTATAATTGTATACTTCATCAACTATAATAGTATACTTCATCAACTATAATAGTATACTTCATCAACTATAATAGAATATACACTAATATAGACATCATATCACCTCTTTTAAGTATTACAACTAGTTATATTCATTAGTGTTATAATCTTAATATTAAATATTAATATTAATATCTAAATTATAACTTATTTATTAAGTTATTATTAGTATTACTATTATACTTATTGTTCGTATACGTGAGTTATTTATTTGTATTCTACATATATTTTGTTATTTGTGAACTTTCAGTGGTTCGTATACGAAATAAGCATATCTTATTTCATGCACATTACATTAGAATTATATACACTAATCAATTGACATATAATGTATCTGTTTACATATACCATATATCATTCACATATCATTGTCCTCACGACGTTAGCACCACGCCCCACGACGTGTGGGCGTATATAATTATAAGGATATTAGTCTTCATTCTCCTATCTTCGGTGATGTTCACGAGTCCTTACAGACATTCCATTCAACTATGTTATTTCCTAATGTTTCTTTGTCTTAAATCTCTGACAGTTCCCTGTAAGATTATCTGCTGTCATACTATTTGTTCTCGACCTTTGAATAGATGCCTTTACTATTTAATTTTTAGATTTTCACCATTATTGATAAGATATCACTAGACAAATTTGTGTTTGCAGGTTTATCGGTGATTCTTTCCCGTATTTCTTTATTCGTTATACGATACGATACATGTAGGATATATATTCTATAGTATGTCGAGTAATCTATAGTGACTCATACACATGTTAGTTAGTCATCGTTGTAGTTCTATATTTAGCATCAACGTTATACAGGTATGCATACAAGAATATTAATCATATACGAGTTCACCTTAGTCGAACATGTGAATACATTGATATTTGAATATTTTGTCAAGCTATAGATTTTCATTGAAGTACGCTATAGAGTTACAAAAGAGCTGATCGGTCCACATTCGGAGCTACTAGCAATGACCATCGCGAAGAAATTGAGATGGTTTGGTTATGTGACAAGATCAAATTCCATGTCCACAAACATTCTTCAGGGTTCTATTGAAGGTATAAGACGACGAGGTAGGCCAAAAATGCAATGGCAAGACAATATCGTGAAATGGACTGGTCTTCATATAAATAAAGCGATGAGAGCTGCAGAAAACAGAGAGGGATGGAAAAAAATGGTGACGAAATATACTGCGCTTCTACGGCATCCAAATGATATGGGATTGTTAAAAGGTAAACAAAAATAGATGTTTGATTAACGCTGATAATTTCTTGGTAATCATAACTATTTTTGGTTACGAAAATGAATGGTTCTAAATATATAAAGTTATTTACAATGTCTAATAGGTTGTTGTTCACTTTATTTCACTTGTGAATTCAGCTTCACCACTTTCCTTTATTAGGTAATACATCTTCATTTATTTCCATATTATCTTGATTTTGTTACTATTTAATACACCGAAATAGAAGGTTCTATATAACTTCCTTCTATCTATGTCGTCAGTAGATAATATGCTTATAATCATCTGCTCACTATGATTATATTATCAGTTGGATCTATTAGCGCATTAGCGATTTATCTGTTTTAGCATGGTATTAAAAAGTGTATGTGATAGTAAACAGCTATGCATAACTCGTTTAGTTGTGATGAACCATTCATCTATTTCTCCATCGTAATACACGGAACTTATGTCTCACTAAATATAGTTGCTATCATTTCAATACAATTACTATATGTTAAATAGTTGCATTATTGTCTATACGGGCATATCTACTCGGTCAGCTAGTGGTTTAACTCATTGAATACATGATGCATGTCTATCGATGTTATATACAATATACATACATATGTGTGGGCTTAGTACACCACACTACATATCTGTTAGTCAGTGTTCCTGAATCATGATTGTTATACGAATGATTCTGTTCAGTGATCTTCTTAGTATAATCCTAATAGTAAGGCCTTAATCCTTATAATACCTTAATTCTGTATTATATATTCTAGTATCTGTTACTATTCTGTGGTATTATAATATATATTTTTTAATATATATTCTACATATATATGTATACAATATACATAGTATACTATATATATATATATATATATATATATATATATACATAGTATATATACCGTTAAAGTCGCTTATGACGATATGGTTGTGTAAAGTATCATTAATAAAATATCATTATGAGCGTATTGTAGATATAGCCAATAAGGTCGCCCTGTTACTATATATGCGCATGGTTACTGTTTTAAAGTTACGCCCATTATTACAAATATATATATATAGATAATGTATAACTTATTTAGATTACATATACAACACATAGTAAGCTTACTAATATACTAGTATAGTATACAATACTATAATAAGTATAATATTAATAGATATAGTAAATGTGTTTAAACATACTATAGTTACTATATAGTGTGTAATAAATACTATGTATAGGTACATACATATATGTAATACATACAGATGTAATACATACACATGTAATACATACATCCTACATCATGATAATAATGATAATATATATTATCGTTATATAGTTTTATTTAAAAGTTACTCAACACAAATCAACAGCTCGGCATTCTGTAACACAACATAAATCAACAGATCGGATGCTAATGATTACAATATATGAAGGCGAATTATATTATAATTAGGCCTATCAGTATAACTGCGGATGCTATAATCCTAATGTAACACTGCTACAATACAGGAATATCTATATAAATATATATATATATATAGATATCTATCTATTTACTATTTAGTATAACTATAGTATACTATAGTATACTATAACTATAACTGGACAGTGTCCACTGGACATTGATCAGTTATACTCAGAAAGGCACGACTGTATCTATACTCCTACCTATAGGTACCTAAATATAGGTAACTCGTATACGTGTACATATGTATTATACATTCATATATACATATAGTATAAACTTATCAAACGTAATAGTGTGACAGTAAAATCGAAACCAGTCTGTATATTTAAAATACTAATGACAATTGAGGACATCTTTAATAAATACTATTGTATACAAGTATATATCTGCTGTATGCAGCGCTAATATAAACCTATTCATTCTGCCAGAATTCTTATATTATGGAGTAGTTTATAGTAAATAATATATATATATATATATATATATATATATATAATATATATATATATATATGTATACATATCTAGATATTATCAAAGATTTTCCAAAGGAAAATCTTTGATATTATTAAATATTATTAAATATTATATTTGATATTTTTAAGTAAGTATAATGTATTATAGCCACTATTATACTGGAGCTATTATTTATGCACACGTATTGTATATCGTATTCTATAGAATATTTAGAAATATAATAATAATATGATTAGGTTATATTAGATTAAATGATAAATAAAAATTATAAAAATTATATAGATAATATACTAAATATTCCATAGAAAATGTGTGATTATTTCCGAATGTAAATATTACAAAAGTATTGTCTTTACAGCCGATTTACCTATAGGTATACTATAGTATACTATAGGTATACTATAGGTATACTATAGGTATACTATAGGTATACTATAGTATACTATGAAAATATATCTAAATCCAACTAATATACACAACATATTTCTATATCCTATATATAATTTAATTGATATTCCTTTTATTGAGTTCTATACATCAGAAAGATAATCTATAAGCTATAGCTATTAACATACTTTGTAAGATAATAGTTATCAATAATATGCTATATCATCAACTATAGTTGATACCATCAACTATCAACAACCTTAGTTGTGTTATCTATCTAATAGAGACGTTGTATATATATATATACCACCTCCTATAGAAGGTGGTATCTATTCTATGTAAATTGCATATCACTAAGTGTAATGTATATACATTAGAATTTTATAATAATTAATATATATATATTGTTATTTTTTATTTTTTACTTTCATCCCATCCAGGAACTTATATGAAGTTTTCACTTATAACCCTATAGGGTTTACCACATATATATGGCTTAATGTCCCTTCGAAGCCGCTCTCATGTTAAGGCATCCATGGTTTTAGAGTCGGTCATTTATTTATACACAATTATATAAGATCACTTCTAATCTCAATTTCCAATAATATTTTATGACCCATTTTATAAAATTAATTAATGGTCCGAACCCGTGTCCTACTGCTTGTGTGTCTGACGCCTTAGCCAACTGAGCCACGCAGGCAGTTAATATATATATATATATATATATATATATATATATATACATATAATATACCTATAGCTATATAAGTTGTATAATCATATATGTTACTGTAATGTGTAAACTAGTTTATTTCTCTATAATTATGTATTAATATATATATATATATATAACTTTATATTGTATTTACTAATATAATAGGTATATTGTTATATATAATCTATAGATGCAATAAATATTGACTAGGCTACTTGCATAGTTGAGTTGATGATCACATGACTACGGTACCCCTCGCCACAATGAGTGTTATGACTGTGGCCACAATACTCTCTTCACTACGGACAATGGTCAAGCGTATAGGTCACGTGTAACCTTACAGACTACCGATGTTGATGTTGATGTTGACCACCGGCGGTACAGTACAACAAGCTATTCATGCGCTTACTAAACGTACATAAACGCACCTACTTTAACACTAATATATGTATGTATGTATATATAAGTAAACCTATATAAATACATATCACATAAATCTACATATATGTATATATATGTTTATTATATAAAATATATAATATAGTTAATTTAATATTTGTATTACCTATATATATAAACTATATTTTCTATATAATATATATAATATATTTTACATATATCATATATATATATATATATATATTCAATCATCCCAATATATACATGTCATAGGCTATAGGCTAATATAGAAAGATTTAATAAATTAGATTATAATTATGAAAACAAAAACTTTTTGGTGCAATATTCATCCTTCAAGACACATTTTAAAAAAGTGAAAAATAATAATTCGAATTATTAATTCGAACATTTAATCTCGAAATCGCGAGCGCATTGATTGGTTACATTCAATATTTGAATTTAACAACATATAATTATTTTTTATTTTTTTATTATTATACCAAATAATATATCACATAATACAAATGGATCTACGTGATAACAGTACGCTTTTATTGTTTAGTGGAAAGGAAATATCTATGTTAAAATTTCCTACTTATTTCGATGTATATCGTAACTTTTTAACGATTAATTTAACGAGAAAGAAATCTTCTTGATAAACAAAACATTAGAGATTAGCTTATTTAGCCGATGTCAGTATTCAGCAGCTTATTAGCGTAACCTAATCATCCGCCCAGCAAACATTTTTGAGTACGGTTTGGTTATTTTTGAGTACGAATGAGTATTTTTGATCACAAACGAGTATTTTTGATTATAAATGAGTATATTTGATTACAACCGTATACATTTATTTATAAAATTATATTTGTGTACAAAACGGTACGTCTGTACACAAATATAATTTAAAACAATTATTTGCTACATTTGATTACAGCTGTACCGATTTGTACTCATAAATAATTATATAAATAAAAATAATAATATAAACGAGTATATTTGAGTACGATCGTAACAAGAATATAAACGAGTACAGACGTACCGATTTGTACACAAATATAATTTTAAAACAATTAGTTGTTACATATGATTACAGCTGTACCGATTTGTACTCAAAAATAATTATATAAATACAAATAATGATATAAATTCATTCTCTACCTAGGGTCATGACCTATATTTCTAGATTATGTGTATTCTCGTGTATATTAAATTATTCTATATATTTATCATTTTATCCATTTTTACGAATATGAGTTCAGAAAACAGTTCCTACATAATAAGGTTAAGCTATTATATTTATATATTTATGTATTATTATATATACAAAATGTATTATTAATAAAAGTAAATTTAGTTTTAAAGATTAATTTATATATAATTAAATATCGTTCATATTATTTGATATTTTTTCAAATTTTTTTAATATTATTAATAAAATTATCATTAACAATAGATATTCTAGAGAAAAATTACGGGAGTGGAGATATAAGGTCCGAGGCTATAAATATATCCATATATAAAGCATACAAATGCTTAAATGCATATCAAAATATAGAATTAAAGGTTACATTTTATTATAAATTATAAATCAATATATTATTTTTATAAATATGTATATATTTTTATATATATTTAGGATTTTTATATTTATATATACCTAGATGTTTTTGCAAATGTGGATTATGGTAGGCCTATAGTATATACCTATATATTTAATGTATTCATATTGTAGTAAATTGTATATATATATATATATATATATATATACACACGATTTACTATGTATATCTATAGATCTGTATACAGACAAACTTGCACCATTAACTTATATTTACATTTTAATATTTCGTAATAGTTTAGTTAAATATAGTTAAAACCGGCGCCAAAAAATCTATGACTAATAGTTTATTCAATATCGAAGCTCGCGCTTTCGTAGTTGAAACGCCCGCCTCTAGATATAGGCGTGTCATACTAGATAAACTACGCCTATATATATACCACGGACATGTATGTCCTTAGTATATACTACGTGTACAATATACATGTAATATATATATATATATCTCTCTCTATATATATATATATATATATATATATATACATACGTTATACACACACACACACACATATATATATATATATATATATATATATATATATATATATATATATATATATGTGTGTGTGTGTGTGTGTGCATTTTGTTATGAAGTATATAGCTCTCTCTCTCTATATATACTTTATAACAACATCGACACACATATATATATATATATATATATATATATAGAGAGAGAGATATACTACATGTACATTGTACAGTAGACCGGTTCGTTCGATTCAATTTTTAATCCTTCATATAAAATATAATACATATCTATATTTTAGTATAATATGTATTAACAATTATAAAAAAATAGTTACCTTTGGTCACGAAGCATTTAAAGTTTGAAATATAAATTATTATTTTTAAATAAAATGTATAATATTTCATGTATAATAGTAATGACGCCATCTTATTATCTTTGATGTTTACAAATATTTAAATTAATATTTAAAATTAATTATGTATTTGTATTATATTTAATGAATTGATATAATATATACCATTATTTATATTTATTAATAATATAATATCTATATTTCATTTTTATATCTACAAATTACCAATATTAATGTCTCCTAAAACTCGAGAAAATACACCATTTTACAGTATTAATTTGAAAGTATTTATTTCAAAATAATTCAAAAAAATAATTAATTTTTAAAATTAATATATATAATTATACTTTACAAAAATTTGAGTGATCAGATTGTATTGAATTGTGGATATAAGTTAGATATAAATGTCCTTTATACAAACAAAATTAAAAAAATTAAAAAATATGTAAAATTATTTTGTATTTCATATTTCAAATAAAAATCCAAAAAAATATACAAATGATGTTAATTTTGTTTCTAAAAATAATTTTTAATTTTTTAATAATTAATTTGAATTGTATTATTATTATCTATAAATTATATATTTTAATTTTTTAAATTAAATTGTAATAATTTATTTATATTAAATTATACGATATTTAGATATTTTTTTTGACTACAATTATTTTATAAAATTTGGGCATCTAGATTGTTATGAAAAATATGTTGTACTGTTAATACTACTTGTTATATATGTTTCTAGGATATATCCATAGTTGGCTTAAAAAAAATCATCCAATTTTATAAAAATTGAATAAAACTTATTTCTATATCTCCCCCATGTTAACTTTTGTATGTATTCAATGTTAAAATAAAAAGGTGTCGTGACATAACAATATTTAAGATATAGGTCTAAAATTGTAAACACTTATTCATCATAGCATACATAACTGTCACAGATGTGAAGGTTTATAATATTGCGAAAAAAAATTTAGTACGAACCGGTCTATTATACAGTGTACATTGTACACGTAGTATATACTAAGGACATACATATCCGTAGTATAACTATAGGCGTAGTTTATCTAGTATGACACGCCTATATCTAGAGGCGGGCGTTTCAACTACGAAAGCGCGAGCTTCGATATTGAATAAACTATTAGTCATATATTTTTGGCGTCGGTTTTAAACCACAACCTAAATATATATATACTATAATATAAAGGTACCCTTAAAAATAAAGATGAACAGAACCAAGACGACATATCTACTGGTGAAGATACGTCATAGTATAATATTCTAATATAAATTCATAATAATAATTTATAAAAAATAAAATATATATTAACAATTCTACAGTATATTATAATTATTATTTATTTTTATTTATACACTTTTTACATGATATTTAACAAAAGTGTTTATAACATGGTAATATTAAATAAAAATAAAATTGTAATATATGCCTGTGAAATATTAAATAACAAAAAGTACTTTATAAATCATAGTAAATTATAAATAAATTTGTTTTTAATAATTTCTTGAATGGTGATGTCAATTCACAATATCGTAAGTCAATATTCAGCTCGTTCCCCTCTACAGGTGCCACTATACTAAATATTCTGATGTTGCGTTTCTTTCAATTTGTTGTAGATTATGTGATATATCACTCTAGTATGGACTTGAATGTGTCTTTATTAATTTTGTGTGGTATTTCCTTATGATGATATGCAATATGTGTAGTTTATAATATATTATACCAGTAATTTATAAATAATTCGGACATTAATTGGTAGTAGGTTGTTGTTGTCGCATTAGTTCAGTTATGTCGATCGCACTATTGATCTTAGTGGTCATTAATATATATATTAATATATATTATAATATATATATTAAATATATATATTAT
Organism: Osedax fenrisi; assembly: GCA_964019155.1. Taxonomy (NCBI): domain Eukaryota; kingdom Metazoa; phylum Annelida; class Polychaeta; order Sabellida; family Siboglinidae; genus Osedax; species Osedax fenrisi. The sequence continues at coordinate 4,769,920 of OZ025241.1, read as the reverse complement.
AATATTCCTATTGATGATAACTTTATTTTATTTAAGCCTTAATAACTAGTCTTTTAATTAGAAATTTACATTCATATTAAATATTATTGTTTTTCTTATAATTATGATATGCAATTGATAGTTGGCTGATTTGACTTGCGTTTATAAAACATATTAAGATTTATATCAATTAACACTCCGATATGTTTTACTTTTTATGTGATAGTTTGTAGTATTTATTGGGAGATTATTTCCTTTGAAGTGAATATATAGAACTTATTTTCTGGATTTAATTTTAATTAATTACTATTAAACCATTCAGTAATCTCATTATTGTATTCATTTAATAGTTTTACTGTAAAGTCGTTTTCAGATGATATATAAGTTGTTATATGAGTGGTATTTTATTAGGTTATATTTATCACTGATGTTACACATGGGGATTATGTATAAATTACATATTATAGGACCCACTAGTCTGGGAATATTGTATTTTAAAGATCTTTCTGTTGATTTCAAGTTATTGTTGACTCTTTGTTTGTTTAGTATATATTATCTTATTTATCATTGTTTTGATATATATATATATATATATATATATATACTAGTAAATGTATACCGGTATATACTGGTATTTATGTGTACAAGTGTACCGGAATATACCGGTATTTATATGTACAAGTGTACCGGTATATACCGGTACTTATGTATACAAGTGTACCGGTATATACCGGTATTTATGTGTACAAGTGTACCGGTATATACCGGTATTTATGTGTACAAGTGTACCGGAATATACCGGTATTTATGTGTACAAGTGTACCGGTACGTATGTACCGTTATATACCGGTATATACGATTATTCTGGTAAGTTACCATACCGGTATTAGTGTCCACAAAATACCGGTATGGTAAGTTACTGTACCCGTAGTTCGTACTCAAAAATAACCAAACCGTACTCAAAAATGTTTGCTGGGCGGCTAATCATTAGGTATAATTATAACTCTATATAGTTAAATTAATTATATTAAGTAGACCATAAATCATATTATTTATAAATAATTTATATAATTTGTATACAAAGTTTGTATATGTGTATTATTAAATATATAATAATTATAAAGAATAATTACAAGAATATAATTCTAATAAGAAGTTTACTTCTTATTTACCATATAGTATTACACCTACAATATATAATTAGTTTTAATTAATGTAAACATATTAATGATAATGTATAATATATAAAATGTATTATTATTATTATTAACATAACAATGCATTGATGTAGACTACAATCAGATGCCCTGGAATTAGACAAAACTCTTTCAAATTACATGAACAAGATTACAAATATAGAACAACTAAAGCAGGTAACTGTATACTGTGAAATAAGTATGTACACCATGATACTTAGTATATAACTATATTATAAATTATATACTATATTATTAATTATATATATATATAGTATCTTATAAATGTTATCAATATTATTAAAAAAAAGTATTGCAACAGTATTACAATATAATCAAATAGCTGATATTTTAAATTATATAATAAATATTATATTTATATATTTATTAATTATATAATACATATCATAGTTTGTGTTCATACATATAGAATACATTACATAATAATATCTGGAAGTATGTGAACTCCCCGATAGTATATGTAATATGTGATTTAGTTATCTCACTATTGTTTGGCTACAATGAATGATATACTAGTGATCTTACACAAGTTACACAATTACACATGACTTGTAATGCCTTAACTCAAGATAAACAAAGATATACTTGTGATGACTATATATCTCATGTTAGATAATGACATCAAAGTGATGCCTTCATACACGCTAAACAATGCCACAATAGTTATCCCTTCATACAAGCTAAACAAGAGCTACAACTACTACAACTACTACATATATAACCAATACAACTCACACATCTCAGATGTACGAAGAAGACCTATCAGCGGACACAGTTGAAGTTACGGATATCGACGGTAAACAGCTGGTTAAGAAACTAGCGATTGACATTGGCGAGGTGTTGGACGAGAAGATGAGGGCGCTCAAGGTCACATTACTCAATCAGACATTATATAATCATCACGATATATCACAACAGGTGTTATGTAATGATTTAATGAATTATTGAATGGAAATGTCTATATATACATATATACATTTAATAGAGAATATTATATTACAAAATAATTAATATTTATAGTGAATACTAAACTAATGTAATATAAACTCTAATATCCTCTAATTTACATAATCTCTGCACCTGCTCCCTGTATAGAAATCCGTAAAAAGGGCTGAAGAATTAGCAGCGGAATACACGTGGGACCCCGAACTAAGGGTATTATGAATATTAAGTAAAGCTAGTCACGCTAATAGAATATCATAGCTGTTATCGCGGAAATAGGCCTACTTATGTCTTATGTATGCCGGTGATTGTGGAAATCAATGTAATCTAGTGCATGGTAGACATTATCTTACATATCTATTTAAGTTCTGCGCTAACCAATGAACCATGACTATCGGTGTATCAAGGCATCACTTCAACCAGATGAACAGAAGAGCTTCCTATCATCACACTAAAGAGATTCCGGTGGATTCCGAGGACTTCATTTACAGCGACCAGTTCCAACAGGAAGTCAGCCTCAACTACTCGACTATTCACATTCCTGTCGAGATATACGAAGGAGGTATGTATTATTTCCATGTGTTATTCTCAGCACCAAAGCTCTTGTTTCCATGTGTTATTCCCAGCCACATAGCTCTTATTTCCATGTGTTATTCCCAGCCCCACATAGCTATTATTTCCATGTGTTATTCCCAGCCCCACATAGCTCTTATTTCCATGTGTTATTCCCAGCCACATAGCTCTTATTTCCATGTATTATTCCCAGCCCCACATAGCTCTTATTTCCATGTGATATTCCCAGCCCCACATAGCTCTTATTTCCATGTGTTATTCCCAGCTCCATAGCTCTTATTTCCATATGTTATTCCCAGCCCTACATAGCTCTTATTTCCATGTGTTATTCCCAGCCCCATAGTTCTTATTTCCATGTGTTATTCCCAGCCCCATAGTTCTTATTTCCATGTGTTATTCCCAGCCCTACATAGCTCTTATTTCCATGTGTTATTCCCAGCCCCATATCTCTTATTTCCATGTGTTATTCCCAGCCCCACATAGCTATTATTTCCATGTGTTATTCCCAGCCCCACATAGCTCTTATTTCCATGTGTTATTCCCAGCCACATAGCTCTTATTTCCATGTATTATTCCCAGCCCCACATAGCTCTTATTTCCATGTGATATTCCCAGCCCCACATAGCTCTTATTTCCATGTGTTATTCCCAGCTCCATAGCTCTTATTTCCATATGTTATTCCCAGCCCTACATAGCTCTTATTTCCATGTGTTATTCCCAGCCACATAGCTCTTATCTCTTATCTTCACCTATCTTCATATAGTGTATCATAATCCACATCAATGCAGTCTTATTTGTGTCCATATATGGATATATCGATGTATTTGTACACTTATTCTTTAGGGTTGGTATAGTTGGTCCACTTCATATATGTCCTTATTGCATCACATGCTATGATGTATAGCCCAGTCTCCCTAGAGTAGAGACAAGCTTTCATCTTATAAATGTATCTATATTTATAATCCTATTTATTATACATGATCCTCTACACATGAACCCATAACCGGTGTACATTCTATGGTGTGTGTGTGTGTAGTATGTGTTATATATAAGCCTGTGTTATAATTAATCACTAATGTGATGTAAAGGATCAACTCACTGATATAATATAACTATAACAACATATAATATAATGTAATATTTATATTAATATTAATTACCTTTGCATATATATATATATATATATATATATATATATATATATATATATTATTATTTATTATATATATATTATAAGTTATATTTGATATTTCGACCAGTATTAACACATTATTAAGTTCAACTAGAATTGTATTCCAAGTTATATTTGGTTATTACAATATAAACTATATGCGGCCCTTTATCATTAGATAATAATCTATAGCTAGATGTTAACTAGTAGTAGGTATATGTCAGTCTCATGCCCTATGATGCATGATAACACTCTGCCTATAATCAGTTCCAGATCACTCCAAACAGAACACTACGTTAATCAGCAGTGAATTAATCATTTCTTAAGAAGTTTACTTTTTGCAATTACCCGCACACATATATATCAATGTATTATGTTTTTTCTAATACATATATTTATATATACACAGTTATACTTTTATATTTTGTATATAAAGATAATTTCATAATTCCCATGTAACTATTACTACAATGGATTAAGTATGATGACATATATTAAGCTACATCAATAATATATATATATATATATATATATATATATATATATATATTTTGTTATATTTATATATTTATATATAGTGTGTGTATGTTTTAGTGTATTTGATTTATATTTAAACAAATATTGATTAGATTTATTAATACATTCTTATCAATATGTTTATAATATACATCTTATTGAGAGTGATTTGTAACATATCACAGTACCAATGTCCCAGAGTATCATGTTAGCAAGCATTTTTTGTAACATCCCAACTTCCAATATACCAACCCCCCCATTTAGTAAGTGGCATTTACTCACTTGAATAATGGTATATATTATTCAAAATGTTACTGATTTATTTTTGTAATCCTTGCTATCTTTCATATTTGTTATTAATTTTATATTAAAATTTAATATTTGATAATTATTAACGTTTTATTTAAAATAACTATCAATCATATATTATTATATTTGATAAATATGTCGTATTTGCATATAACTGCGGGCTTTTCAAATGGTATGTTGATACATTGGTATGTTGAAACGTTGGTACGTTGAGACAATATTTATATGGGAAATCAGTTCTATGGGATAGTATATAAAAATGTAATACCAATACACCATATCAATGTGACAACGTACCATTAGAATTTACATGTAATGAATACTGATGGTACTCTGTGATATTGGTACATCTACGAAAAAAGGGACCCTTATTATCATTTCATTATATTTAAAATTATTTTAAAAATAAGGTTGAATATAATTAATAATAATATCTCTATCATAAATACAATAATATTAAAATAGCACAATGGTATACATGTATTGTGTATTATAAGTATTAATAAATGAACTTTAAAGCATGTATTATTAAGTATGCCCATGAAATAACATTACTGACTTCTTATAATATATACTTGTGATCCAATGATGATTTATCTCAATTATTACATTAGTAGTATTTTCTACAAATAAATGTATTACATGAAGGATATAGACACAACTTTCAAATTAAACAAATACATTAATATATAATATAACCTTGAAACAAAATCAGAATTAACATCATTATAATATGAAATTTGCAATAAATCTATTAGATAACAATCTATTATCATCAATTAAGATAAATTACTTTTATACCATACATATTTATCTAATAACCCGATATATTTATAATTTAAGAAAAAGTACAAACTAGAATATTGTTTAATTAAATATATAAATAACAACATAAACATATATATATATAAAAACATATAATTATATTGGTAAATGTATAAAATATCATTAACGTGGTGTTATATAGAAGTTGAAATACAGAATGGATTAGCGTGGACCGGAGCGTTGGATGAGATATGGAAGGAGAACAAGGAACAAGACTCCACTCTTCTGTGGCAATACTTCGGTAGCGAGACTGGCATCCTCAGAGCTTATCCAGGTACATAATGTAGCTAGGTACGGTCTTTATCGGTGATTAAATAGTGAATAATAGTTAATAAGATTATTAGTATTATTAAAGATTAAAGTTGTAATATACAATTATTATTATTATTATAATCACTATTATTATTAGTATTATTACTATTAATATTAATATTGATATTATTATTATTTGATACTAGATTAAATAACATAACATTAACTAAATATATATATATAATATAATATGTATGTATTGCATGACTAGAAGTTTAAGTGTAATCTATTCATACATGTTACAAGCAAACAGATGGATTAGTAATGGAGTTGACCTTTATGATGTAAGAAGACGACCTTGGTTTATATAACATTACGTAATTAGTATATTAATATGTGTGAATAATTGTAATTAGTATACTTATACATGATTTCAATATCTAAATATATATATATATAAATGTATACATTTTATAATATTTACATTTTAGATATAATTTTTAATTTATTTCTTATTAATTAAAACCCTATGATTATGGAACTATACTAATAGTTTAGGTGCAGGCATAATGATGACACCGTAATACAGGTACACACAAGGAGCCAGTTCCCCTAAAGATATGCTCATCTTAATAGACACGTCAGTACCTAATCATAATAAGATACATGCTATGTGTAACTAGGGGTGCCGGAACCATGATGTGTATGTAGGGGGGACCAACCAATCAACATATATGTTGTGGTTAAAGTGGGGGGGGACCAATACATAGGAGGCCCCCCTAGATTTTAAAGTGGGTGACACATATCCCCCATCCCCCCTTATTGCAGCGCCCCTATGTGTAACGTACATGCTATATATACATTTAGAATTAGTAGTAATAGATCCTCATGTATCTACTTAGATAGTAAGTATTGAACTATCTACACATATCAAGTATTAATACCACTAGTAGCTATAGGTAATTAAGTGAATTACAATAATGATATATTAAACTATAACTACTAATTATACTTTCTTTTTAATTATATTGAATTGTATTATCTTATAAGCACAAACTTTTTAGATATTTTTAGTAATTATTAGTTATTCATAATTTTATTAATACTGAATATTATGTATTATTATTATTATATAATATAACACTAATATACAACTACACACACACGCACGCACACATATGATGCTAATGGTATAACGCCCACCTGTCACAATACCTATACCCCCCCCCCCTAGGAGTGGAAGTACCCACGGCCAGGCCCTTACCCTTATTAAACAATCGGTGAAGTCTCTGCTCGATACGCTAGGAGAGAACGACTACGTCAACATAGCCCACGTTAGTCTAGGTGCAAGTGTACTTAGTCTAGGTGCAAGTGTACTTAGTCTAGGTGCAAGTGTACTTAAAGGTTGTTGAGTGAGACTATACTTAGAAGTAGATAATGGGTATAACTATATCATCCTGTATTAGAGCTTTAATATATGATACACTTGGTAGTACACATGTAGTCGTCTTACTATTCGAGAGTTTAAGGTAAGTTTCAAGTCTTATTTCAGGAATAACTTGGATGTAGGTTTAAACTAATACTTGAGGTATACTTAACCTTAATATGCATATCATTATGTTAAGTTATATCAAGTTTTACACTTAATGCAGGTTTCAAATATTAGCACAGAAATCATATTACCTATTCACTTTTTAACGTTATTTTTATTAGTTACATAAATCATTATTTAATAGAAATGTAATAATATATACATGTTTCTAGTTACATTTATATCAATAAATATTATATTTATATGTATATATATATATATATATATATATATATATATATAATATATATATAAAGTAATGATTGTATATAAACATAGTTGGATTATTGAATATTAATAATTAGTTTTACTGATATTTATACTAATATTTATATAATTATTAATAAAACATAAACATCAACAACAACATTAATAATAATTATTGTCATCTAGTTTTCAGATACTGTACAAATTGTGGGTTGCTTTACTGATTTTGTTCAAGCGAGTTACCGCAATAAAGCTGTTAGTTTCATTATTATATAAGGATGATGTAATATTATTGATAAGAACTTATAACAATTCTATTAATAGGTTCTAACTGATTACGTCAACAAGTTGCAAGCTAAAGGAATGGCAGCATTTGCTCCGGCGTTTGAATTTGCTTTTAAACAATTTATAAGGGTTCAATATTAATTAAAGCATATAACTATATAATTTATTAATAGATGATATAATATCTCATATTCTCTATTTATAGTGTATTTATATATATATATATATATATATATATATATAAGTTTAATTATAAATATATAAGTACAGATTTAATATAAATATATAGATATAATAACACATACATTATAAAAATAATAATAATAGTATTACTAATAATAATAATAACAAATAATAACTTATTTATATATTAAAAATGTGTAGCATATTCACAAAATTAATAAATGATATAACTTTAACTTATCTCAATATTGATGTTTGAGAATTATAGTAGGCTTAGTAGACACTAGTGTATACTGTGCATAGAAATAACAATTTATTTATAATTTGATAATTAAATATTGAAAATTGTTTATTTTCATAAAATACTATTATAATAAATGACATTTACATTAAAATTAATATACATATCCTACTTATAATTTATAAGTTATAAATGAACTTTCTAAATTGATATTTAAAAAATTATCATATTTTAAATTTATAAAATATTTTGAATAATAATTCACAACATATGTTTACCTACATGTATTAATGAATTAGAATATTAATGTATATATATACATAAAAGTATACTTTTATCACGGCAATATAGTTTGAAGAAATTGAAAAGGCGAATAACTTCCGAGGAGCAAATTGCAATAAGATAATAATGTTTCTAACGGATGGTGGAGCAGAGACCCCTATTGAAGTGTTCAAGAAGTACAACTGGCCAGAGAAGAAGGTACACTTTGACATTATACCTAGTACTTACTTCTGTAGCTAACAACACTAATGATAACCTTAATTAACTGTTGTATTCTATTTTTAGATTCGCATATTTTCATACGCAATCGGACCGATTGCAAACCCTTCTGGTGCTATACGATGGATTGCCTGTGAAAATAGAGGTTCGACGGTAACATTTCTATGTCTACATATATAGTCTTATCAGTATAATGTTACATAGTATTATATATAGTAGTTTACATATTAATTCACTATTCATTACAATTGTAGGATATTTCTATAAGATTCCAGCCATGGGATCAATAAGAAGTACAGTACAGGTTTGAACCTAATCTTTTACTTCTTGTATTACTCATCTTTACACTGATATAAACAAGCATATAATAGTATAAGCCCTTATACAGATCATTGGTGTCATATTATTAAGATAATATTTACATTTCTCGTAATGTTATATTTTAAATTAAACATTTAAATTAGGACGAATATTATATTTAAATTTATGTAGTTTTAGCTATATATTATTAAAATTTATGTGATAATAACCCACAGAAAATTAAGATTATATTATAAATATGGTTTTCTCAATCAAAGTGGCAAATATATTTACATGGCACTAGTAATAAGACAAAAGTCTTATTCATATTAACTAATACATGTTATCTGATACATGTTATAATATTATAACTGGTTGCTATAGAAACACGTTCAGATTATTGGTAGAGGAACAAAGATTCTCTCTGAAAACACGAGTCCCATCTATTATGATGCCATGGTAACGTTGTCAAGGGCAACGAACTTGTCACTACTTTATCACATCACATCTAATATATTCTATCATTACTTTCTACCGGTGTTAATAATTATCTTTTATAGAATTGATACTAATAAATATGGTACTTGGTCACTTATTATTATTATTTCTCTAATAATCATACTTATAATCTCTAGTATCATTGGTATCTTGATATATAATCTTCTCTTTCTAGAGTTATCAGAATCTTTTATCGGGAAATATGCCACCTATTGCAGCTTGGACTAATCTATATAATGATAATTCGGTAACCTGTTATTTCTTTCTTTTCTCTCACCACTTTTACCTCGTTTGCCGTGTTTTTTTTTGTTTCTTTATATTGAAAGATTTCAAAAATATATAATATCATAATTATGTTAATTATAATCAAAATTCAATAATATTATACTTTTAATTTTATATTTATTAACAATTTTACAATTTTAGTTATAAAATTTAATATTTAACATTTCGATAATAATTTAAATAATGTAATATTTCAAAATACTATGTTATTAATTTGCAATCTTTTACTATAGAACATAAAATGGGCTTCCTTTTTTTCCATTTTTTTAAATAATATTTATATATAATTTATTATCACATATAGAATGTATGAAAGTGTATATATTATATGTATTTGGATATATGTATATATTAATTAAATTTAGAAGTTTTGATATTATTCTAATAGGATTATATCAAAAAACTGCCAGCTCCAGAATATCATTCAAATAGGGAAGTGATCGTGAAAAACAGAATATCTGACTTGGTTAAACCACAGAATTGATATCCCATTCTATCTCTCTCATCCCATGATATTGTAGGTGTATCATAGTCTATAAGTTATAAGTATATTATATCATGTATATATATCATTATATTATTTCATACGATTAAAACAAGTTAAATATTAATATTTTATTGATCAATTAATTCTACTTAATTACAATTATGTTATAATTTAGCATACATTCATCATTTATCTTTTAAATTAAATAATTAGTATTATTATTATAATAATAGTTTTTAAATAGATATTTTATTATTATTAATAAATCGTTTAGCATATATGTTATGTCTGCATTACAGACTCTGTACTATGGAAATAATATTAAATTTGTTGTAAAATTATATTAATGAAATATTATTAAAATGTAATTATGTTGTAAAAATAACTTAAATCTTACTAACATGCAAGAATTAACATGTTTAATAATTCACAATAATCAAAGTAAACTACTCTATTGTTATATATAAATAAAGATTCATTGTATCAAGCATAAGTTTATAAGTATAGATATTTGTATTCATATATTGTATCTAATATAATAAATAAAATGTGATTAACCATAGAATTTTGTGTATATTATATGCATGAATGATATAATATATAGTATATATATATATATATATATAGGATATAATATCAATGCTATTAACACCTGTCATTGCATATTGCTTATTTGGGTTTTCTAAATGAAGTAAAATTGCATATATATATATATATATAATTCATTAATATTATAAATCTACAATCATATAATTAAATTTAAGAGACATCATTTTTATTATAAAAAATCTACTATTTATATCAGTCTACAACATTGTATTATATCTTCAAATTACTTTCTCTTCAAAAATTACTTTCAATATTTGAATCAATTAAATATTATGCAATTTGACTTCTAATCTTTATTCCCCTATGAAGTATAATTGAAATACTTATTCTCTTTCTGTGCTTTTATTTATTTATCTATGTTGTAACTAATTATTTGTCGTATGTTTACTCTTTTTGATTAATTATGAATTAATCAAAATATTAATAATGACATATTCCTAACAGGGACTTGGAATGATGACAACAGTGACCTTGCCTGTCTACAATAAAACTAATGAAGAGGTCATACATTATTATATAATAGTTACATAATTATGTATATGGTATATAGAATATGATATATCATACTTTAATTAAAGCCTCGGATTGCGGACAACAAATTTAACATATTTGTATGGCAAGTTCAAACAATTAATATTACTTTATATTTCATTAATTTTATATATGTAATCAAGAAGTCAAATAATATTTTATTATCTTTTATTTATATAGTTTATTTGGACTGGCTTTAGAATGTGAGGTAATTTTCTGGATAATCGATAGATTCTACCATCACCCTGACTAAGCCTACATCTGATAATACTAATTAAATGGCATCTACCAGCACAACCCCATACATAATAATACAACACATACTTGACAGGGCGAACAATCAATTCTCGGAGTCATGGGTAATGATATAACCATTGATCAACTCGAAATAATGACGCCCAATAGAAAGGTGAAGCGTCGTCTATATTACCCCCTCTTTTATTACCCCTCCTCCACTCTAATACATAGCACCTCACCCTCGCCCCATCTCATATAGATAATACCCTACCCCGTCGCTAATGGTTCCCATTATTTACAGCTAGGACCGAATGGTTACGCCTTCTGTATCAACTCGAACGGTTACATCGTATTCCATCCTAATCTTGTTGCCATTGTTAGTTCTCAGCTATTATGCAACCCTATTACGTCATCTATTGTTCGTTAATACGATCTATATGTAAATAATTATTAAATTACACATTTTTATATGTATTAATTATAATTAAATAATTATTTATTAATAATGTCATTTTTTTTACTAATAAATAAACATCATTCTTTATATATAATTCTTTCTAAAAACACATATAGTGTATAACTTTGATTATTGAAGTATTAATGTTGCTAGTTTTCATACATCCCACTCTGTAAAGGAAACAAGATTTAAATTAAGTTAATAAATGTATAAAAGTATATAAAAAATTTTGTCAGCATTTTAAAATGTAATAATTTCAATTATAGAATCAATGATAGTGAATTATGTACATACAGTTTTTTAAATTGAATTCTCTTCCTTACCATTCATATATGAGGAGTGTGCATTACACTACTAGCTTAATTAGTTAGGTCATTATTAAAGTTAACTGACTTATGATCTACTTTGAAATCACTTGACTACTTAAATATACATGCTTATTTTATACATACATATAAACACAGTTTGGATGGCTTTCCGATCCACCTAATATCGACATTACTGAGATAGAGTATACCAATGACGACAAGTTGAAGGTAATACAATAACCTTACCAAGGTCATCATCTCTAATATCAATAATTATCTATAGTTGCGAGAGTTGATGATAAATTCAACCAATGAGGTTCAGGGAAATGTTACCATTGAATCTCTTATCATTACTGACCCCAGCAATATTCAAGTTAGTGATGTACCCTAAACACAACAACACTTTAGTCAAATGTTGTTGCCACCTAGAATTCCACCTTGTGAATATTATAGTTGGTTTTGTTTTGCTTACAACAACAACATTTTTACCATCAATCCCATGTAACTATAATTCTACTCTTATATATTAAATAATAATATGTTATCTAATATAAAATATATTTAATATATTAGATTATAATATATATGATATCAGAACAATATAATATAATAAATATATTATATTAATTATAAAACTAGTTGTTATATATAATGATAGAAAATAAAATATTTATAAATGTGTTTAAATTATAACTTTCACTTAATAAATTAATAAATAGATTGTGTATAGGGTAATGTAATGATAGTGATTTCGTAGATAATACTAAATGTTAATAATCTATTACTAATGAGGTATATTTTTATAAGTGGAAAGCATATAGTATTCGAGAAACTAAACATAATACCACATGTTCAGATATAATAAGTAATGTTTCATTAAAGGATACACTGGTTTTTTTCGAAAAAAAATTGAATTTAAATTTTGTTATCAATGTAAAATTATAATACTTCACGTAATATCTTTTATGTGGTGTTTAAATAATGTTCATTATATTATTCATTTTGTTTATATTATATTATTTGTACCTGTATATTCATATTGTTTATATTCATATATTATATTTGAAACTTGATTTACTCAGAATAATTATTTTTGACCGATCTTGCTGACATAACTAGTATTAACTTTTGTACAATTGAATATTTTGTCTTCATTTGTTCAATATAACTCGATAAAACCTGTAAAATTAAAGTTATTTGTCAAAATTAAAAATGTTGTTGGAAAATTAACGTGTTTTTATCAGATATTTCAATTATTTTGTTTTGAAACGTATAACATAAAGATGTGTAAACATCTATAAATTTCAACATATAATATAAAAATATGGAATATTATTAATAGAATAAAAAAAAAAAAAGTAAATATTTGTTGAGTTAATAGATTTCTAAATATAGCATTTTTTCGTATCTTTTACATGTAAACCAAACTAGTGTATCGCCTCCCCTTAAGAGAATATAATATTTTAAACACATATCATTAATATTTATAAATAAATAAATTTATATTTATTAATATATTAATATTAATATTAAATAAATGATAATTTTCCGGTGTTACAAATAATAGTATTATATTTACGTATCTAAAAAAATTATTTTATGAATTTATTAAATCTGTTTTTATCATCAAAAAAGTTGTATTATTAATAATTTATAATTTATAATAATTTATTATTCAAGGTAGTATTTTCATTTTAATAATAAATATTTTTTTAAATAATAATTAAAATACGATTATAAATTTAAAAATTACAAAACAGAAAAATATTTTATATATCTTATCTTAGTTAATTTTCAATATAATTTTATACAGAAATTTACAATTTATCAGATTTCTAAAATTTTATAATCGATTTATACTTTAGTGTTTATATTATATGATGAATAAAGATATAACCTTCATAACTTTAATTCTGATAAACACTTTCAGCAAAGATTTGTGGACATGAAACAAAGGAATTACTACTACACTGCCATCAAGGGCAGCACATTCAGGTTAGTCATGCTTGTAATGACCTCTGTGACATGTATTCTACTCAAGGTCACCACAGTTTAGCCATTGTTCTACCGGATACAGAACAGCCACACAATATGCTGGTGTTCAACGGTCCCCTTTCTGAAGTGAATATTGACGACTTGCTATTTACCAGCAATGCCTCGTCTCTTAAGATATCTCCCTGGTTCGTATCACTCACTCACTACATTATCTCTATATTATCTCTATATTATCTCTTCATTATCTCTACCTTAGCACACCATAGCATTACTTTATCTTTACCATTACCTGTATCTACCTTATCTCTACCTTATCTCTACCTTATCACTATTGTAATGTTACCCTGCTATTATATTAGCATTAATATTTATTGGCATAGTATATATTTATATTATTCAATGCTCCTAAATTAAGATCTTAATGAATAGGCTTATTTTATAAGTTACATTTTTTCACTTTTAATTCATTGTGTTTATAAAATGATAATGAATGTAATTAAATTTACAGAAACAGTTTTAAATATAATAATTATAATAGCTTTATTCATTATTTCTAGGGATTATTGTGGCGATGGAAGTAAAATATCTGACCTTAAAACTATTCAAGAAATGATCAATAATGGACAATGTTAGCTAATAAATAGATGTTTTTAAATGGAATTAATAATAATAATATATTAATACTAATATAAACATTACTATTATCATTGATACTTATAAATAGTAAAACTGAACCCATATTACATTAATTTTATAAATGAAGGAAAAATAAATATATCTAATATATAACAAATGAGAATCTCATATATAGATAATTTATTATAATATATATCTATTAAGTATATTTTCCTATAATCCTTTAACTTGAACTAAATTCTATGTTAAAAATCAATATAGAATTGCACATATATTAAATAACAATAACAATTATAACAGTTTTAGAATATAAAACCACGTATAGAGAAAGATTAAAAAGTATGTTTCACCTCTTATACCAGGTGATGATCAACTAGCCCGACTACTAGTGTTTGACCTCAATGTAACCAAACAGATGGATTCACTATGGACAGAAACGGAGCTAGATGTGTAAGTATACTAACGTATAGTAGTTTACATAGATAGAGATTAACTTACAACTTATATAGCTTAGTATTTTACTATTTATATATAATTAAACTATATTTATATATCGTTATATTTATAAAATTCATAATTACATTAAGACATATTTTTTTTCGAAAATAATATTATGTATTAATTATTAAAATATAATAAATTATGTGCATTTTCTAATTGGTTGGATTCATGATATTAATTAATATAATTAATTATATATTATATATATATATAAATATATATATATATATATATTTATTACGATTAATTTATAAATTAATAAGGTTAATTACAATATTTTAAAATATTAAAAAAATTTATTAGAATAAATAATATATTTTAATATTATTTATTTATTGTAAATCAATTTTATTTCATGCATTATTATGGATTTTTCAATTTATGCTTATGAATATAATTTATTAATTATGTACTTACCCTAATTAATTAGGTTCTTAAAGGGGTTTAACACCAACTCGAACTCAATTATTACTCTAATAATTAGGTGTAAAATTCCTTTTACGAAGATTTAAATAATATAATTAAATTTTAACCTCTAATAATTCGAGTTAATAATTGCGTTCGAGTTGGTGTGAAACCCCTTTTACATTATCATTTAATATAAATTTAAATTTGACAAAATAATGATATCTATAATAATATATATATATATATATATATATATATACAATTATATTATATTCATTAATTTAATTTTAGATTCAGCCAGTTTCTGGCAAGTTAATTAAAATTAATCAAAATAGATCAGATACCATTATTTTACATTATAGATATAAATATATCATATTAATATGATAATAATTATTATACATAATATTAAGAATATTGTCATGGTTGTTTCTTATTATTATAATGTATTATACTACAAATTAAATAATAGATACATTATTTATTAATTAATACATAGGTTCACTTTTAGATATGATCATTATTTATTAAATAACGCTTTTTATTTACAATTATTATTAATTCATTTATTTATTATATTAAATCTGATTTTAAATTGTGTATTATATATGTTACCAATACACAGTGAAAACAATACTATCACAAGATTCCTGTCTACTAATTCTGGACTGAAAAGAGTTTTCCCAATGGAGTTGGTATTTTAATAATACACATAATCGACAACTGATCTACTATCTTCATTATTAGGTCAGATGACTTATTTTCCGATGCATCAGATCCATGGAAGGAGATATATTACAAGCGATCATTTGACAACAATCTCTGGATATATAATGCAGAATATCAAAATGGTTAGATAATTATAGAACCTTGATGTTTATTTTGTTATTGTAACTATACATTTCATAGAGAGTTTCATCTATGTAAGACCCTTCATTACTGTCAGTAGATCTATTGAAATCAAAGGTCATAAGCCTGCAGGTTAATATTACTTTTATATTTTAATTTGTAATTATAATACATATGATATTATAATAAATATATTAGAAAACAACAATAATATAAGCTATAAAGAGATATAATTTTAATATACCTTTACTTTATAGTTATTGGAGTTAATATCGCACAGAGTTCGATAAGGAAACATTTGTTTGATCACTTCAAAATTTGTGAAAATGATTTGATATGTTACTTAATAGATGACGGGGGACACCTTATCTTATCTAGTGATAAAGATGATACAGATAAGGTTACTATGACTAATATTTACATAAACTAATACAACTCTGACACATGTATGTAGGTGGGACAATTCTTTGGGCAAATTGACAGTCTTTTAATGTCGCAATTAATAAATCATGAAGTTTTCAAACAGTTAGTAATACACCTTAAGATGGTAATTATAAGACCATTGTTATTACAAGTAATATCAAATTTTTATAAATAAAATTATATACTGATTACAGATGATATATATATATTGTACCGATTAATATTTTATTTCAGGAATAAATTATATGACTATCAAGGAGTGTGCCCAATAAAGAAGAAATGTACAAGTTCAGCATTCAAGTCTGTGGTTAGTGTAAATGTTACTTATATCTTTAAATGATCGTATGCTATATAGTGCTAATACTCATCTGCTTTCCTTTCAGCCCTTAATTCTTCAGCTGTTTTCTATCAAATCAGTTTATCAATCTATGCTAACGTTTGTATATATGATTATATATGATTATGTTATTTAATTACAATATTAATTATTTACTATATAATGTGTTATACAGTATATATATATATATATATATATATATATATATATATATATATATATATGAATTATTATTTCTTAGTATATACTAATTTAAGTAGCATATTATTATATTAATTAATTAGTTAGATAATAATTTGAATACTTAATTATTTGATTAGTTAATCATTAATAATATTACTTATGCTTTAATTAGGGTCTTTTCAAGTTTCAATATTTATAATTGGATATTATATGAATACATGACTGGTTTGTAAACATGTTTACTAATCATATTATATAATGTTTTATATTCAAAGGAGTTACAAAGTCGGATGATATAATGGAAGATTATAGAAATTATAGTTGTATTAAATTATCCGCACAATATTACTTAAACACTGTTGAATATACTGAAATTAAGGAAAGATTTGAATGTTCCAATTGTACCAGGTAATATTCAAACAAATCAATCTCTAATCATAATATTATAATACTACCATAATCATTACAACTAACACTACCAATACCACTATCACTTAATATTCTTATTTCACAGATTATTTGCCACATCTCGCCTGTCACAATCCAATCTCTTACTTCTCATCGCATCTCATCATTGCCCGAATACGAGATGTTCAGCTCCAAATCTAATTTATGATCCCATAGAAAATATCCTTTCATATCATTTATACATATATTTATTTAGTTAATATTATATTATATATAAATGAATGCGCATCAATGATATCATAATTTATATTTAATATTAAGGATTTTGTAAATATCAATAAGTAAATTATTATATATTACTATACCTATTCATTATACTTTATTTAATTAATCTATTTTTAGCCATATTTAACATTACTACTTCCTTAACTTTTGTCACCCGATGATCCTTCTTTCCTGAATGGAAATTGTAATGTTACTCAAAAATATCGTAAAAGACCAAAATGTTATGACAATCATAATAAAGTTAGTTTGTAATTATTGTCTGTATATTTTACATATATATTGATAATGTCAAACTTATAAATCATAAATTGAATTATTTTTTTACACTAATTAATTATTTCATATTTATATTTAATTAAATAATATTAATATTTAATTATAATATTTATAATTTTATATTTTAATAATTAATTATATTATATTAATTTTATTATATTATATTACTATTCAAGTATATTAATAAGAAAATTCATATTAGGAAAAGCATAATAAGTTTAATTTGATATGTTGGATATTATGGATGAGATAATGTAATAACTATGTGCAATAATTATAATTATTCATAATTAGTTGGATTTAGTATTACCTACCTATCTAGTTTTACATTTCATTTGTTCAAGTACATATTTTAACAAAATAATACATATTATTTATTTACAGAAAGTCGATGAATGTTCTAGAGCAAGTTACATTCAATGTCAGCTTTGCTTTGCCACTATATTGTTATGTTTATTGAAATATTTAACTTCTGCGATACTATGAAATGTTATTTACTAACAATGTTTAATGTGATCTAAGTATTATTAGCTAATTATTATCTATAATTTCATAATTGTTCAATTATATATTCATATAATATATATATATATATATGAAATAGATAATTTACATATGTAAAATATACATATATCATATTAATATTTTTGTATATACTGCTATTTTTAATTTTATAAGCTATATTGTATATAAAATGTGTACAAAATTGCCTTAATAAAATTCAATTTATATTATTTATGCAAATGTATTGTTATTATAATAAAAAATCAGTATTATCTATATCAATATCTACTTTATGAATATTTATTTGTTTTATTTAAGTTAAGTTTTATTTTATTCAATTATATTTTGGATATATATAATATAATAATTTACAATATATAATAAATAATATATATTAATAAAAATAAATACGTATTAATTATGATAATTAGTTAAATTATAATTTTAGAGTGAATTAATATATAATAATAGTTTATAAAATAGCTCCATTAGGATAACTATATGTATATTTATACTTTATTAATTATAAATAATAAGTATTATTAAATTATAATTTAACATAATTTTAATTAAAATTGCATATTAAAATATAGTAAAAATATATGAACATAATTAATTAATATTAAAATATATAAACCAATAGGAATCACTAGAAGTAGAACAAATAATAAATAGATATATACTTGTCAAAAATACAAACTTCACGTTAATGATAATATGTATTATCATTAATTATTAATTAATATATTATCCTATATTACATTTTAAAGATTATTTAATGAAGATATAGTAAGGTGAGCGTAAATAATATTGAATACATAATAGGATAATATACTACATATACATGTATGATATATCTAAGGAAATTAACCATGCATTAACGAATACATACTGTATTTGAAAAAAAATATAGTTAAAGTATGATTACATTATGGTTAAAAATGAGTTGTCAATAGCTATACCTCATATAACCTATTATAGGTAGTCTTGTAGGTTAATAACATAGGTTAATTGTGTTAACTTAACATGCTATCAAAATGTGGGAAAACATTACAACAAACTTATATTAAAATATATGTTAGAAATGAATATTACAATTATCATTTTATTTTTTCCTTAATTAAGTGGACTGCTCTTTATGGAAGTATTATAGGATAATACCAGGCCTAAAATAAATGAGATGATGACTGCTTTTTTTAAATCGGGAGGGACAGAGCCGGAAGAAAGTGAAGCGCCAATGATTTGATGAATAAGGGTTGTAACAGTATTAATTATCTGATTTAGTATTAGGAGGGGTAGAAGGTCTAGGGATGAGGTTAAGGTAGATGATTTTTATTACAATTTTTCAAGGGATAAGGGAAAGGGGAGTGGTGGGAATAACTTGGGTGGGAAGGGTGGAAAGGTGGTGGAAAGTTTTTCATTGAAAAATTTGTCGAAGAGTAGTGGTAGTTCCTTAGGGGTGATAGTGGGGAGAGGGGATTTATGTGAACGACAGGTTGAGAAGAAAGTCTGTGTATGGACTTACTGTCATTAGGGAGTTTTTCAAATGTTTGGGTTATGTCACATCCCTGATGTGAGAGGCTTTGGCGGTAGAAAAAGCTTTTCGGTGGAGATTTGTTAGGTTATTGTTGTATGCAAGTGAAGTAGGGGAGGGATGTTTTAGCTAATATTTTTCGGCTTTGCGAAGGATTCACTTTTGTTTCAGTAGGGATATAGTATAGGATGAGTCAGGGCGTGTGATGGATTTTTTAATGAATAAGGGGGCGTATGTATCGAGGGCGGAGGAGAGCTGTATGGAGTTCAGCAGACGTTGAGGTTGGAAGGGAAGAAAGATCGGAGATAAAAGCAGGAGTTTGCGTGATATTTTGGTAGTGAGGGGTCTAGTGGGTTTGGGGTGATTAAGGGTAATGAATATGAGGAAGTGGTCGAAGAAGAGTGGTCCGATGGAATGGTCAGTGAACATTTTATTAGTTGTGGGGGAAATTATTAGGTATAAAGTATTACCATGGACATGGGTGGGGGAGGTAACGTGTTGTACAAGGTTGAATGAGATGAGCAATGTATTTAAGGATTGGATCATAGGTGGGTTGGGTATGTTGAAATCACCTAGTATGATTATATTAGAGGTGATCACCTATTTCCTATCACTCGTTCTCCCACTCTGAAGCCCTCAGCTGTGCCATCAGCTCACCTTTCTATCGTACCTTCAACATTTCACTTTTCTACTATCGATAGTGGGTATAAATAAGTTAAATTCATAAAGGAATAAATTGATGTTGAGAGAGCTAGGACGGTAGAAAAGTGAAATGTTGAAGGTACGATAGAAAGGTGAGCTGATAGCACAGATGGGGGCTTCAGAGTAGGAGAACGAGTGATAGGAAATATTAAAGATAGTTAGAGAATATTTGTTAAGTATTCCGGTGCCGCCACCGGGATGGGGGAGAGTCGCGAGGGTTGTGAAAGAAACAGTAGGGGGAAGTGTTAAGAGCAGCAATGTGAGGAGAATCCAGAGGAAATAGCTAGGTTTATGTGATGAAGATGATGTCTAGGTCATGGTTAGTCATGTGGTAAATTACAGTATGGATTTTATAGCGAAGAGAGCGTGCGATACACGTGCGTTAATAAGAGCATCGTTTAGGGAAGTAATGCGGGGTGGAGGGTGGTTAATTGTGTGGGGGGAGGGGAAATAGTATGAGTGAAGGGGAGTGAGGGGAAGGAGGGGCAGAGGGATGTGTTGGGTGTGGGGGAATTACGGGGAGAGGTATTGGTAGGGGGGTTTAAGGTATCACAATATCGGGTGGGACACATGCAATTAAGGCGATGTGAAAATTATTGGTGCCGCGGATCACGTAATTGAAGTTAGGGATAGGGTGTGAGGAGTTCAGGTGATTTATGGTGGAGATGCTGACTTTACGAGCTAGAAGTTGGGAATTGTTAAGGGGTTCACAGAACCTGACTTGAAAGGGGGAATTGTTTAAGAGGTGGATAGAGCGGATAACAGTATTTTTGGAATGATGATCATCATCATGATCGATCAAGATAGGTGATGGATAGGGGTTTGTATAGGTTGGAGGAGGAGTTGGGTTAGTGTGGGATACGGTAAGAGTGTATATGTAGTTGGGAGTGGATATTGATGGAGGCAAAACGCTTTTTTTCAGGTAGGCTGTGGTATTACCTGTTTCATTGGCACCAATGATTGTATGAGAGATAGTTGGTAATTTACCGACAAGAAAGTTAATAAGTGTTATTAATATTTTCCATGCAATTTTATCAGATTTGGGGGGAATAGGGGAGATATGCATGATCGGTGAGGGTTATTAAATGAGGAGGGTTTAGATATGGAAGTGATGGATTGTGATCGTTTAGTGGTAACATATATTTTCTAATAATTATATATTATACTTATTTTTAGCTGCTTTAAGAGATCGTCTTTCATGGCAAAGATCAAGTATGTCGTTTGTTATCCATGGTTGATTTTTACTTCTATATTTTCCTATAGTAATTGTCGCATATTCAATGATTATGTCTTCAATTTTCATATAAGATGTGGCAAGGTCATATATATGAATAACTAACCCTTTAAGTTATTTTCCAAATTCATCTTTGTAATTATCTGCAGTAGCGGAGCATATGCTTATACATACGCATATGCGTGTGTAGTTTCCATCAATATATTTCTATAATGAGGTTGAGGTCCAGCGAATACAAGTAACATAACCGTAAACAAGCAATCGACTGCATTTCTGAAAAAAAATATTCTAAGAAGAGTACTTTTATTAGATTTCCAGATTATATTAAATCTATGTAATGCTGCCCAGGATTTAGTAATGCTTATATTGAAATGTCTTTTAGTTGTTCTAAGCGGGTAATAGAGCTTACTATATATTTTAAATGTTCTACTTGATTTATCACAATTCCGCAGATACTCTTCATGTGCATGTTGTTATTCTGATTGATATTGATGTGTTCCGTTTTGTCAGATTTAATGGAAAGTCCAATATGTTTTGCGGCTGATTTTTATGTCCAGTAATAGTTTATTATCTAATGTTAATTATTTATCGAGTTTCACACCTAGAGTTGTTAAAGGTATCTATCACTTTTATTTCTATTTCATTATTTGTATATGAGTTAGATGAGGTGGAATTGTTCACGCGTTATCGAAGATAATACGTATACGTGAGTAATTCTTTATTTTGAGTTTTCAGATTATTAAATTGTAAATAGGTATTATTGAAATATATTTCTAGTACAGTTGTTAATTTATTTATTTTATTTGTGGTTTTGGGATGTTTTTTAAAGTAGTTGAAGTATATAATTGTATATCATCGGCATAATTAATATTATATGTATTTAATATGGAATTAATATCGGGTGTATATATATTGAAAAGTAGAGTAACCAATACATGTATATATATCTATCACTAAACAAATCCAATTTTTGTATCCAAAATTTGTTTAGTGATAGATATTTTTATTTAGTACGATCGTATCATTGTTATTATTGTCACGTGGCGTAACCCTATGTATTGTAGTTCTGAGTTAGGCGTGTTATGATGTATGGTGTCAACTGCAGTTAAGGGATCTAACATATATGTCAATATAGTGATTATTTTGGATATTGGCAGATATATGTTTTGTTAAGTTAAGTAGTAAAGTCTCATTATTGCGTATTTATATATATATATATATATATATATATATATATATATATATTTATGTGTGTGTTTGTGTGTGTAGCACGACGAATGTCGCGTCACTCAATGTATGTAGAAGAGTACAATTAGTAATACACTTTATTTAATTATAAATAAGTACCTTTTATAATATATAATAGTAATATAATAGTATTTATACTTATATACTTAACATATATGTTAATGAGTAATTATCTGGTTATTATTTTTTCATTAATTAATATAGATTAATAGTATTAATATTATTAAAACTTCATTTTTATATTATATTCTATAATTATAATCATGATTATATCAATGTGATTTATATTTTATTTAAAAAAATATGTAGTCGAAAGTATAAAGGATACATGTTTGCGGTTATAGTTGACAATTATTATAGTGGAAATATCATATGCTACTTTTTATTATATAATATTGACACTTTAACAATTGTTAATACAATATTAATACATTGTCTTAAAAGTGTATGACTCTAATCTTGTATTCAAAAATTACAAAATATGTTTATAATATGATTATAGATATTATAATATATAATATTTTGAAATTTTATTTGATATTTGTATTCAATAGATACTGGGGGTGTCCGTATTCGGTACCCATACTCGAATACGGAAACAATGTGTTATAATACGGACTCCCTATATATATATATACCAATATATATTGGTATAGTATACCTGGTATACCCATACATTGGTATAGTATACAGTGTATACCCATACTATAGTATACCTATCATCGATAATATATATATATATATATATATATTTTAATTAAAATACGCATATAATATTTAGTTTGATATTTTGATATTTATATTATTATTTATATTATATTTAATATTTTTGATTATAAATGTATTCAAATAAACCAAATATATAAATTATATATACTATATAAATTAATAAGTACCTATAAGTACTTTTCTAAGTATTACTTAATTTAATGAATTTCTTCACTGATGGTATGAATATTATAACGCACGCGATTTTTATGAAAATCAGAATAGTTCGCATGCTGCGCGCTGATAGGTTATAGCTATTTCGTAGTAATGCCCCAAGAGTGTCCATATTAGGGACTTAATGACCTCTAGATATATGCTTATAACTTACTTAATATTTGATAACAAATATAGCAATATGTATTTGTGAATACATATATGTTTAGAATTATTAAATTCTTAATAATATATTTATATGTTTTATATTTATACATGTGTATACTATATAAGGTGTATATATGTGTGTGTGTGTGTGTGTGTGTGTGTGTGTGTATGTGTGTGTATGCACGAGTGCACTCGTGCATTTCATATAGGCTATACTATACTATAGTAGTATACTTGACACGAATATATACTATAAGTATACTATTGTGTATATATATATATATATATATATATATATATATCATATAAACACTATTATAATTAATTATACTTGTATGGCTGCAGCCACCTAATCTAATCAGTTCGATGTCCTTAGGACATATACGTAACATTCATATCACGCGTGAACATCACACTCGTACACAATCATTAATCAGTAGTATTAATAGCTATTAACTCTGCTAGTATTCATTATAGTTATTATATATTTAAATTACAAAGCGTGAACTTATTATAATTAGCGCCTATAATGTATAATATATATATTATATATTGCATATACATATATGTGTATAATGTACTTCATACGGTTATCTATATTTATAATTATAGTATATTACATTATAATTTTGATAGATCATAATTACTTGAACATTATAAACACATAGTAAGTTATAACTATACGTATAATAATAAATTAACAAAGTTAGCATTAAAATAATACACTGATTTTATTTAAAACACTTATTTATTTCTATAGAATATATATATATATATTAATAGAGTACTTAATATATGGTTCGTTTAAAATAAATACGTTTACGGTAAAACCTCTCTATAAGAAACCTATTTATAAGAACAATATAAAATATGTTGTAATATAATTTCAAATATTGCTTCGTCCATATCGTTTACCTAGGACTCCTTATTAATATAGTATACAGTAACGATCCAGTAATACAATACATGCGATGTGCATGCATATATATACGCACGTATATTATACACGTATAATATACGATATATCTGCAGATATACGTGTATATATTTAGTACCTACAGGGTATACCCTATAGGTGAAGGTGAAGTAGAGAATAGGTGCGTGAATATGCAGCGTTATAACTGATATATAGGGGTACAATTTAAAGTTTTATAATAATATAGCCCTTACTTATCTCTATATATATATATATATATGGCTTGGCACTAATTGTCATACTATAGTATACATACATAGTATATATATATATATATATATATATACTATGGTATACCACATCACGTTCTATGTAAACATTGTTAACAGATAAACAGATAAACATAATAATTAATTAAGCCATTACTGGTTTGTGTGCACGAACACATGTTCGAACGCATGCGTATGAATACGATATCTGAGTGTATGTGATAGCGCGTGTGCGATGCACACACTGTGCACGTGTATAAGGATGGACGGTGCGTGTTATATCGGGATACCAAGTGTGCGTGTGCGGTTATGAGTGTGCGCTCGTTAGAACGGGGTATTGAATGAAATGTGCGCGCGTATGTAAACTATAAATAATGTATTTATATGAATAACCTTGACTAACTATATATAGTATGTGAACTATATACACATAGTCACGTGGTACATTGTACACTAAGGTCACGTGCCTTACTATTAACAATACCACGTGACTATGTAGTTCACACACGTGTACCGCGGTACATCGAGCCATGTGAATATTTAACGTGAATACAGATAATAATGTGTAACATGACTATTATGTGTATTATACCATGGAATAGTATACACATGCATGTGAATATAATGTATATATATATATATATATATATATATATATATATATATAATAACATATACACTTATTAATAATGTATTAATAATCGTATACTATATAAACTATACTAGACTATATATAGTCTAAAGAATATACTATAGTATAGTATACTATAGTATACTGAAGACACTTATCAGTTAAGCATTATAATTCTATAAATGTTTATCATTTATTATTTTTAAATAAGTACATATTGTAATCAATACGTGTATCCTCTTCTCGTAAACAATGCATTATTATATCGCATATTGTTATACTATGACAGATTTAACGTGGAGGAGAATCACACCCGAATACATTAAAATAACTCCTTGAAATGAATACCTTCTCATATGGAGATTTCGTTATATAGATAGTTCGTTATATAGAGAGTTTACTGTCATGTATGTCGTATTAATTATTAGTATTTAAAGTATCGGGTTTCCTTATAAAGTATATCACATAATTTATAAATAATTCGAATTGGTAAATAAGTACTTTTTGATTCGATCACGCTCGAATGATTACTTAATAAATATATGTCGTCGCTCCTCCCCCATTGTTCATATACGGGGATCTATAGCTCCTATCACATTACTTAACATCACATTAATATATTACCGAATACTATAGTATACTATAGTATGTATTACTATAGTTATGATAGTTATAGCACGCATGTTATTGTATACAATAACATATATATTATTGTATGTATTAACTATAGTTTTATACTATTAGCTTTATAAAGCTACACGTATATATATATATATATAATAATAATAATAATAATAATGTTTATTTATTGAATCACACATATAATAATAGCGGATACAAATGGACCCTTCAACAAGTCATAGACTTGTACATGTTATACATAACTGTGAGAGGCCCTGGACAATACAAAACAAATAAATAAATATATATATATATATACACACACGTATACGTTCACACGAGCACGTGACTAGACGCGTGGTATACCACGTGATGACTACCGATAGTGCAGCCCCCTATGATGTATCGATATATGATTACCTCCTCCTCCTCCTCCTCCATGGTTATCTGTTCTAGTCGTACTTATCCATCAGCACGGCTCGGTGTCGGGTATCCCCGGTAGAGGCGCTACGGTGCACCCTATATCGAGTATTGCGTAATGATACGGTGACGTCATCGTTGTCTATGTGTAAACGATACGAGCAACGTACCGAGTTTACGTTTTATTTAATAATATACTTTTGTAATTTATGTCCATTGAATCGGTATCGGTATAATACAATTTATAACATTATAATAATAGTAGTATTTAAATGTTAAGATATACATACATATATATATATATATATATATATATATATATATATATATATACTCCCTTCATCTATAAGATCTATTCAATCTCCCACCTCCTTCAATGCTCATCTCAAGTCATATTTATCCAGTATCTAATTTCATTATATTATTATTAACTTTTATATTTCGTTCTTATCAGTTCCACATTGTTAGTTAGTTTATTTCACTTTGTTGTTATTGTGGTTGTTGTATTTTATTTGTATTATTTATTTTACGTGCACTTACGAGGAGTGTCATCACTTTGTAACGGTGCCTAATAAACAATATGTCATCATATATATATATATATATATATGATGACATTGATATTAACTGCCTGTGTGGCTCAGTGGCTAAGGCGTCAGACACACAAGCAGTAGGACACGGGTTCGACCCTCGTCCGGACCATTAATTAATTTTATAAAATGGGTCTTAAAATATTATTTAGAAGTGATCTTATATAATTGTGTATAAATAAATGATCGGCTCTCGTTAAAACCATGGATACTTTAACATGAGAGCGGCTTCGAAGGGACATTAGAGCCATATATGGTTTTAAGTGAAAACTTCATCTAATTTCCTGGATGGGATGAAAGGACTCCACCAAATAAAAATAACAATAACAATAACAATATATATATATATATATATATATATATGATGGTGATGATGATATGTATTTATTTAGACACTCACATAATATTATATTCTTGAGAGTGTAAGAACGAAAAAAAAACGAAAAACGAGAAAACAAAAATACGAGGTAAAACGAAAATGTTGATATGATAGAAGGTGGGGTTTAAACAATGGGGTTGTCAATGATATATGTCTTTATTATTTTTTTTGAATATTTATAAGGTAATATCTGTTTTCATTAAATTTCTCGGTAGCCTTCCTGTGAAAAGTTTTATTTTTCAAAATTTGGTAAATATTAAGGTGGTTCTTCTATGAGGAGTGTAGAGGAGGATCACAGTAGACGGGTATTATTACTATATATAAAGTCGTAAAATACAGGAGTGGATTCGGATATATATATATATAATACATATATACCGTGTATTATTAATATAAAATATACAGATTACTTTGAAAATAAAATTATAGAAAAGAAACATATCGAATTCTACAAAATTAATCTACATAATATCTGTATATATATATATATATATATATATATATATATATACAATAAATATATACCACATATTTAAATAAATGTTACTATGTAATATTTACATATTAATAAATAAATTAAGAAAAAAAATAATATGACAGATTTGATAGCTGTTAAAAAATAGCCGATTTCGTTATATGCTAATTCGTAATAAAACTTATCCTGTTCTCCCCTTACTAACTGTTCATTCGTATAATAGTTAACAGTTCAAGTTAAAATTTAAAAATTGAACTTTGAATATATATATACATTATTTACTTGCTACGATCAGACGATACAATAGTATTGGTATTGGTACCAACATATTGAACGTATTCATAATTGTAATTTTACATAATATTATGTAGATTTCATAATTATTCGAAATATTATCAATTGTAATACTAGATGATCTAGACTTATTCGCAATGTTAGTATACTTACTTTACTTTATTCCTTAATCGCATGGGGAAATCAATGAGCTGCGGCCATTTCTATTATACAAATCCGTCATCATTTGTTGCGGTAGTGTGGTTTCACTGTTAAGTCAGATTGAGTCATATTGCTCCATTATTCGATATCATCAATCCATTTTCTTTTGTGTCTACCACATTTGAAATTTACTAACCATACTCTGAGGATTGTTTTGCTGAGGTTGTCGTGTATAATTGTATTACAGTACCATTTTAGTTTTCTCCGTCGACGGATGGAATGTAAATTACATTATGTAATATTGGTTACCCTAATTAATGTTAATATACTAAATAACAATAATGCAACGATGATGCATGTATTATTTCTAGATTTTCTCTTTCTATACAACATTCGTTGGATGTAAACCTCTAAATTGTTCGTAATAAACTATATTATCCCTCAACTTTACATCAGCTATAACGAGCTATATTCTAATAGGATAATAATTAATTAGCTAATACCTCAGTCTAATAATTCTCATAAAGCATTAGCTGTTACGTGACATTACATAATGGTTAGATTGGTCACGTAAAGTAACCTAGCACTATTGTTCAGTATTTTAATATGGTGTGTAATCTTATGATTTGTATACAACAAAAACACGCAATATTTTTCTTTAATTAAATATACTGGTATTCCGTAATTAATTTAAATAGCACCTATAGGTATCACCTATATTCGCTTAATAACAACTATATATATATATATATATATATATATATATATATATATATATATATATATATATATATATATATATATATATATATATATATATATATGTATAACTCTATGTATATTCTGGATAATCTAACAATTCGCTTAATATTAATGTATTTATATAATCAAGTAGTAATGTATTATATCTCTAACTCCTATAGGAGTATATACCTATTATAATAGGCATTGCCTATATGTATACCCGGTAATATAATATGTTTGTTCTAGTCATTGATATATATATATATATATGTGTGTTCTCGTATTATTATAATGACTATAGTCCATCTGCTAATAAGGAAATATGATATATATATTCACCTTTACATCGCACTAATTGCATATAATAATAACGTGTGTCTAGTAAACACGCATGGGTTACCCACAGTGGGTATACTACCTATGGGTTACACACAGTGGGTATACTACCTATGGGTTACACACAGTGGGTATACTACCTATGGGTTACACACAGTGGGTATACTACCTATGGGTTACACACAGTGGGTATACTACCTATGGGTTACACACAATGGGTATACTACCTATGGGTTACACACAGTGGGTATACTACCTATGGGTTACACACAGTGGGTATACTACCTATGGGTTACACACAGTGGGTATACTACCTATGGGTTACACACAGTGGGTATACTACCTATGGGTTACACACAATGGGTATACTACATATGGGTTACACACAGTGGGTATACTACATATGGGTTACACACAGTGGGTATACTACCTATGGGTTACCCATAGTGGGTATACTACCTATGGGTTACACACAGTGGGTATACTACCTATGGGTTACACACAGTGGGTATACTACCTATGGGTTACACACAGTGGGTATACTACCTATGGGTTACACACAGTGGGTATACTACCTATGGGTTACACACAGTGGGTATACTACCTATGGGTTACACACAGTGGGTATACTACCTATGGGTTACACACAGTGGGTATACTACCTATGGGTTACACACAGTGGGTATACTACCTATGGGTTACACACAGTGGGTATACTACCTATGGGTTACACACAGTGGGTATACTACCTATGGGTTACACACAGTGGGTATACTACCTATGGGTTACACACAGTGGGTATACTACCTATGGGTTACACACAGTGGGTATACTACCTATGGGTTACACACAGTGGGTATACTACCTATGGGTTACACACAGTGGGTATACTACCTATGGGTTACACACAGTGGGTATACTACCTATGGGTTACACACAGTGGGTATACTACCTATGGGTTACACACAGTGGGTATACTACCTATGGGTTACCCACAGTGGGTATACTACCTATGGGTTACACACAGTGGGTATACTACCTATGGGTTACACACAGTGGGTATACTACCTATGGGTTACACACAGTGGGTATACTACCTATGGGTTACACACAGTGGGTATACTACCTATGGGTTACACACAGTGGGTATACTACATATGGGTTACACACAGTGGGTATACTACCTATGGGTTACCCACAGTGGGTATACTACATATGGGTTACCCACAGTGGGTATACTACCTATGGGTTACACACAGTGGGTATACTACCTATGGGTTACACACAGTGGGTATACTACCTATGGGTTACACACAGTGGGTATACTACCTATGGGTTACACACAGTGGGTATACTACCTATGGGTTACACACAGTGGGTATACTACCTATGGGTTACACACAGTGGGTATACTACCTATGGGTTACACACAGTGGGTATACTACCTATGGGTTACACACAGTGGGTATACTACCTATGGGTTACACACAGTGGGTATACTACCTATGGGTTACACACAATGGGTATACTACATATGGGTTACACACAGTGGGTATACTACATATGGGTTACACACAGTGGGTATACTACCTATGGGTTACCCACAGTGGGTATACTACCTATGGGTTACACACAGTGGGTATACTACCTATGGGTTACACACAGTGGGTATACTACCTATGGGTTACACACTGTGGGTATAGTACCTATGGGTTACACACAGTGGGTATACTACCTATGGGTTACACACAATGGGTATACAATGTACTATACCTACTCTATACATATAGACACTACAAATAATAAAATATAAGTATATCTAAATGATGGTTAACTGACATGTTATTTATATATAAAAGGAATTTAATTAATAATTACTAATTATAAGTATTTCTATAGCAGAAATGGATGTATATTATCAGAGATAAATATATATATATATATAGTACCTTGGAGTTGTATTATATTTTGTTTATATTAATGTCGCTATATAACAATATTACTTATTACAATAATATTATTATTGATAATTAAATCAATAATAAAATAATTTATATATTACAATCATATTTTATTTTGTCTAATTCAATAAGTACCTATACCATATATATAACATTAATATTCTTTTAATAGGTAATACAAATAGATAGCGAATTAATTTATATAGAATAATTAGTAATCTAGATTAGATTAACGTATAAGTATATAGGGGAAAGTAACCGAATACGGACAGTGACCGAATACGGACACTCTCGCTATCTCAGAAACCATAACTCTTACAAAAAAGTGTTTAATGAATAAAATATTCATAAATATATAAATAGTCTAAATACGTATTTTTTATTTTTAAATATTTTCAAAATGGTGCGGATATAATATGCGGATACCCAATAAACTGATTTTTTTATTACGGTTTTTAATTTATGTAAAAAAAATGTCAACTTAAAACCTTCTCAAGACTATATAAATGTATCGATATAAAACATAACAATATATTATTAAAAACTAAAGAATTCTAAAAAGTTTGTACATAATTTATATATTTTTTATTAAATATTAATTAAATTATTAGTATATATATAGAAGTAATATACATCCATAATTCGGAAACTCTATAACCAATCAGCGCGCAGCATATGAACTATTCTGATTTTCATAAAAATCGCGTGAGTTTATATACCACCAATAAATTTAAATATAAAATGATATTATTTAGATAATTAACTTATATTAATTAATAACATAATAAAATGAATACATTAATTACTAATTAAATTATATTAGTAGTCTTCAAATTAATTATAAATAATGTAATTGTAATTTATCTGATTAGTTCATCAATAATATATGGTTTATCTAGTGGTATATAGGGTTTCCGTATTATAACACAGGGTGTCCATATTCTGACATGGGTACCGGATACGGACACCCCGTTATCTATTGAATACATATATTAAATAAAATTTAAAAATCACAATAATATTTATAATCATATAATATTAATATTTGTAATTTTTGAAAAAGAAATATTGATATATAAAATGTTAAGACCATTTATTGTTAAAGTGTCCGTATTAGCTAATATAATAAGCTATAGGTTACTTTCCCTACGTTATATATAGCTGTGCGTTTGTTTAGTGGTTATAAATTAGATATATGATACTTTTCAACACTTGATTTAATATTGGAAAACAGCTGCAATAGAAATTTAGACTTGTCGATATTAATAGGTATATATTTTTGTAAATCATTTGTTTTACTAATTGACTCATGTATATATATACCATCATAATCATTTGCATCATTTATATTAGAAACAATATATGATACTGACAACATATTAGAATGGAATACTACAATCATCCACATTGATATAATCAATAGGAGGAATATTTACATTGTTTTACATTCAATTTGGTATTCGAACATCATATAAATTAGCAATATCACATGGGTATCACGTGTGTCATACGATATACCGTATACGATATACCGTATATATATATATATATATACAGTAGAAGCTCGGTAACTCAACATGCCGATAACTCAACATTGCCGATAACTCAACATCCAACAAATATGTGGTTGGATTCGTATCTTTTACATGTTAACAAAAACCCTATTACTCAACAAATATAACTCAACATACATATAACTCAACATAGTTTTTATAATCCTAGCCTATACATTACATGTAAATATACATCCGATAACTCAACCTTTATGAAAAATCAAAATATCACAAACATATTTTGTTGGATTCGTATCTTTTACATGTAATTAAAACTACATTGCTCAACAAATATAATTCAACATACATTATTCAACATGGTTTTATTTAATAATATATGGATATAAATATATAAACGTAAAAATACAATACAATTATTATAGTATCATACGAGTACTATTTTTAATGCATTTATGTGAACAAAACATTAATTAAGTCATTAATTTATACATCCGATAACTCAACATACTCGCTAACTCAACATGAAAACTCCGTCCCGTCAATGTTGAGTTATCGAGCTTTGACTGTATATATATATATATATATATATATATATATATATATATATATATATATATATATAGTATACTTTCATTAACGCCATAAATATTGATAACATTACACGTTTTAAATTAAATGTCACTTTGGCATGATAATAATAAATGAACAATACCTGTATATAAGTATTAACGAATACAAATATGTATGGTAAACTCGCCGAGTGTATTCGTTGTGTTGATATCGTACGCTTAACTGCAGTAGTAATTGCAGTGACAGATGTATAGTAATGTTAAGATATTGCTTATCAAGAGTATGCATGCATTCACGTGTGTGAGGGTTTGCATGGTTTACAGTGAGTCCACAATAATACATAGGAGTTATAACTAATTAGTCTTAATTTAGACTTATTAATAACTTCATAACTTATTTGATAATAATTTTACGAAGTATATAAACTTCATGTAACATATGTAAGTATATACTTACAATATATAGGTTGTTAATATGCTAAAATATAGTTGCTATATCTATATGTATATGTAATTTGTATATAAAGTATACATACTATGAAATGCATACTATTAAACTGTGCAATATTTTCATAATGTCGATATACGTGAAGTATAATTCTAAATGTTATAGTAACATGTTGTCGATACATCGATATACGATACATGACCAGTGTTGTCGATACAGCCGATGTGTCTATACATGTGGATTTTGATATGAATATATATATATAGTCAGGCCCGTAGCCACGGGGGGACCTGCGGGGGCAAGGCCCCCCCCTGAGATCGGATAGGCCCCCCCTGAGATTAGGTAGGCCCCTACAACTTATTTCACATACATTTTTTTTGCATATAGTATTTACTAGATATTCAATTATAGTTTTATTTTATAATTTTATTTATATTATATTTATTTATTAGAATGTATGTATTTTAGTCATATACATTATAGTGAGGATACAATTCAGTATTTATGATTTTATAAAAATATTTTATAAAATTATTGTAAATATTAAAAATAAATGTTAATAATTTAAATTGTAATTAATTAATAGTTACCCTATCATGAGCAAACAACAAAATACTATTTGGTTTTCTAACTAAAATCGGAGCAGTCAAATTAATAGATCACAGAATAGTAACAGCAGTAACATAATCAAATATCCAACCAACCCCAAACCCAAACAATAGCACTACAAAATATGAACAAATAAATTTAAATTATCATCAATCTGATCTCGGAAATGTTTCTCCTAAACGTACAAGTGGTATAGCATCTTTTTGAAATAAAATAAGAAGATTTACCGATAATTTATATATATATATATATATATATATATACAAAATAAAGCAACTTTAATTTATATCCATTTGTAGATTATAGTACTTTCACAGTAAGTGGTTACTACAATTAGAATTCGCAATGGAAAAATAAAATGATTTAATAAATGGTCCCAATCATGTGATTCATTCTATGACCCGCGTAAAAAAAGATCTAACTATTGATTGAATAAAAGTACACTCTCCTAAAAAGTATTCTTTTCAAATCCTCAATGCTAGATAAGTACGAAATAAATTTATTTGATTAAATATTTAATTATTGATTATAATTATTCTATATCTGCAATTACTGATACTTAGCTAACTATTGATGATTCTGATCTAGCTTCCCAAATTACCCCTGATGGTTTTAAAGTATTGCTTTCTAATAATTATACATCACATCATCGTGGCGGCCTAGCTCTGTTATTCTCGTCGTAACTTAATCTTATTTCGTCATCCACTCCATGTTTCTCTTCATTGAAATTCTGATCTGTAATATTCGCATCAGTTAACACTGTTATTGTTGGTGATTTTAATATTCAAAACAATAATGAAATCATGCTATATTATCTTTGAATAAACTTATATTTGAGTATTCCCTGACAAAACATTTTTTTATATTAAACTGATTCTAAATTAATTTCATATCCCACTCAAAGTTTCCTAATGTCTGTTCACTTTGCCATATTATTTTATTTGAACTTGCCGGTGATACAAATTAATCGATCTTCTAGCTCGTTTCGGAAAATCTCCTCTATTGATAAACCAATATATGTTACTAACTATGTATTCCATCAACTTAACAACAGTATATTTTCTGATTTGTCTACACTTTTTGATTATTTTAATTTGGCATTATCTTATTCGCTTGATATTTTGTACCTTCCATTACTCTTATCAACCGAACTTAGTATGGTTTTTCCTGGTGTAATATTGAGCTTGTTAACATGAGGCAACTAGGTACTTCGTAGACTACAACATAAACATGCATACTCTAAACTTGAATCTCATATTATTTCCTTTAAAGCTTTTTATCGCTTTAAAAGAAAAAACTTATTTTTACAAAATCGTCATACTTCACTTATATGTTCGGTAGTTATGGAATATCTTCTAAGCAAGCTTATAAATTATCTTTCACCTTAGTTGGTAAAACTCAAACCAAGCATCTTCCTGGCCAACCTGGTTTAGTGTATTGTTTATTGTTTGCAGATTTCTTCCAACAAAAAATTGCTAGCATTATCAATGTACTTCCAAACATCAACTCGGCATGACCCAGTCTCAATTTAAAATCCACTTAGAATCACTGTTCATGTTTTTCGCTTCCCACACATGACATTGTACTCTCTTTGATGACATCATGTCATAGATCTATTATATAATCTATTGTTCCACACTCAATGAAATATTCATAGATTATTCCGATTTAAAAAAACTACTCATGACCAATCTAATTTATCAAGTTATCGTCCAATATCCCAGTTATCATTAATATCTAAGACCTCAGAACGAGTTAACTCAACTTATTAATTACAGTATGCCCAATGCTATTGTTGATAAATATCATATAAGTGCGTATATTCCTCATCATAGTACCGAAACTGCACTTACTTTGATCATTAACGATATTCTCATATCTCTTGATAATAAAGCCCCATGATACCTCGTACTATTATACTTATCTATAGATAGCACTATAGTGCTTTTGATACTCTCGATCACAATATTCTTTCTATTGGATATAATGAAATTGGTATACACGGTCTAGTCCACAGTTGGTTTATGTATTTTGTTTCATCTAGAGCATCTTCGGTGAAGATTAACTCATCGTTGTTTCCTACTTATGTTAACACACATAGTGTTCCACAAGGCTCTGTTATTTACCTATATTGTTCATTATTTATATTCTTCCTATAAAATCAATTTTTCACAAATATCCTAATATTAACTATCATCTTTATACCGATGATCTTCAGATATATAGCCATTTACTAATTCTAGTGATTATGGTATGACTCAAATGTCTATATTTAATTGTATTACTGATCTCACTCATTGGTTCTCTCACAACTCAATTTACTTAAATATGACTAAAACTGATCAGTTTAATAGTATCGATACTATCATATTCACAACACCCAGTTCTCCTCTATTAATCACTCATTATTTTCTACTATTTCTTCCAACTTCTCAATCAATAACTATCGTTGGTTTCACTATATCTCTCACCTACACTAATCTCCACACATTAATAATATGATACGCACTGCTAACTATTTTCTATATGATATTAGAAAATCTCGTTATAAGCTACATTTGCCATGACTAAATATGTAATTCATTCGCTAGTATTCAGTAGAATTACCTACTGATGTTATTATTTTATACTTACCTGCAACTACGTTAACCTGATCCTACTGATTTATTTTATTTTATTATATGTATATAACGTTATGTTTATATAGTGTATAATATGCATACACAGTGTGTTTTTATTTATTCTTTATTTGTACACTGTGTACTTCATATTGTGCGACGCACAATGTGCGTCAATATAAGTAATAGAGTATACTATTAAATTACTAGCAGTGGTATTATGACTAGTCATATACTATAGTATACTAGTTTATATTCATTACATTTTAGTATTTCACTTTTGTGGGGCTTGCATCCCCCCCCCCCAAGTATGCATTTCTGGCTACGGGCCTGTGTATAATACATTATATATTATATAATATATTATATAATATACTATTTAAGGACTATAATTCTAAATTATATTTTATATTATATATTATATTATATATTTACATAAATAATAAATCTATTAAAGTGTGGTATATGTAAATAGAATAATAATAAGGTTGTTGTTGAGTTTTATATTCTCTGTATTTAATAATACTAATTTACTATATAGATGATATATATATATATATACAATATATAATATATTTATAATATAAAGCTATGGCTTTATATATTAAATATTATATTGAATGAAATTAATGCATTTGAGATTTGAAAAGATTAACGGTAGATCGAACATTGTCTTTGACAACACGATATTAATCTATGCCGGTTATAATGGAACAATAGAACAATAGAACAATAGAATACTACGACGAGTGATCTTATAAAGTAAACGTTCAATTATTATAATGATGAATGACAAATGTAGAATATATTTTTAGAATAAATTACATGTCAGCATTGTAGATTTAGGTATTTATAATGTAAACACCATTTATATACATTAATGAATATATCAATATTATATATATATATATATATATATATACATATATATATATATATATATATATATATCGTATTGGCAAACACAGTATGTATAGTATGCATTGATAATTATCATTATTATAATATTAATTTTCCTCAAGTTATTTCCAAAGTAAGTGAAATATATTGTTTAGTTAATAGTTAAATATTACTTCATATTAATTATTTCTCTATTTTAAAAATATCATATATTATGCAATATTGTTACTTATATTACTAATATATATATATGTATATATATATATATATATATATATATATATATATATATATATGTGTGTGTGTGTGTATTTAAGTTATTGTAATATATATATGTATATATGACCGGATAACAAAAACAAGCAATTATGATTGACAATTCCATATAAGAAAGAGTATGGGAAAGTCTCCGATTACCGACCCCTAAATGATTATTTGTAATAACTTATTCAATATTAAATATATTTGATTCAAATTTTTTAATTATGGTAATATTATGGCAAAGAATAATGTGGCTATTTTAAATTTTTTATATAATTATATTTATAAGAATAAACAAGGGGTGGGTAATCGGATACATGTGCCTAGTACCGACCCCCTTCTCCTATTACCGACCCCCTAAAATAATCGTGGTATAAATAATTGTAGTATTATAATATCCAATAAAAATAAAGATATACATAAATATAATTAATTAACATACACGCAATTTATTTTTTATTGAATTTATATTTTAATAGTAATATTAAATTTAAATTTAAACTTTATAGTAATTATATTAAAATATTGTATATTATTATTTAATATTTATATATTAATCAGTATGTATATAATCAACTGGAATCATGAATCCTGAATCTATATCAATGATACATAAACAATTTACGACAAATTTTAAAGTAAAATATATTGATCGGATATCATAAATCACATGAGGTCGGTATAGGGTAATTTAGAGGGTCGGTAATAGGATAATTATATGGGTTGCTATAATTAAGATATATTGGTTAATAGTAATTCGAATTAAATTATTTTTATAATAGTTATAAACATTTTATTGATCTACAATATTATGAAAAAAAATAAGTTTTCTTTTAATTAATAATGTATTTACAATGATTTAAAAAAAGTTATTATTCAAATATTTAAAAAGTAAAACTATAATAATACATTTTATCAAATAACAATTGTAGGATTGAATATTTAAAAAAAAAAAACGTATTCATATTTATTATTAAATTACTAACATTTCATGTATATATAATTTTTTGATATATCTTTTAGTTACTGAGATACGAGAGGAGTCGGTATTAGGAGGGGGTCGGTAATCTGGGACATTGCCCTAGGTATTCTATAGAAGGCACACACAATATACAATTGAAAGAAAAAGTTAAGCCAGTTAAATATGTCAACGAAGAATAGCAAACCCATACACGCAGAAGTGAATTTACTCTTTAAAGAGAATCTCGAGGAACTCGAAAATAAATATATAATACGAAAAGTTATAATACCTACACCATGGATATCATCGATGGTTATAGTGAAGAAGAAATCTTGAAAAATTCGTGTAGGTCTTGATCCGAAAGACGCAAATGTACAATATAACGAGAAACTACACGTTACCAACAATTGAAGAGGTTTCGGTGACATTAAATAAAGCAACAGTATGCATAGTCCTTTACGCGACGAACGGATTTGGGCATGTACCATTAGAGGAAGAATCAATTTAGTTAATATATATTTCGGAAGATATAGGTAGGTTATAATTCCATTTTGACTGTGTTATAGCAGCATAACTATAACGCTATAGCGCAGCAAGTTTTAAGTTTTTCAAAGGAAAATTAATGAACTAATCGAATATTAATACTAACTAATATATTTATCAATTGACGAGGTTCAACAGGGTAATATAAGGTCAAATCAATAATTCAAATGTCGACTCCAAAAGATACGACAGAAATAAATAGATTAATTGGAAAATAGATTCTTTTGTATACAATATCTAGATACATTTATAGATAGATTGAGTGCAAGAACAGTAAATCTAAGACAATTATTACACAAATATATACCATGGTCAGAGATGGGCAGTATCGCCGATATATTATCGGCGATACATTATCGCCGATACTTTATTATCTATTATCACTATATATTATAGAAATTATTAACGTAT
Organism: Osedax fenrisi; assembly: GCA_964019155.1. Taxonomy (NCBI): domain Eukaryota; kingdom Metazoa; phylum Annelida; class Polychaeta; order Sabellida; family Siboglinidae; genus Osedax; species Osedax fenrisi. The sequence goes on along the minus strand of OZ025241.1, from coordinate 4,728,193 downwards.
CGATATCTGTATCTATTAAAGCTAAAATTGTATCTAATATAGGTATCTATTATAAAATGTTCGGCATTATGCAATATGTCCGGAAGACCTAAATCCGCAGAAGTAATTAAATATTGTATAGGTTATGAATTAAAATTACCTTGTATAACCCGTTGGAATTCTTTATATGACTCATTAAAAGTATTATCCTTGAATAAGGATAAATTACCAAAACTCATGATGGAGCTAAAATTACCTCTATTTAATATAAATGATATATTATTTTTAGTAGAATATTTAATGTGCGCCGAGAGATAGATGCCGAACCCATTGTTGTGACTTTAGATAAACTGCAAGGTGAATTCGGTATCTATTAGGTTCTATTCGGTACCTATGGTGTTTTACTTCCAACATTATTTGCCACCGAAAAGTATGTAGAAAAACTTTATCATAATACTAATATAGAATTATGTAAACCTTTGGTAAAAGTGATCGATGATGGTCTTAAGAAGAGATTTTATTCAATTTTAAATTTAGTAGATGCTGATTTTGCAATAATTGCAACGTCTATCCATCCATATTTCAAATTGAAATGGATAACAATTAAAAAAGAATTTAATAACGAACACATTCATTTAAAAGTTAAAGGTTTTCTAAATAAAGCATTACTTTCTATAGATAAACATACAGTCAATGAAGATAACAATGAAGATATTCATGACGAGAACAATTTTTTTAATTTGAAAAAAATGAAAATATTTATAAAGAAAATCCACTTGATTTATTTCTAAAATTGGATAATAACAGCATATAGAACAAATTCATAGTAATGATTTAATTAAACAAATATTTATTAAATTTAATACACCATTGCCTTATTCTGCACCTGTAGAGAGGCTTTGTTCATATTCTGGGCAAATCAATAACCCGAAAAGAGGTCGTTTGGCAGATTTAAATTTTAGCAATCTGGAAATATTAAAATCCAATTCTCATTTATTTTAATTTGTATTATATTATTATTATTATTTTATATTCATTATATTATTATTATTTCGTTTATATTGTAGGTTTATCTTATATAGTTATACTTTGCTATGCTTAAATATTTGATCTAAATGAATTTAGTATAATTTACTATAATGCTTTTATAATAAAATACATTTAAAATGTCTATAATTGATATATAAATGTATTTTTAATTTATTTTATAAAAAAGTATCTAAATACCTGTATCGGTATCAGTATCTATTATAAAGTTTCTAAAAATATCAGTAGCAGTATCTATTATATAAATTATCCAAAATATTTTATCAGTAATCTAATCTAATATAGATTTTTTTTTGAAATTTGCCCATCTCTGACCATGGTATTGTACAGAGAAAGATATCTTTCTTAATATTAAGAAGAACTAAGATATTTGAAGAAAGCAGTGACAATAACACAGTACTTAGATATTATGATGTGGATAAAGAAGTTCTAATTCAATGTGATGCCTTAAATATGGACTGGGAACAGTAACAATGCAAGACCGATAGCATATGCCTCGAATACTTTAGCCAAATGTAATCACTCATATATATGTCCATTATAATTATTCATACATAATACTACTTTCATGTTTACCATGGTTTCCCCCCCTATTGATATCAGTTTATGTAGATATGATTATATGATTAAACCTATATGATTAAACATAAACAACACATTAATGATAATATTATTAAGATTAGAATTATAATTTAGATATATTATTAAATTAAATATATTAAATCATTAAGATTTTTAAATATATCATAAATATTTTCCCATCAACATCTAAAGGTAACATTTAATAATACATATTTATATAATCAAAGTAGGGAGGAATTACATCCACCATGACCGCGTATAAATACATCACTCTGAAAACGAACTATTTTCTGAGTCACCTTTATATGAATATATTACTTATACTTAACATTGCTATAGTTATTAAAACTGAAAACCACCTAATATCCATATATTTATCTAGTAATCTATTAATATATTAATATATTAATGCACATTCCAATGAATATGTTTATCATATATGATAAGTATACTAACCGATGAAAAACACATAAGATTCTCCAATACTCCATTATAATGGAAAATTTCCATTGGAAATATATAAATTATGATATAACTACAGTAGATATAAATATCAACAATACACGTGTACAGTGTACGTGTACGACGTGTATTATTAACCTCAACACTACCGATCATCAACCTCCCTCTCTTCATTCATCATCATTTATCTTATAAATAATTGTAATGTATTATTACATCATAAAAACACTCCATGGAGTGTGTTTCCATTTTGGGACATTTTAAGATAGGTTATTCAGCGTTGTGGTTATAGGTTATTTTTTACAGTGCATTTCATATATGATTGTATATAATTAATACTATATATATATGCCTATATGCCTAGTATACTATAGTCATAACTATAGTTAAAACTAGTATACTAGCACGTTACAGTATACTACGTAGGGCTTACCTCTATCTATAGATAGTGCTATCTTCGTACACCTAACAAATAACACTAACGTGAGAACATGAACATTTTCTCACACATATACCATAAACATACCATAAATCTACGGTATATATATATATATATATATATATATATATACCTATATATATAGTTATAGACTATAGTCTATATACTTAAGTTAAAGTTATATAAAAGTGTTATATAACTATGTTGTTAATAACATAGTTAATCATCATCATTTCTCTATTTCATATTACTAAAATTCGGTGATATTTTAGTACGTTTTTTATTAATAGTTACATATTAGTTACATGTGTAACTAATATTGGTTATTACTAATATTATTTTTGTTTAATTTATTTGTCCTATGTTAATCTTATATTAGTTTTTTTAATTGTTAATAATACGTTATATTGTCATATCTCTAAGTCTAAGTCTTATACATTAATTAAATTAAACTTAATGATGACCTAAATATGTTAACTTTTTTAATTATTATTAGATATTTTTTAGTGGGATTGTATCAGTTAGAGCGATTCTTATATACAATCTATAGATTGTTCAAATCCATCATCATAATATTCCTTAATATATTGATATTATTTTAATTATAATTTATAATAATAAAAATATAATATTTATTTATCGAATACAATACAAATACCGAATACAAATGGACCCATTAGAAGTCGTCGACTTTCATATGTTGTAAATAAATGTGAGGGGCCCAGGACAAATATGTAACATTTTGTATTATTGTGTTTGATTTATCGTTTATTAAGTTATTAGTAAGAACTAGTTAACATAAGAACTATAGTTGGTATACCGTCTAACCTCTCTCTTTCCAACAACTGACTGGTCAACGTGCCATAGACCGCGGATGTTCATAATACATCAGTAGTATAACCGCATGCACTAGCTTCAACATAGCTTCATGCGGGATAGTTTTAGTATTTTAACTAAATTGATATTTTTGAACTATTATGATTTTCTATTGTGTTATTATAATATATTATCATATTATTGTTATATATATACATATATATATATATATATATATATATATATATATATATATATAATGGTAAATATACGTATATATACGTAGATATCCGTATATATATACGTAGATAGCCGTATACGGCTAATATGTAGAATGAACTCTCAGGGGAAATTCAGATGCCATGTTAAAAATCTAATATACACCAAAACCCTGTGTATACATTATCTTAATAAGTAGGCGTGTCTTAGTTATAATGGTATACTATTGTATACGTTAGTATACATTGTAATATAATAGTATACTATCAAATATGTGTCTAAGGTTGCTTCGTAAAATCTTTGATATTATTCTATATAATGGACAATTAATATATACATAACAACTTTATTTAATATATTAATTAGTATACGTATTAAAATATATCTATTTATTAGGCATATATGCCTAATTATAATTAATTAAATAAATTATTATAATTAAATAAATGTTAGTTTTATTTAATATAAACATACTATATTAATATATTGATAACATTAATAAAAATACGATTACAAAATGAATTGTTATAAATACATGAATCACATAATTCATTTAATTACATGTATGTTAGTTTAATGATCACAATAACTTATACATGTATGCAGTCACATTTTATCACAATCCTTATCAGTTGTATTATCATGTGTAATACCCATGGGTATAGTGTAATTATATATTTGAATTCGTGTCAGAGGTTGACATATGTATAAACCTATAGGTTTTGTGGTATACCATTGAGAATAACTACCATGTATACCACAGATATATAATTAGGATTATATCTAATTGTACATCTGTGATTTTTACCGAATCTACCTATACACCTATAGGTGTTTAGACTATATATATATATATATATATATATATATATATATAATTCAGTGATCACTTATAAGGATTAATAGTTATTATAACTATATATTTGTTAACATGGGTGGTTTATTTAATATTCAGCAAATCATATACTACTCTTAAATAAGTATTATAATTCATTATACATTCACTCTTCTTTCCATAAATCTGAATTTGTAATGTTAAACATTAATTTAAATCTTTAATATATTAAAATATTAACATATTTAATATATTCATCTATAGAACAGAAAAATAATATAATTTTCAGATAAACTGGATTCATGTTGTTCGAATTATGATAAAATATCTTATTAAACTATTAATAACTTATTTTGAGTTAAACAAATTGTTTATTAAGTTGCAAAATATTAAAATAGTAATATTTCGTATACTGATCTTATTATTTAGATGATCATACATATCTACTGATATTACGTCACGTATTGAACCCTCTTATCCTTTCGTTATTTAATATACAGTTGAAATGCAGATTATAATATGCCAACTACCTACCATAACTGCAATTAAAAATCGTTTATTAAACTACAAGTGTCTATATGCAATTAATGTATATATATATATATATATATATATACATTAATTGCATATAGACACTTGTAGTTTAATAAATAGTTTAATGTATACATTAATTAAATCTATATTTATACCTATAGGTAAAGTATACTTTAAATCTATTTTAGATGGTAGTTTGTACCTTTTCTTCATTATTTCAATAACTACACATACCTAATTAATATTAAATCATTATTAATTGACTAAAGTATTGATAATTATCAATTATAGTAAATTATAATTTACTTAAATATACTATCGTAAAACTAAACAAAAATAAATGTACCTGTAATACCTACAATCTTCATAATTGCATAACAAGCTATTATCTATATTAAGTAAACGTGTTGCATTTGTTATCTGTATTTGTTAATGTATTATGTATCTCAATATTTATTAACTGTTTAAAATCTTAAGGATAACCTATAGAGGACACTATTTTCAACATAAATGTTAGACATATAATATATACGTGTACATAAGTGTATATTGTATGCAATATAACTTAGAATTTTAAATTAAAATTAAAAATATATTGTGCATTAATTAATATATTAGATACATAATTATATTTTATATAAAATATATAATATATATATATATATGTTCGGTATGAATTAAAATATAACAGTGACATATATTAATTTAATTTAAAATTGGGTCATATTGTTTATTCAAATTATACTACAAATTATACATATATATATATATATATATATATATATATATATATATATCATTTGTGTATACGATATATATTAGTAGGTAATGTATAGTGTTTTAACCATTAATATAATACGAACCATACTTTATAATTTTATAAATAAATTAATACATATATACATATATAACATAAATATAATACACAGATACACAATGATAAAAGATAATCGCTACGAATGTCCCGCGACCCGCGTTCTACTGATTGTGTGTGTCTGACGCGATGTATGGCTTTAGCAATTACGCCATGTATTCACACAGAAAGTTATATATATATATATACAATATATATATATATATATATATATATATATATATATATATATTATTAATTAATCATCTGTTTTATATGATTACATTAGATAATTAAAATAGTATGATATTTATGAATGTATTACTCATTTATATATAATACATATTCGGGAATATTAATACGTGTTCCTTTATCATTCCCGTTTACAACAGCTGCTATACAGAACGAGTATAGATTACCAGATAATCACCGATACTCTCCTTTAAGTAGATATCATATTTTCTAAATTTTATAATTTTCTGATCTCAATATACATACAATACATACTATTTTCATTCGTTCGTTCATTCATTATTATCCTATATGGTTGCGTATTGTATTATGTTCTATGCATAGTATTCATTTATAATGTAGTATCGCTAATTACCTAATATACATTATCATTTAAATATAAATGATATTCAACTATTCTCTATAGCGAATAGTTAAGTAACTTATAAGTTAACCTGTAAATCTGTATTACCAATTAACCATGACATTAGGTAATACATTTCGTATATATATATATTGTGAAATTATATAATAATTATAATTTAAATTCAGACATTCTTAAAATCATCTTTGATATGTCTAATCATATAATAACCATATTTAGATTATAATTCTGTTGGAAATGTTAGACCTATATCTATGCTTCGTAGTATAGGTAAAGTTTTTGAAAAAAATATATCTAAGCTACTCATTAATTATATTAATGATATTAACCTTTTTTATGTATACCAAAGTGCATATAAGAAAGGCTATATAGCTCGAAGTATATATACTACTGAACATTCTTTGCTTACTACCATGAATAATATTTATTTATCTTTTATAAACATAACCGTATTCAATTATTACAACTTGACCTTTCATTTGCATTTGATTATATATCTTATTAAATATTTATCAATAGGCTATCACTATTAGGAATTACTGGAGATAATTAAAAATATTAATTCATCTTATCAAATATATAACCTATTAGGTTAAGATTCATGATTGTATTTCAGGTGAGAATACTTCAGTATACGGGGTTCCATAGGGATACACATGATGTCCTCTTCTTTTTACTATATATATATATATATAGTTATATAAAATCCTTTAAAATATATAATAGAACAAATACCAAATGTGAAATATCATATACATATGCGGATGATATTCAAATCTGCGCTGAATCTTGTTATCGCTATAAATTAATGTTATGTCCGAATAATATTCATAAGTGGCTCTTAAATAATTATGTACTTATAAATATTAGTTAAAATATGCTCTTAGATATTTCTAATTTAGTTTTTATGATATTATATTTCATAATCTTTTAATTACTACTTTATCTAAAATTATATTCCTTGGAATATTTGTGTCATGTAATTTTCACATTCAGATCATATATCATATAGGGGAAAGTCTCCGATTACCGACCCCTCCTAATACCGACCCCCTATCGTATCTCAGTAACTATAAGAGATATCAAAAAATTATATGTACATGAACTAGTAGAAATTTAATGATAAATATGAATAAGTATTTTGTTTAATAAATATTCAATCCTATAATTGTTATTTGATAAATGTAATATTCTGTTTTTACCTATTAAATATTTGAATATTAACATTTTTAAATCATTGTAAATACTTTATTAATTAAAATAAAACTTAATACTACGCAACATATTGTAGACCAATAAAATGTTTATAAAAATTATAAAAATAATTCAATTTGAATAATTATTAACCAAAATATCTTAATTATAGCAACCCATGTGATTTTCCTATTACCGACCCCCTAAATTATCCAAATACCGACCCCATGTGATTTATAATATCCAATCAAAAAGATCAGTATTTTACTTTAATATATGTCATAAATTGTTTGTGTATAATTGATATAGATTAAGGATTCATGATTCCATTCGATTATATACATTACTGATTAATACTAAATACCGATCAATAACTAAATATTAAATAATAATATACACTATTTTAATATAATTACTATAAAGTTTAAATTTAAATTTAATATTACTATTAAAACATAAATTCAATACTACATAAATTGCCTGAATGTTATTATTAATTATATTTATGTATATCTACTATTTTTATTGGATATTTTAATACTACAATTAGTTATACCACGATTATGTTAGGGTGTCGGTAATGGGAGAAGGGGGATTAGGAACAGGTATCCGATTACCGACCCCCCTGTTTATTCTTGTAAATATAAATATATCAAAAATTTAAAATAGCCACATTATTCATTGCCATAATATTACCCTAGTTACAAAATTTCAAATAAATATATTTAATATTGAATAAGTTATTACAAATAATGATTTAGGGGTCGGTAATCGGAGACTTTCCCTAATGTAAATCAGCTAATATCATAATATAAATATCATTCTTAAATATTTATCAGCTAATTTACATAATATAAATATCATTCTTAAATATTTATCAATAAAATCAATTAATCGCCGTATTCAAAGTGTAGTTCTATCGAGATTAGATTATGGGAATATTATCTAAATTGGAGCTCCAATTTATATTTAAAAAAAACATTAAATGAGTTATTCGTAGATGTATAACAATTATATATAATATTATACATTCTAATAGATTTTCGACTAGTTATTATTTACACAAATTAAAATGGTTGGGGTTATCTTCTAGGATTAATTATAGATTGTTATATATAATTAAAAAGTAATTATTTCTGGAGTACATTCCTATTTATCAACGCTATTATCAGAGAAAAGAACTGGATACTCGAGGCGCTATGCAACTTGAAGAGGCTCGATGTCGATTACAAATCACAAAGAGGTCCTTCAAGATTTCTGCTGCCTTGGTATGGAACAATCTACCTCTCTCGATACGAAGTGATCCATCTATCTCAATATTCCTCAAAAGACTGAAGAAATATCTTTTATTATAATTTTTATTATTGTTAACATTATTTGATCACACTTTAGAGAATTTTGCTACTATTATTAAATAAATTGTATTATTATTATAATATATATACAGCGAAGTATCTTAATAACATATATCCTGAGCCACACCATCATTAACTAACACAGTTATTATCAATATGTTAACATTGTTAACCCACTAAATTGTCTTTATATCAATAAATATATTTGTATGGTGTATATATATATATATATATATATATATTTATATATATATAAACTGTCTATAGATAGGGGCGCTGGAACGAATTTGTATGTAGGAGGACCAACCAATCAAAATAAATGTTGTGGTAAAAGTGGGGGGGGGGACAAATACATAGGAGGTCCCCTAGATTTTAAAGTGAGGGGGGACATATCCCCCCATCCCCCCTGTTGTATCGCCCCTGCATATAGGAACTAACTATTGTTAACTACTATGAATGTTATATACATTATAATGAATCGGATTGCATACAGTATGCATACATAATCATCATGCGTGTCCAAATTCCATATTTACCATAATATAAGTATTGAAATAATATTTTAAATTGACCTTATTTAATTGTGTATACAAAATGATCGGTTCTCGTTAATATGTGTATGCCTAACATGAGAGCGGCTTCGAAGGAATATTGGATAGGGGATTGGGAAGATAGGGGAATTTATGGAAGATAGGAAGATAGGGGATTTAATCATTTATATTATCCAATTGCAATTGGCTAATTTAAATGTATATCCATCTATATATCCATGGATATAAGTAAAAACTTCATCTGAGTTCCTAGATGGAATGCAAGGACTCCATAAAACTAATAATATCAATACCAATATATGTATGAACATATACGTATTTTTACTGCTAACGTAAATACACGAATAGTCTTACCACTAAGAATTCTATAGAATTCTTAGTATTATATTACTTAACGGAAAATAATTACTTGAGAGTTTATATATATATATATATATATTAGAATGTCTTACGTAGAGTAACTACATATAATATAGAATGTAATTATATAATTGTTTACTATATATATATATATATATATATTATAAATTATAATTTATTATAACTTTTTAGTAATGGATGGTATTATAATGCCATATTTAGTTATAACGTATTCACTATATACACACACACACATATATATATATATATATATATATATATCATTAACCTCTTCTATATATTTAGGAGTATATATACAGTATGAGTGTATTTGGGATTTGTGTATGGTAGTACGGATGGTTTGTGAACAGTCGAACCCTATACAATATATTTTGAAAATGGGTTGTTCAGGATCATCTGTCAAACAGTACTCACCTGATGCAATTACCTCCAAGTAGTCGTGAACATCACGGCGGGTAACCCTAGTAAACGACCTCGACTGGCCGGCTAAACATTGCATGGGTATGACTGGCTTCTAACAAAACTAGTCTAACATTTCTTATAGTAACAGAAATAAAACAGAGTCTTTCTATCGATCAGCAGCGATAGAAATAGTGGACGAGGCGGATAATCTAGTAAGGACAACGGCAACTTCATATATAATCGATGGCGTTCTGGCAACCCCATTCACGGCTTCGATACTGCGCTGGAGAAAGAAACGGAAAACTACTCCAGTACAATTCCCACGAAAACAAACATGACAGCACAAATAGAAGTAAATGCAATAAGGCTAGAAAATTAGCCCCCAATGTTGGACAGCCTTTCAATTATTACTGGGGAAGAGCGAAACTAATGTGTAAGTACAGTCGGTAAGGATGACGAGGCTATCTTAAATCCGCAAGGAAGCATTGATTCTGAGAAAATCATCTTGAAACACACAGATATTAATTGCTGCCTACAATTTAAAAAAATATAAGTATAGCGACATGGAATGTCAGAACAATGAATAATGGAAATACAGAAATTATTACAAGGGAAATGGGAAGGAATGGGATAGCTTTATTGGGGATAAGTGAGACGAAGTGGAAGGAGATAGTATACGTAAATCTGATGACTATTAAGTATATTTTAGTGGAAAGATAAAATTGAAAGAAAAGGGGTGGCATTAATATGCATAGAAAAAATAAAAAAATGTGTTCTTTGGTTCAATGATTGACTAGTATGAATGTGAAATGTATAGGTTTACCTCCAAGGTAAACCTATACATTTCATATTCATACTAGTATACGCTCCCACTTCAACAACAGATGAAGAGGAGATTGATTATTGCTACGATGCTCTACAAAAAACAATCGATATAACTCCAACAGGTGACATCATGTATATCATTGACGATTGGAATGCTAAAGTGGGTAAACAAAATACAGCAGGGCTAACTGGTAGTTTTGGACTGGGGATTAGAAATGTGTAAAAAAGAGGTGATACCATGGTCGATTTCTGTAGTCGAAATAGTCATGTTGTTATGAATACAATGTTCAAACAACATGCAAGAATACTATATACTTGGAAGTCACCGGATAAAATTACTAGAAACCAGATTGATTATATCTTATGTACAGGTCGATGGAAAAGCTCTATAAAAATAGTAACATCTATCCCAGGAGCAGACTGTGGCACAGATCACAATTTGTTAATAGCTATTGTCAAGATAAAGCTCAAATAAACTAAAAGAAATAAGACTACTCCAAAATATGATCTAGAAAAGTTTGATACGAAATATACTGTAGAAGTTAAGAATAGATTCAGTATACTACAAGTAGATGGCAAAAATCCCGAAGATGTATGGATTGATATACGTGATGCTGTGATAGAGACAGCTGAGAAATGGATACCAAAATTAAATAAGAGGAAAGTTACAAAATGGTTAACCGAAAAAACAATAAAAAATAGCGGGGAGAGAAGAGAGGCAAAAGGAAAAGGTGAAATAGAAAAATATAAAAAACTAAATGCAGAATTTCAAAAAAAAAGCAAGGTATGAAAGGAGATACATTTAAGAGATAAATGTAGAAAAATAGAAGTAAACATTACAAAGGGAAGAACAAGAGATATATACAAGGAAATAAAAGATATAACTGGACCATACACTACTAGATGCAGAGTTATGAATCTAAGTTCCAGAAAGACGGATACTGAAGAAAGAGAATTAACAATTAGATGGCAACAATACACAGAAGAGCTTTACAGGAGAGATCCTAAAATCAATGATAATTTTCCCGAAACTAGATATGAAGATGAACCTCGAGGTTCAATATGATCATATTATCATATACTAGAAACAGAGGTATAGGAGGCTATCAAGCATATATCAAATCGGAAATCATCTGGATGTGATAGTATGGAGCTTCTTAAAGTAGGTGGAGATGTATCTATAAAAATACTGTTAATTATTTGCAATAACATATGGAGGACTAAGGAATGGCCAAGAGATTGGAAGAAATCTATGGGAGTTCCAGTTCATTTAATAGCCTTAATGAGAAAGCTCTTCACGAAACAAGAAGCTACTGTAAGAACAGAGTTCGGTGAAACTTATACTATAAACATAGGGAAAGGGGTAAGACAAGGATGTATTTTATCCACTTACTATTTAACATATATTCAGAAAACATAGCGAGAGATGCATTATAAGATTGGGACGGGGGATCATTATTGGAGGTAGAATGACTACTAACCTGAGATATTCTGACGACACACCACTGATCTCTGAAATTAAAAACGATCTCATAGAAATTATGGAAAGAGTAAACTTGGCTAGTGAAAAGTCAGGTATTTATTTTAAGTATTTTTGTTGGCAAAACTAAAGTAATGATGACTGAAGACCAAGGAGAAATGGTAGTAGATGGAAAACATATTGTAGTATCATACTTTATTTTCCTGTGATCTCTGATAACTAAGGATGGATTATGTGAGAAGGAAATACGAAGAATGTTATCAATGGGTAGATCTGCAATGAGGGACTAACGAAAATCTGGAAAGTTAGTGGAATTACCCTCGGAACAAAGATCAGGCTTGTAAAAGCTTTAGTTTTCCCTATAGTCTTATATGGAGCAGAATCTTGGACAATGAGAAAGCTTGAAAGAAAGAAAATCGATGTTTTTGGTTTGTGGTGTTGTAGACGTCTACTAAGAATAACATGGGCCGACAAAAAGACAAATATATGAGTTATTGACAATATAAAACCAGAATGGACGATTGAATCAAGGATAGCCAAGGCATCATTATACTACCTTGGATATGTCATAAGAGGCGGAATGTAATATGAAGTAGTGGTAGGAAGAATGAGGGTTGTAGAAGCAGAGGCAGACCACAACAAAGATGGCTGGATAGCATAAAGAAAAACTTGTATGGAACTATCTTCAGCATTATGCCAGCCTCATGATTTAGGAGGAGTTGGAGAGCTGATGGTCGTCGATATCGCCAGGGGTCGGATACGAATCAACGGTACAGGTTAAGATTAACAGGTTAAATATTGTAAATATTAGTAATTATATGCGAACTTTAAATGTTACAATTGATATAGGTGCGTGTGGTAACTTAAGGTAGTATTAAGTTTAACTATGTGTTTCTAAGATGTTCAATTACCACGTTACGAGATTTATTCATGGATCGCAGTAATATGTTGTTATATAATACATGTCTTTTTGTGGATGTTTGGGAGTCATGTTGGGATATTGTGCGGTATTGTAGAGTATATAAGTTAGAGGCGATGATAGCACAGAGTGATCGTTTAAATATTAGTTTAAGTAAGTGATTAGTTATCAGAGTGAACATATGAGGAACATGCAATATCCTTTAGTTTAGGAATAGGTGTAGAAGCCACCGGTAATATCGGAAATATCGAGATATTATAGACTAAAGAGGAAGTATCGGGATGAGATGTAGATTTAGGCGAGGATATAGTAGTAAGGGTTGTGGTTGTAGAGTTGGATAACAGCCGAATTGATAGTGGGTGAATTAATTATCGTCATAGCATAGGGGAGGTTATTCATTTAGTATTAGCATATGGATATTAACACCCATGGGTGCATGATTTAGAGATAATATCAGCTGTTTGGAGGAATGCACAGTTATAGTTAGCTGGGTAGAAATTACTTGGTAACTAGTATTTGATAGTAGGGAGGACCTCCCTGTGAGGTCACAGTGGGTATACTTGGATGGCAAGGTGATACTAATTACCTATTTTAAAATAGTAATAGCGATAGTAATACTACGAATTTTTAATGTATATAGAGGTATTTCAGTTGTAGACGATGACAGTGCCAAGCAGCCTGTATAATGGTTCTCCGGTGTATCGGATGATCACAGATGATGTCGAGGCGAGTATTCAAACAGTTGCTGGCTAAGTCACGTCGCATTATCTCGTATGTATACATATAGTAGTACTATAGTACTATAGTAGTCAGTAAGCGTATACGCTTTGTTTACATGGACTATAGTCCTTTATTCACCACGTTTACCTATACGCAACAGTATATATCCGTTAATGTTCATGTGTAGCCTACCTTATATTAAAGGTAGGTAGGTGATACTATATAAACCCTTATATAATTGAAATCTATCCAAACTAAATATATAATAGTGTCAAATATAAATTGTTCATTACATTAATGTGATTTAATTATATCAATAATAATTTCATGTATACATATCGTGTACATTTTATAATACAAAGGTTATATAGTGTACACTATATGTATATGATACTATTATAATATAACGTTATATATATACATGTATACCTTATATTTCACATGACATACATTGTATATTTATTGAATATTATAGTCTAAATATATTAATATATATATATATATATGTATAAGTGAAGTTGAATATGTTAACATATATAGCTTATATTATATGAATTATCTTAACACTATATGAACATATCAGCACAAGTTACGAGGTTACTGAGGTCACATGATCGGTTAGATATATAAATAGGCTAAAGTACATACCCGCGCATGTCACGCTGACCGGAAACACTGGTCGCGTATATAACCACGTGGTCAGCAAGCTACTGTACACTAGGGATGCATCCCTAGGGTTAGGTAGTATCCCTTCAAATGAACCGATTCCTATAGTAATTTAAGAATCGGTTTCATATAAACCGATTCATAAACTTGCATTTTAGGAATCGATTTAAAACCGATTCTCATTATGACACTCAGGAAACGATAAAAACATGAATAGGAATCGGATTATTTTAACTGTATGTAAATGAATTCGAATAACGAATATACAAATTGAAGCTTTTACAATTGAACCCGAATTGAAGCTTTCCAAATTATAATAAAACCGAATACGAATACGAATTGAATACTTTGTGGAACGAATACGAATAATTTGTAATTATTTGTAATAATTAAATTGTTATATATTAATGTATTTTACATTGGGTTATAAATTAATTATAAATATGCGTATAACTATTAATTTAAGAATTACTCCTTGAAATGTTCTCGTTACCCGATGAAGCATAATAGAGTTGATTTCAATACTTCTATAGTATACTCTAAAATTGTGAAGGTAAAAGGAATCAATATAACCAAGTCTACATAACATTGATTTCACATATCTGTATAAATGAAGATAAGTTAATATTTTTAACACAAAATCAATTTATTTCTTTTTAATAATTATTAAATTAATTATAATTATTCTTCTTATTGCTTATTTTAATAATAATAACTTAGCTTTATATATTTAATACAATATATTCTGTAATAAAAAGTAAAATAGGGCACTCCCAGTAAACCAAATTAGAAAATAATTTACAAAAGTGGTTCATAATTTTTCGAATATTATGTGACACATTTTTGTAAACTTTGCAAATAATTTTGGATTATTTTTGGCAAATTTTCGAAAATTAATTTCAAACCTCGCAAATAATGTTAACTTATTTTCATATATTTTATCGAAAATCATTTGCAAACTTAGCACATAATTTTCAGAATATAATAAATATTTAATCAACAATCAACATATAAACAAATCAAAATAAATTATCTGGAGAATATAATAAAAATAAAAGATATTGTTATATATAAGCCTATAATAAATAGGGAAAAGTCTCCGATTACCGACCCCTAAATGATTATTTGCAATAAATTATTCAATAGTAAATATATGTATTTGAAATTGTGTAATTAGGGTAATATTATGGCAATGAATAATGTAACTATTTTAAATTTTTGATATTATTATATTTACAAGAATAAACAGGGGGGTTGGTAATCGGTTACATGTGCCTAATACCGACCCCCTTCTCCTATAACTGACCCCTAACATAATCGTGGTATAAATAATTGAAGAATTATAATATCTAATAAACATAGTAGATATACATCAATATAATTAAATATAACATGCACGCAATTTATTTTGTATTGAATTTATGTTTTAAAAATAATATTAAATTTAAATTAAACTTTTTAATAATTATATGAAAATAGTATATATTATAATTTAATATTTATTTATTAATCAGTATTTATATAATCAACTGGAATCATGCATCCTAAATCTATATCAATGATACATAAACAACTTACGACATATTTTAAAGTAAAATACGGATCTATTTAGATTGGATATTATAAATCACACGGGGTCGGTATTAGGGTAATTTAGGGGGTCTGTAATAGGAAAATCATGTGGGTTGCTATAATTAAGATATGTTGGTTAATAATTATTCAAATTGAATTATTTTTATAATGTTTATATACATTTTATTGATCTACAATAGTATGCGCAGTATTAAGTTGTATTTTAATTAATAAAGTATTTACAATGATTTAAAAAAAGTTATTATTCAAATATTTAAAAAGTAAAAACAGAATATTACATTATATCAAATAACAATTGTAGGATTGCATATTTATTAAAATAAAATACTTATTCATATTTATCATTAAATTGTTAACAGTTCATGTATATATAATTTTTTGATATATCTTATAGTTACTGAGATACGATAGGGGGTCGGTATTAGGAGGGGGTGGGTAATCGGAAACTTTTCCCTATATTAAAATATATTGAATAAATATATAAATATATTTTAAATACATATTTTATATATCTCCATTGAATGATTCAAAATTAGTTTAACTGAATAAATTTGTTTACTAATTGGTGTTTGCAGACCTATACTCCATTATTTGGCATTAAATAACCATTAATAATGACGTTAAATATAAAATATGTATATCAATATAAATCAAAATCAATTTTTAAAATGATACATTTTATCTATTATATATTTATTTCGTTAACCAAAATAAATAATAGAATGTAGACTTTTTTTAAATTTAAACATTTATATGCAATAAAATTTATATTTTAAAATGTAATTAAATCTTTTATATAATAATCTTAATATATTAATTAATTTATATTTATATAGGATTTGCAAACTTCGTGTTTTATTTTCAAAAAATTTACAAACTTTGCATATTGTTTGCAAATTATTTTTGTAAAATTTTCGAAAATTATTTTCGTATTATGTTCGTATATTAATTTCACATATTTTACAAATTGCGTGTTTATTTTCAAAAAATGTACATAAAATTATAAACTTTGTAAATTATTTACAATGATTTTCAAAATTCGTAAATTAACAAACATGTACGAACATTTTTCAAATATTTCTTTACTTTGATCGAATATTAAACGAATTTTATAATTTTAAACTAATTGAACAGGATATGGATATTAGATATTTTAAACGAATCGAATATGATACGAATATTAGAATTAAAAAATTATAAACGAATCGAATCGAATTCTTATTTATCTATTCATTTACATCCCTACATTATACAGTGTATACCGATATACTGTGCGGACGTACATGATAATCAAACTGATTATATAATACCGATCAATGTTTACACCGATATATCATTAGTGTATGTCTATATTCTTCCGCACGAGCGAAGTGCACTTACCATGATCTACATGACTCTTAGTACCTATATATAGGTATTATAATAATAAACCGAATATCATTATCGTCATTGTATCTGCCTATTAATTTGTTTATAAATTTAACATTTACCTTTTTATCTAAAAACGGCGTACACATAAATATATTTAACAGTATACTGTACACAGTGTATACACTTAATAGTATACTATAGTCCATACATACACATGTAATACTGCAAGTAACGGTGTTAACAGTATGCACTGTACTTTGATACGGCAACAGTGGCACCTGTACTTTGATACGGCAACAGTGGCACCTATACTTTGATACGGCAACAGTGGCACCTGTACTTTGATACGGCAACAGTGGCACCTGTACTTTGATAGGGCAACAGTGGCACCTGTACTTTGATACGGCAACAGTGGCACCTGTACTTTGATACGGCAACAGTGGCACCTGTACTTTGATACGGCAACAGTGGCACCTGTACTTTGATACGGCAACAGTATGCACTGTACTTTGATACGGCAACAGTGGCACCTGTACTTTGATACGGCAACAGTGGCACCTGTACTTTGATACGGCAACAGTGGCACCTGTACTTTGATACGGCAACAGTGGCACCTGTACTTTGATACGGCAACAGTGGCACCTGTACTTTGATACGGCAACAGTGGCACCTGTACTTTGATAGGGCAACAGTGGCACCTGTACTTTGATACGGCAACAGTATGCACTGTACTTTGATACGGCAACAGTGGCACCTGTACTTTGATACGGCAACAGTGGCACCTATACTTTGATACGGCAACAGTGGCACCTGTACTTTGATACGGCAACAGTGGCACCTGTACTTTGATAGGGCAACAGTGGCACCTGTACTTTGATACGGCAACAGTGGCACCTGTACTTTGATACGGCAACAGTGGCACCTGTACTTTGATACGGCAACAGTGGCACCTGTACTTTGATACGGCAACAGTATGCACTGTACTTTGATACGGCAACAGTGGCACCTGTACTTTGATACGGCAACAGTGGCACCTGTACTTTGATACGGCAACAGTGGCACCTGTACTTTGATACGGCAACAGTGGCACCTGTACTTTGATACGGCAACAGTGGCACCTGTACTTTGATACGGCAACAGTGGCACCTGTACTTTGATACGGCAACAGTGGCACCTGTACTTTGATACGGCAACAGTATGCACTGTACTTTGATACGGCAACAGTGGCACCTGTACTTTGATAGGGCAACAGTGGCACCTGTACTTTGATAGGGCAACAGTGGCACCTGTACTTTGATACGGCAACAGTGGCACCTGTACTTTGATACGGCAACAGTGGCACCTGTACTTTGATAGGGCAATAGTGGCACCTGTACTTTGATACGGCAACAGTGGCACCTGTACTTTGATACGGCAACAGTGGCACCTGTACTTTGATACGGCAACAGTGGCACCTGTACTTTGATACGGCAACAGTGGCACCTGTACTTTGATAGGGCAACAGTGGCACCTGTACTTTGATACGGCAACAGTGGCACCTGTACTTTGATACGGCAACAGTGGCACCTGTACTACAGAGGTGGTACGATAGTTACGCATGGTTACGCGCCGCTAACCCCTGTGCTTGTATCGCGAACAAAGGACTATTGTATACAGCACTTACCTTTGTTAGAGATGCGCCATTGTTACAATACGCGTTCCTTTGTTAGAGATGCGCCATTGTTATTGGTCGTACTGTTACCCTATAATGTTACCCTATACTGTTCCCCTATGTATACATGCGTTTATACATACACGTGTATACATAATCACTCACATACACACACACGCACACACACAAAATTATATATATATATATATATATATATAGAAGAGGTTAATGATATAGTCAACTCTCGGTAAGTCGGACTTCTCGATAAGTCGGATACATTTAGTTGGTTTGGTTGGATTTGTATCTAGTTCATGTTAAATTAATCGGATAAGTTAGATTGGATAAGTCGGAATTTTCTATAAGTCGGACACATATTATAGTCATTTTTATGATTTTTATACTGGATAAGTCGGACTTTTTATAAATTGTCAGAAATGTTTACTTTAAATAATGAATATTATAATTTTAGAAAGTAATATTATTGAATACAACATTTTATGTTGTTTATTGTTGCATAATTCCACATTTCTAACCCTAACTCTAACCATAACTCACTCTGTGCATCTCATGTCGTATTTTCATGTAATTCTGAATCTCGGATAAGACGGACATCTCGCTAAGTCGGACAATTTTCCCGGTCCCTTACGAGTCCGTCTTATCGGGAGTTGACTGTATATATATATATATATATATATATATATATATATATATATATATATATATATACAGTGTGTACACACATTGTAATGAATGTATAATATTAGTATTATTTCATATGATAAATATAATTATAATATATTAAATAAATGTATATAATGTAATACAAGTTATTATTATTATTAATAATAATAATAATATAATATAAACATCATATAGTTTACATATATATGTCATTTAGTGTAATATTACAAATAATATGATTATATACAATAGAGAATACAGCAGTACAATACTGCAGTACAATATGTTGTACAATATTTTTCTAAATATTGCTTCGAAATTATTTCATTTCTATAGCCAATATATATATATATATAATTTCAATTTTTTTTAATAAACAACTTTTTTTAACAAAAATATATCTAACAAATATTTGTCGTAATTATATACCATATATATATATATATATATATATATATATATATATATATATATATATATATATATATATATATATATATATATATATGTGATAGACCATATATAATTGTTATACAGTGATAACCCATATATATATATATATATATATATATATATATATATATATATATATGGTCTATCGCTATTCAGGTATAGCTATTATCACTAGGTATACCTATTTTGAAATATGTAGCGGTGTGTACCGATACCATGTGTGAAAGTTATCATGCAAAGAATCCCTATTCACAGCGGTACTATACTATCTCGACGTAATCATTACGTCATATTGCACGACGCGTACGGTACCACGTGGCAATCGATCGAAATCAATTGTTTTTAATTGAAATTAAATGTTTAAATTTAAATTTGATTTACTAAAACTAATTACATTAACATCATAAATTAGAGTATGTCTGAAGGGGGTTATAAACTACTGCGTATAACGTTAATTATTATTGCAGAGTATATATATATATATATATATATATATATATATATATATATATATGTGTACCAGAGATTTTCCGAATGAAAGATATTGAACTTGTGTACATTTGTGTAACCTAATAATTTTATATTGCTATCTAGTGTTAATATATATATATATATTAATAACTTGTTAAAAGCATAATAACATGAATATAAATGATATTAACCACTGTTACTGATATAACAGTAATATTAACCATGGTATAGATTTAGGGTTGACGAAAATTGTATTCAACAAATTGTGCTATTATGATTTTACGATTCACCAAATATATTTTTATATTATTTAAACAAAAATATCCTATTGCTCTGTTATATATGAACACTTAGTAATTAACACGTATGTTTCAACATATACCTATTAAGTTAAAAGCTTTTTATTATATTCTAGGGTGCATATTTTGAAACAAATGTCCATTATAAACAAAATTATCCGAATTAACAACCTATGTACGTCGCGATGTTTGTGTTGTGTGTACTTGTGTACAATAGAATTATGAGATGTATCGGATATTACATCTTTACCTATTGTATATATATATATATATATATTTATATATATATTCTCGATAACATTATATTATACCTAACATTATACTGTTTATTATATATAATCATTTTGGTTTTTAAAAACATTGATCAAATTTAAAATTTAATTTATAAATTTTAAAAATTAGAATTTTTATCCTACTGTAACATGAATAAGTTATAATTTTAAAGTTGAATATATTCCGAAGTCATCATATATACAATACAGTTATTTTCATTTTTTTGTATGTCCAGATTAGGTTGTATATATTATAAAACCTATTTTAGAGGAAAGTAACCGAATACGGAAA
The DNA here is from genome assembly GCA_964019155.1 of Osedax fenrisi. Lineage (NCBI taxonomy): Eukaryota > Metazoa > Annelida > Polychaeta > Sabellida > Siboglinidae > Osedax > Osedax fenrisi. The sequence goes on along the minus strand of OZ025241.1, from coordinate 4,706,235 downwards.
GTGCCAGAATACGGACATCTCGGTATCTCAGAAACCATAAATCATACAAAAAAATGTGTAATTAATAACATATTTATAGTTATATAAATAGTCTAAGTAGGTATTTTTTATTTTTTCTTTATTCTAAATAGTGATAATATTTCCAATAAATAGATTTTTTTATTACGTTTTAAAATGTATGAAAAAAAATGTCAACTTAAAACCTTCTCAAGTATATACAAATGTATCGATATAAAACATAAAAATATATTATAAAAACTAAAGCATTCTAAACATTATATACATAATTTCTCTATTTGTTATCAAATATTAATTAAGTTATATTAAGCATATGTCTAGAGGTTATATAAATCCCCAATACGGACATGTCCAAAAGTGCACTCTATATGTAGTACTACGGACACCCTACAATCAACCAATCAGCGCGCAGTCTGTGAACTATTCTGATTTTCATAAAAATCGCGTATGTTATAATATATATACGACGAATGAAGCGATATTTGAAAATGTTATTATTTAGATACTTAACTTGTAAAATAATACAAATAAATAAATTAATTACTAATTAAATTATATTAACATATTCATAGACTTAATTATAAATAATGAAATTGTAATTTATCTGATTGGTTCATAAATAATATATAGTTTATCTAGTGGTATATAGGGTATCCGTATTATAAAACAGGGTGTCCGTATTCGGACATGGGTACCGAATACGGAAACCCCCATTATTTATGCGAATAAAAAGATTTTAATAAAATTTTAAAATCACAATAATATCTATAATCATATAATATAAATACTTTGTAATTTTGAATACAAATTATATTGAGTAATACAATGTTAATACCATCTTTTGTTAAAATTTCAGTATTAGGTTAATTTCCCCTATATTTAATCTAAAAATATTGTATAAATATAGTTAGTAATATAATTATTTTAATTATAAAATATTGCATACATTTACCGAGTATGTGATTTATAATATATCATAGTGTATATACTTATAGATATATCTATATATTCTAGATATAGTATATATATATAGATATAGTATTGGTATAGTATAGCTATAGAATATGTGTATATATATATATATATATATATATATATATATATATATATATATATATATATATATATATGTATATATATATATATTGTCAGCTCCCTATAAGTCGGACTCGCAAGGGACCGGGAAAAGTGTCCGACTTAGCGAAATGTTCGACTTAGCGAAATGTCCGACTTATCCGATATTCATAATAGCATGAAAATAAGACATGAGATGTGCAGAGTGAGTTAAAGTATTACCTAAATATGGAATTATGCAACAATCAATCAACAACATAAAATGTTGTATTCAATAATATTACTTTCTAAAATTATAATATACATTATTTAACGTAAACATTTCTGACAATTTATAAAAAGTCCGACTTATCCAGTATAACAATTATAAAAATAATAATAATATGTATCCGACTTATAGAAAAGTCCGACTTATCCAATCCAACTTATCCGACTTATCCGATTAATTTAACATTGAACTATAGTTACAAAACTATCTATAGATACAAATTCAACCAAACCAACTACATGTGTCCGACTTATCGAGAAGTCCAACTTATCTGTAGTCCGACTTACCGAGAGTTGAATGTATTTTTATTATTATTATTATCAGATTTAGGCAATGCCAGGATAATTATATATAATCTATAGAAGCAATGTTGTGAGATAATTACCACTTTATTAACATGATAAGTTTCATTATATATAAGAGTAATACATAATAATATTATAATATTATGACTACTCTTTACATATATTGATAAAATATATAATAAAATATTATGAAACTTATCATGTAACTAAATGTAATCATCATATAATAATGTAATCATGTAATAATATAAATAAATTATAAAATTATAAAATTAAAAATTAAGAAATACACCAAGCATTAAATCAACATAAAGTAAAATATAATTTAGAGGAACTAAATAGGAGATTTTATTTATAAAAAGATTTCAAAAATAATGTTTAAATAAACCAAATTATTTTTCAACTGTTTCTCTATTTAAGGAAAATATAATATTATCTTTATATGATATTTGTATACAAATACTTATAAGACTTATAAGTACAAGATTAGCATTTACATGTATAACATATTCTATATATTATGCCATCCTATTATTTTAGATTGACTCCTTAAAAATTTAATACCAGGAGTAACTGTGATTATATTCAACCTTATTTAAATATAATTATATGAATAATACCCTACTTACACTCTGACCAATACTTTGGAATGATTTAAGTATAGATATAATGAAGTCCAATTACTTTACATTATTCTGTAAAAATAATTATATATAATACTTAGTATATTGTAATGAATTCATGTTTAGTTTAAATTTGTATTTAATATATGGTATTACCGATCACCTATGTATTTACAGGTAAGAATATTCAAGCGTATTAAATGATTTTAATAAATTCAATACATATTAAATGAAAGATATGGTGAAATAATCAATGTAGTTATATTACATATCGAGGAATTCATTTTGTAAAGGGTCGTGTGATTATAAAAACAAATATTACAAATTTAAAATATATAAAATATAATTTGATGAATTTTGCTTAAATTATTTTTCTACATTCAATATAATTTGTAATATACGAATATTAGAACAATACTAAAAAAATGTCATATAAATCAATTTATATTATTATTTATTAGTATTGTTCTTATATTCGTATATTACAAATTATATTTAATGTAGAATAGTGACTAATATATATATATATATATATATATATATATATATATATATATATTAGTCACTATTATTATAACTGCCTGTGTGGCTCAGTGGCTAAGTCGTCAGACACACAAGCAGTAGGACACGGGTTCGACCCTCGTCCGGACCATTAATTAATTTTATAAAATTGGTCTTAAAATATTATTTAGAAGTGATCTTATATAATTGTGTATAAATAAATGATCGGCTCTCGTTAAAACCATGGATGCCTTAACATGAGAGCGGCTTCGAAGGGACTTTAGAGCCATATATGGTTATAAGTGAAAACTTCATCTAAGTTCCTGGATGGTATGAAAGGACTCCACCAAATAAAAATAACAACAATAACAATATATATATATATATATTTATTAAATATAATACAATATTATAGTGAGAAATTCAATTTAATGTATTTAATAAATAATTAACTATATATATATAGTATTTTAATTACCTGTAATAATGATTTATCATTATTCACTCTGACAATATAAGATAACATTTGTAATAAATTACAATGTGTGGGGAAAGTAACCTAATACGGACACTTTAACAATAAATGGTCTTAACATTCTATGACTCAATATTTGTATTCAAAAATTACAATATATTAATATCATATGATTATAGATGGTATACATATTGTATTTATTAAAATATATAACGGGGTGTCCGTATTCGGTTCCCATGTCCTAATACGGACAGTATCCTTCGGACCCTGTGTACCCTGTGTTATAATATGGACAACCTATAGTATAAATATATATACTTATATGTATATATATATATATACCACTATAGTAGTAATCTATAGATTAACTATATATTGTATTGATGAAACGATCAGATAAATTACATTTACATTATTTATTAATTAATGTTATGAATAATTTAATATAATTTAATTAGTAATTAACGTATTAATTTTTATTATTGTATTAATTAATAATAAAAGTTAAGTGTATAAATAATAAAACAATTATATTTAGTTTCATTGGTAGTACAGTCAACTCCCGATAAGTCGGACTCGCAAGGGACCGGGAAAAGTGTCCGACTTAGCGAGATGTCCGACTTATCCGAGATTCAGAATTACATGCAAATAATACATGAGATGTGAAGCGTGAGTTAAAGGGTTACCGAAATGTGGAATTATGCAACAATCAACAACATAAAATGTTGTATTCAATAATATTACTTACTAAAATTATAATATTCATTATTTAAAGTAAACATTTCTGACAATTTATAAAAAGTCCGACTTATCCATTATAAAAATCATAAAAATGACTATAATATAGATAGATAGATAGATAGATATATTTTATTGGATTCATTAATTTCGTTCTTTTTTTTTCATTTATTATTCTTTTTCGTTTCTTTCTTCGTTTCCAAATGGCTTCAAAATAAGACCTTGATCTTTTCGGGTTGTTGCCAGTGATTTATTCATACATGGGACAGGAACAGTGATTGTTTAATCATAATAGTTAGCTGTATATTTCGTATTTACATAAAAAATAATAATAAATAAATAAAATACAGTAGATAGACACAATTTGACATTAACAAAAATCAAAATCAAAATAATAATAACAAAGATAATCCATACATACATATATATTTGATATAGATTTTTTAATTTAATTTTTTTTTTTTAGTTTTTTTTAATATGTTAATTTTTATAAATTAATTTTAAATTCATTAATTTTTTAATTTATCTATAATATAATTCATCATTGATTAACATATTTTTTACTCTTTTCTTGAACACATTTTCATTTTTTATATTTTGTATATTTGTTGGAAGTAAGTTCCAAAGTTTTGGACCTTTTATCAGTAAACTATTTATTGTTCTTGTTGATTTTGAAATTGGTATAGTATACGTTTTATTTGTTCGTAGAGTATATTTATTATTATTTTTGTTGTGTATTTTAGTTAAATTTGTTGGTAATTGATTATAATATTGTTTATGCATATATATTAGTGTATTATAATATGTTAGCTTATCTAATCTAAGTATTTTATTTGAAGTGAATAATTCTTTTGTATGATCTCGAAATTTTCTTTTATTTATTATTCTTAAGGTTTTTTTTGAATAATTGTTGTATTTAGGGTATTATTTGAGAATGTATTTCCCCAAAGTATATTTCCATAGTTTAAGTATGGTAGGAAAATACTATTATATATAATTATCAATGAATTTGTTTTAATGAATTTGCTCAATTTTGAGATTAAAAATTGAATTTGGGAGAGTTTGTTATTTAATTTAATAATATGATTTATAAAATCAAGTTTGCTATCAAGAATTATACCAAGATATTTATAATTATATACGTTATTTATTAATGTATCATTTAATGAAATAATATTGTTTGGATATTTATTTGAGTTGAAATTTATCATTTCTGTTTTACTAATATTGAGTTTTAACTTATTATATTTATACCATTTTTCTATTTTTATTAAGGTTTTTTTAATTAAATTTGTTAGTTCTATATTATTATCTGCTGTAAAAGTTATAGCAGTATCATCTGCATATACTGTAAATTTTACATTATTATCTTCTAAATATAACGGTAGATCATTGACATAAATTATGAATAGTAAAGGGCCTAGTATGGAGCCTTGGGGTACACCGATATCATTAGTTATAATATCAGATTATGTAATGTTAACTTTAACTAGTTGAGTTCTATTATGTAAATAGTTTTTATCAGTTTAAGAGGAATCCCTCTAATTCCATATTTATCTAATTTGCTAATTATAATAGAATGATCAATAGTATTAAAGGCTTTACTTAAATCTAAAAATAATGTATTTATTGCTTTATTTTCTTTTTTATTTTCCATTATATGGTTGTAAATATCTAGTGTAGCTTGAGTGGTATTATGTTTTTTAAGGAAATCATATTGAGTAGTATTTATTATGTTATTATTTTGTATGAATTGCATTAGTCTATTATATATTATTTTTTCTAGTATTTTCGATAGTTGACTTACAATTGATATTGGTCTATAGTTAGATATAATATTGATATTATTTTTTTTATGAATTGGTTTAATGGAGGATAGTTTCATTTTTAAGGGAAAAGTTCCTGACGATAAACATAGATTAAAAATATGGCTTAATGGAAGGTCAATGTAATCTTTTGAAATTTTTAATAATTTCATGTTTAGATAATCAGTGTCTAGAGAAGTCTTTGATTTATTATTTTGTATAATAGAATTTATCTCATGTGTTGATGTGGGATGAAGATATATTGATTTAGATATTGGTGTAATGTTAATTGGGTTGATGTTATTTATGGGAGAGGTGAATTGATTATTTATGGATTGACTTGTATTTATAAAATAAGAGTTATTGAGTTGCATTTGCTATTTGTTTATCATTATTGAATTTATTTTCGAATTCATCTATTATATAATTTGGAGATTGTTTAATTTGCTGTTTATTTATGAGGTTATTTATTAAATTCCAATTTTCTTTAGTAGATATACTATTTTTTATTTTACTATCTATATATGATTGCTTTGCTTTTTTAATATTTAAGGTTAATTGATTTCTTAATTGTTTGTAGTTATATAAGTTGATTTCATTTTTATTATCTAAGTAAAGTTTATATAGTTTATACTTTTTATTAATGTCTCTTTTTATTTTATTTGTTATCCAATTTGTTGAAAGAATATTTGAAGATATTTTATTTGTAAGTAGTGGGATAAATTGGTTATTTATTGATGTATATATGGTATGAAATTTGTTGTATGAATTTTCAGCATCATTGTCTTCGAGGACCGAATCCCAATTCGTATTTTTCAGTGCATTAATAAGTCTTTTAGTATTATTTATTGTTATTTTCCTTGTTTTAATTTCATTTGAGTTATTTCGTATTTTGGTTTTTATTTTAATTATTGTATATATTGGGAGGTGGTCTGTCAAGTCTTCTAAGAGTATTCCACTATTATAAATATTTGTTGTATTTATATTAGTGTAAATTTGATCTATAGTTGAAGTGTTACTTTTATTGAATTGGGGTCTAGTGTTTTGAAGAATTTGAGGCGTTAGTCCTAATTGATTTATTAAAATGTTTAATTGAGATGGTTTGGGATCATTTGTTATGATATTAAAATCACCCATAATTATTAAATCGTGTGAAATATATTTATGAAATTTACTATATAACATATTTATAAGATCTGCAGTTTTATTGAAAGGGCTATTATAAAGGCATGAAATTATTATTTTTTTATTTTTTTTAAGTTTAATTTCTATTGTAAGTGTTTCTAAATAATCTTTTATATTAAAAGTAAGGTCTTTTATAAGTTCATATTGAATATCTTTTATAACATATATTGAAACACCACCACCTCTACATTTATTTTGTTTCTGTCTATAGTTTGTTTGATATGTGTAGTTTGTTATATTATTATTGAAGTCATTATTACTATTTAACCAGGTTTCAGATAAACATATAATATGAGGTTTGATTATTAAAGTATCTATAAATTCTCTTAATTTATCCAGGTTTTGAGTAAGACTTCTAATATTTATGTGTATAATTATCAGATTATTTTTATTTATTATTAATTCTTTTGTAATACTATTAAATTGTTGTGTTGTTTTGTATTGGTTTGGTATCATATTATATTTAATCATCTCGTTTTTTTAGTTCAATTATTTTAAAAGTATCATTTCTATGCCGTACTACATATTTATTATTTATTGTTGATTTATGTTTAGCCTCGATAGATAGTTTTTTGATAGTATCCAACTCAACTTTATTGTATTCTTTTGATATGCTTATATTTTTGAATTTGGAGTTTTTTAATTTGTTTGCATTTTGTATTATATTATTAATTTCTATTTCAGAGTTTAAAATAATTTTTAATGGCCTGATGACATTATCATTTTCTTGATATTTTCCTAATCTAAAATAGTTTTTTATATTATAATTTGTGTTGACTAGGTCTAAAATTTCTGTTATATTTTTTTTTTCTTCAAAATTTCTTGTTTCGTAATTAGAATCTATTGTTTGTTTAACATTATAGAGTATAATAGTTTTATTTCTTATTTCATTTAACTTTTTTTCATTTAGGGTTTTATTTATAGTCGTTGATAGATTTTTTTGAAGTGTATTATTGAGGTTAATTTTAGTGATCTCAGCAAATGTTTTAAGATCAGATTTATCAGCTGCTTCATTTAGTTTTTTTATTATTTTTTCTTGATTTTCTATAACTATAGTCAATTTTTCATTATTTTTAGTTAATCTGTCATTATTTATAGTTAATTTTTCAATTAAGCATTTGAGATCAATTTTTTCATCATTATGCTCATCTGTTACAGATATCGTTTGTTTTTTTTGACGAGCCATTTTAAGCTTTATATCAATTAAATTCTAAATATCACTAATATATATGTTGTTAAAATATATTTACTTAATTAATTTATTGAATAAATAATAAGAGTTTCTCTAAATTTAAAAGATGCTTTTTATATAATATATGTCACACTAATTTATTATGAAGTACCTAGGGTTTATATTGGGTATATTATATACTGTATTTATTATATCAAATATACAAATATATAGCAATTAAATTATATTACTTCATCTTATATTACAACAAATTAAATATTATAGAAATAACATAGTATAATAATAATAATAATAAAATAATATGCAGTATTTAAATATTAAAAATACAATAGTAAAAATATCCAATATAAGTATATTTAATAAATACAATTTATATATATATAAATGTATTAATGCAATATATATATATATATATATATGTTTTAATTTTATGATATTTAACAATACTAGGAATTTCAATAAATATCTTTTATGGCTTTTTTATTGCATTTTCAATTATAATTTAAAAATAATAATAAAATACATAAAATGTATATATACCTAAATGTATTTATACAATATAATAATAATAAAGAGTTGGTAAATAAGATTAATATGATATTAATACAATATATTACTTAAATATAAATAGAGGATAACTAATCTATGAATAATAATAATCGATTAAAAGAGTAAATAAAGTAGTTGTTGTTATTAAATATGTAAACAGTAAGTGAACATTATCTTTGTGATTAATATATATTTGTTGTTGATTTTAATTTTGATAATCATACAATGTAAACAAATACTAAATAAAAAAATGAATATAATTTCAAAACCAATGTAATATATTTAAATATTAGTAGATATTAATATTTGAACAATACTAATAATATAAATAACACACAAATAAATAAATACGCACCTATATTTATAATTATAATACAATTAAACGATATTTAAAATCTAATCTGTGAATAACACGTCTGTAATTTGGTTGCTATGTAAACAAAGTGAAAAGTATGTGTCCCACTTATAGAAAAGTCCGACTTATCCAATCCAACTTATCCGACTTATCCGATTAATTTAACATGGAACTAGATACAACTCCAACCAAACCAACTAAATGTGTCCGACTTATCGAGAAGTCCGACTCATCCGTAGTCCGACTTACCGAGAGTTGATTGTATTAATATTATAAGGCACTCGATTTTTATGAAAATCAGAATAGTTCACAGGCTTCGAGCTGATTGGTTATATATAACCAACATAGGGTGTCTGAATAAAGATATCAAGAGTGTCCGTATTAGGGACGTATATGACCTCTAGATATATGCTTATAACTTAATTAATAGTAGATAACAAATATAACAATTATATATCTAATGTTTAAAATACTTTAGTTTTAATAATATATTTGTATCGATACATTTGTATATTTTTGAGAGGGTTTTAATTTGACATTTGTTTTCATACATATATACAAATAATACAAAAACCAGTTTATTGGATATATCAGCACTATATTGGATAATTTAAAAATAAAAATACTTATTTAGATTAATTATATAATTATGAATATATTATTCAATAAAAATTTTTTGTATGATTTATGGTTTCTGAGATACCGAGAGTTTCCGTATTCGGGCCCTGTGGGTATTCGGTTACTTTCCCTATACTGTTAAAAATAACCCTTTAATTTTCGCTGAATAAACATTTGAGGTCATGTGAGTGAAGGGGTTTCGACCCTTTGGTAAAAGCTTTAGTGAAACATGAAGGGTTTTACTACATAAATAACTAAAGGGTTTTGATCAATATTAACTACAGATTTCTATTCATATTTTAACTAAAAGTTATTGATAGAATATTAACTAAAGGGTATTAACTTATTTGAACTAAAGGTTATTTAAATTTTATTAACTAAAGGGTTTTGAAATTATTTGAACTAAAGGTTTTTGATATTAAATTAATTAAATGGTTTTAATATATTGGTAAATACAATTTATCTCAAATTAAATTATACATAATTCAAATAGCTATAATATATATAACATGTTCTAACATCGGTGGTCTAACATAGGCCTATTAATAAAAGAGCAGTAATCTAACCGAGAAATAATTAAATAGGAAATAAGAAAAGTGGTGAGAAAGTGATTTCAATTTTTCCGAAGACGAACAATCATTAAAGATGATAGTTTGACGTTTTAGAAACTTTAGAAAGATGCATAGAAACATATAAAGATGCATAGAAACATATAAAGATGCATAGAAACAGAGAAAGATGCATAGAAACAGATAAAGATGCATAGAAACATATAAAGAAGCATAGAAACAGAGAAGATGCATAGAAACAGAGAAAGATGCATGAAAACAGAGAAATATGCATGGAAACAGAGAAAGATGCATAGAAACAGACAAAGATGCATAGAAAAAGAAAAAGAAGCATAGAAACAGAGAAATATGATAGAAACAGAGAAAGATTGCATAGAAACAGAGAAAGATTGCAGTCGAATGAATCACCGAGGTTTAAATTGGTATTGAGGCAATTATAAGATTGAAATTGATACAAATAATACAAAACATTACGATGAATTTATTGTTATTTTAATAAGAGCTGTCTTAAATGTATTTAAAAAAATATTATTGGAATATATATAGTATATATACTATATACTATATAATATATACTATATATATAGTCTATATAAATTATGGTTTGTGTTAATTTGACCATATATATTATTCGAGAAGCTATTTTTAAATTGAATATTAGGTTTTTTAAATCTAAAAATATATGTAAATATATGTGAATCAAGCTCTACAAATTTATATATTATAACTGTAGTATTCATTGAGGATATTGTCAATATACATTAATGGAATGGTCGTAATTACGGTTCGATTTACAGTTAATATAATACCAATGATTTTCCAAAAGAAAGATATTGCACTTGTGTATATTTGTGTCACCTAATAATTCGATATTGCCATCTAGCGGTATTATTCAGATAATAAGACATTTCTATATTTATTGTAATAGTAAATAATAAATTATATACAATATACATGTATATTGTATTATAATATGTATTTACATGATTTTAAAATGATAATATAATTATATAACAATAGAATACACTGATTAGTTATATTTAATATAAACAAATAAAATAAATGATAAATATATTGTTATAAATCTAATATTAAAAAAACTACATGTATTGTATTATATTGTAATGATTTTAAATGTATGTATATAATTAGAAAACAAGAAATTTAAATAAAAATATCACATGATTTAACATTTCATATACTATTTCGCCATCTAGTGTTAATATTGTTTTTTCATTTTAAATTTACATTTCGAGGTACTAGAGATAGATAGGGAGTGCAATATCTTTCCTTTGGAAAATCTTTGACAATACTCTGCCAATGATACCAATTAAATTTGTTTAAATGATAATATTATATATCAATATATATATATATATATATATATATATATATATATATATTTTACTTCTATACGCCTTATTTATAATATCAATCGTAGTGAACATTTGAAAACAGATGAACACCAACATAATCTTAAATGGCTATTATTTAGAAAGCGATGCAAATATCGTTTACTCTGTCTAGCTCATAAATCTGTATTCTTAGGTAAGCCAGACTATCTGCATACTCAACTGAAACGTCGTCGCATACTGAAGAAGATTCGAACATCTGATGCAATACTGTTGGAGAGCAATACTTTATTCAATGGATTTAGTAATCGGGCATTCTCCTCCGCTGTTCCTCGCATATGGAACGTCCTACCGTATGACTTACGGAAGGTCCAATCCTTATATTATTTTAGAAAGAAACTAAAACATTATTTAAACACTTCTTAATTTATTTTTGTATACGCGTTATTTAATCTTTATATCCTATCTAAATCTATTTAATTTAAATTTTTTTTATTTTGTATTTTCTATTCGTTTGTTTTTATTATTTTTCGTTATTATTATACACCAGAGAGGGCACCCGCTATATTGGTGTTTAAATAAATAATTCAATTCAATATATATATATATATAGTTCTAAATAGAAACATAATAGTGTTAGACTTATATATTTATGAAAATTTAAATTGTATAATACATATTACCCATGCATTGAGTACATTATCTAGATAAATTACCATATATGTTTTATTAATAGATTAATATATTAAATAAACATACACTAAATAAAATAAGTTTATTTATTGGTGAATTTTAAATACCATATTTATTAATGTGCCCATATATATGGTAATTATATTATGAATTATATGGGGATTATATGGGGCAATTATTTTTTAAATAATATACATACAAATATATAATCACTAAACTTTAAAATCTAAGAGTAGTGATTAAAACTTCTCATAGTTATAATAGTTATCTTTAATAAACAAATTACTAAAATGTATAAAATTATACAGCTAAACACGTTAGCTATTATGTTAAAAGCCAGTAAAAATAAACTTATAAACCATAATCAAAAAGTATTCATTATAGTCAAAAAATATAAATGTAAACGACCAAAAATATAACCAATATAAAATCATTTTGTATTTCAATTATAGGCCTAACATTTATATTTAAATGTATAAATTTATATATTACACGTTTACTAATTTTATATGATTTTTATTGCAAGAAAATTAAATTTTATAATTTAAATGTTATTCATTTTTATTATATTTTAAAAGTATTCTATATATATTATATAATACATGTTATTATACATGTATATATTATCATATTTTTGTTGTTGTTGGAATTTATATATTATTCTATAACTTATATTATTTGAATTATTTATTAACATAATTCTTATCATATTTTATTATAAATTGATTATTTTGTATCTTTTATAATTAATGTTTAATAGGTGCTTAGCATCTACTATATGTATTATAGTTTAATTTCCTATATAAACTAAATGTATCATATATATATATATATATATATATATACATATATATATATATATGTATATATATACGATATATGTTGTATATATTTGATATGTATATATATATATATATATATTGTATACAATTAATTTATTTTTATGTTGGTGGATACCTTTCATCCCACCCACACAGTTAAAAAATTCCGATTCCTATAGGAATAAAATCATAGGAATTATAGGAATCGGATTACTTTTGGAAAACAGATTCCTGTAAAGTTTGTTTGGAAACGATTCCTATATTTTATCTTGCAGGAATCAATATTATCGATTCCAAAACCAATTATTGAGAATCGGTTTTTATAAACAATTCCTAAACTAATTATTGAGAAATTGTGTAAGTTATTGATGTCATTATTTCTTAAATTATAACCTATAGGTATATTATTTTTGTAATATAGAAAGAATACAATATTATAATTTTTAATTATTTTAATATATTGATTTAATGTTTATCTATGCGAATTAATTATCAGTTATTATTTTAATTTTATATTTAAGTTAATATACCAATGTTAATAAATAAAATATTATTTTTAAAACTAAAATGATTTAAGCAATCCTATGTATTTTTCTAAATTATCATAATCTAATTCAGGTGACAAATTGAACTATAGTTCAATTGTATACAATTGTAATCATAATTATATTGATAATACAATTGGAATCATGTTGAACTAATTGCTCAATATTGAATATAAAGCTGTTGAATATTGATTATATATTGTATATTATAATGTTATTATTATTGAATTTAAGTTTTAATTCTAACTTAAGTTAATTAAATGAATTTATATAATACATTATAATATATAAGTTAATACTTTTCTACGATACTAATATTTATTATAATATTATATTTTACATCTAAACTTATAGTTCAACTTATATCAACAACTTAAGTTAAACCGATTCCTATAGTAATAGTTTAGGAATCGGTTAATTTGAAATATAGCAATTTAATAACCGGTTTCACATATACCGATTCTTAAACTTGAATTTTACGAATCGATTTAAAACCGATTCTCATTATGACACTCGGGAAATGATAAAAACACAAATTGGATTCGGGCTGGTTAACTGTGCAGTAAGTTAATGAAGTATTGTTAATGTATAACATAATAGCTCAATTGTCCCTTCGAAGCCGCTCTCGTGTTAAGGCGTCCATGATTTTAACGAGAGCCGATCATTATTTTTAACATAATTATATAAAAGATCACTTCTAAATATGATGTTAAGACATATTGTAATGTTCCGCGCGCCACCAAGTCTTGAATACAGAATACTACCTGTGTGTCTGACTTATCCAACTGATCCACACATGTGTCTGACTTATCCAACTGATCCACACATGTGTCTGTAGGCAGTTTAATTAAAATACACACATATATATGTATATGTATACATATATCTATATATTCACCAGGCTAAACGATATATAATAACTGAAATACTAGAATCGTTACCTGATATCAGTATAACAATTATAATTATATGGATGTAAATAGTACGACCTTTTAACGATATGATATGTGATCTTATAAACTATAGTTTCAACTGAGACTTTGTATTTGTAACTACCTAATCCTACGTTCTAATCAAATACATATCGATATTAATAAATCATTATAATATTCGATATGTTAACCCCCGACCATATATGTCTAACTAGTAAAGCATCCTGATTGGATTACGATCAAGAGTATAAATACTCATCCGTGTGGAGTTCATTTAATAATACTTCTGATTGGCTAATAAGTACACCTGAATAATATCATTATGCCATTATATTGTTCTGCAGGATCATGTGGGGTTTATGATAAACCGTTTATCCCAACCTTTAGTACATAGTTAATAGCATGACTATGATTGGTCCATAGCATCGTGGTTCCCATTTCATCAGTAATAATCTATATATAACTCTATAGAAACATCCCCCACGAATATATTGGATCATCTAAGATTATCATATATATATATATATATATATATATGATAATATATGATATATATAATGATAATTATAATCATATATGATAATATAATATAATATATTTTCTTATTCGTTATAATTAATTCTATAATATTAATATATTATGTGTTATTATATTAATTGAGTATTAGTAAAGTACGATGGGCGTAGCGGGTAAAGCCCGTGCTTTGGTATTATTATTATATATATATATATTGTTATTTGTATTGTTATTTTATTTTTATGGAGTCCTTTCATCCCATCCAGTAACTTATATGAGGTTTTCACTTATAACCATATATGGCTCTAATGTCCCTTCGAAGCCGCTCTCATGTTAAGGTATATCAATAGTTTTAACGAGAACCGCGAATTATTTATTTATTCACAATTATATAAGATCACTTCTAAATATTATTTTAAGACCTATTTTAATGGTCCGTATACGGGGCTTGAACCCGTGTCCTACTGCTTGTATGTATTTCGCATTAGCCACCGGGCCACACATGCGGTTATATATATATATATAGATTACTACCCTAATTCGGACCGGTAAACTAAAATTGGTTATATATATATTTAATAATTGATATAAAACAAATATTTTTGTATAGAGACACATGAATATATAATAGCATCATGCAAAAGATAATCGAATAAATAGTTATTTAATTAGTACCTTAATTCGGACCACTTTTTTATAATGTAAATTTATATAAATAAATTATTAATACATATATAATTAGGGTATACATTATTATTTAATAAATGTTAACGTTTATTTCATATATAAAATATCCTATAAAGCATAATAAGAAAACGAAATAAAAAAAAGTACAGTAATTCAACAAAAACAACGTTCCGGTGATGGTGATTCGGGCGACAGCATAGAAAAGATATTGATCTTTATCTGAAGCCCTTTATAGGAAATAACAATATAATTAATTTAAATACTTCATACGAAAAAAATGTACAACTTTCTTCTAATAAATATTTTGTATTATTATTATTATTATTATTATTATTATTATTATTATTATTATATTCGTTATAATAAATTAAATATAAAATATACTAAATTAAAAATTAGTCGCATTTTGTCAGAATTAGTGTGATTTCTGAGTTAGTGGGATTGAATTGTATATATATAATACTATTGTATTCATTCAATTATATACTTTTAATTAAATACTTTTTATATGTAAATTTGTAATATAATGATTTAATAGCTGTTTAAAGCTTACAGTTTATAATGATATAAACGTTATATCATTAACTATAATTATTATAGTTATTTAATATATATATATACATTATATATATATTAGGAGTGTATATTTATATGTATGATTATATATTGTATATATATATTATGAAATATTCTATAATGGATGCATTTAAACTTACAGTCTTTAGACTTACAAAAGTTTCCCGTTTTCAATGTGACATGTCATGTGCATCATTGTGTATATTATCTTCTAAGTGGCCGCATTGTTATTTATTATACTGCAACATTATATTATATTGTGTATATATATCAGTTATTCTAATTTAATTTATAACCTAATTATACACTGTTAGAAAAAAGAGTTTTCTATACTACCGAAAAAGAGTTTTCCAAGTGTCCCTGTATTAGAACTCTTTTCGAGCATTAAGCAAATAGAAAACTCTTTTGCAAAAGAGAATTCTAATTTTTAATAAATATAAAAACTCTTTACCAAAAGAGTATTCTAGCTTTTAATAAATATAAAAAACTCTTTACCAAAAGAGTATTCTAACTTTTAATAAATATAAAAACTCTTCACTAAAAGAGTTTTCTAGTTATTAATACATATAAAAACTATTTACTAAAATATTATTCTAGCTATTAATAAGTTAAGTTGTTGATGTGGGTTTAGATATAAAATAAAATATTAAAATAAATATTAGTATCTTAGTGTAGTAAATAGTATCGTAAAATGAAAGTATTAACTTGTATATTACAATATATTATATAATTTCATTTAAGTTATATTTAAAACTTAAATTCAACAATAATAAAATTGTAATATTTAATACAATATTTAATCAATATTCAATTGCTACAATATTCAATATCGATCAATTATTCAACATGAATTCTAATTGTATTATCAATATAATTATGATTATAATTGTAGTTGATAATTTTGAAAAATCTATAGGATACTTAAATAATTTAAGTTTTTAAAATAAATATTGTATTTATTAAAGCAGTTTATTAACTTAAATATACCTTTAAAAAAATTATTAATAATTAATTTCGATAAACAACAATATAATCAATATATTAAAATAAATAAAAGGTATAATATTTTATTTGTTCAATATTAAATAATTAATATAACTATAATTTAGGTAATATTTACATCAATTCTACAGAAAAGAGTATTCTACATTATATAAAAAGAGTATTCTATATTATATAAAAAGAGTTTTCTACATCATATAAAAAGAGTTTTCTACATCATATAAAAAGAGTATTCTACATTATAAAAAAAAGAGTTTTCTAAATTTTAAACGCTGGAAAACTCTTTTGGTAGTTTTTATATCTGTTATGATATGGAATACTCTTTTGTAGAGTATTTGGCCGTATTAGTAGATAGAAAACTGTTTTTAAATAAAGAGTTTTCTACATTATGAAAAAAGAGTTTTCTATATTTTAACAAACACTGGAAAACTCTTTTTTCTAACAGTGTACCAACAATATATGTATTTATATTTATAAATATATATATATATATATATATATATATATATAATATATATTCATATTTTTATAAATATAAATACATTCATATATAAATATATGTATACATATATGTATTTAAAATATTAATATATTTTATATATACATGTATATATATATATATATATTTGAATACTTGTAAAATATATAAATATTTTAAATACATATATTTATAGATATATATATATTCAATATATATTTTATATATTTGAATATATATATATACTCAAAATGCATACATATTTGTATATTATTTTTTATTTTAATTATATATTACTTGTATTTATATATAAATTATATATAAACTATAGTTAATAGTATACTATTAATCCGAATATTAATATTTAAAGTTATAACTTTTTAATAGTATATATACTATTAAAAAGTTATAACTTTAAATATTAATATTCGGATGATATATCATATAAATTATTGATAAATACGTATATAGATATTTTAGTATTTTTCATATATGAATAGTTTAATAGTTTAATAGTTTAATAGTAAGATAGTATAATAGAATATATTATATTAAGTTTCCGGATATAATAATATCATGTCGCATTAAAACTTAATATAATATATTCTATTATACTAATATCCGGGAATATATTCTCGGAGTATATTAAACTGATGGATGGAGTCAATGACATTATTGTATGCATGAATATATGTATATATGTATATATCTATGTGTGTGTTATATTATGTGTGTGTGTTTATGTGTGTGTGGATGGGTGGGTGTGTATGTGGATATTTGAATATAACTTAACATTTTTATTTAAACTAATATGTTAACTAATTATATTTGATCGAATATCAAGATAACTATTACAATTAAATGAAAATATTATTCGATAAATAAAATATATTATATCGTGAATATATTATATTGATAATTTTAGTATTAATTTTAAATAATGTATAATATATTATTCATTTATATCAAATATAATAATATAATATATATATAAATATATTATTTATAAATAATTTATAATATATATATATATATATATAGTATATATATAAATATATTATTTATAAATAATGTATAATATATATATATATATATAAATATAAATGCATGAAAAAGTTTACTGACTTCAGATATATACATACAGACAATTCTCGATATATATATATATTCGGAGGTATACCTCCGAATTCAAAAGACCTATTAAATATATCTGATATATCAATATGTTGATATATACATGTTATTAGTACATACAAAGCCGAACTTAATGTATTACCATTCTGGAATGTCTGAGATAAGGGTGTATCTGAGATATATAGAGTATGAGATATCAAGAGTTGACTGTATTATAAAATTAAAATTAAAATATACACTAATACACCTCATTTAAAAAAATAAATATAATAAATATATAGATATATTATATAATTAAAGTAATTAGAATAATTAAAATTAAGATATTTTATTATTAAATTGATATCATATATAATTTATAAATTACATTAATGTAAATGTATTAGAAATATAAGTATTATTAATAATATATAATAATATATAATATATAATTTATAAATATATATATATATAATACTATTATATATTATATATTATATATTAATAACAGAATATAAAATAATAAAATTTGTAATAATTTATAATAATAAATAAAAATTAAAAATAATTAATAACAATTAATAATATACAATTATATTTTAATTTTTATTAATTATTTAATAATTATTAATTATATATATGTATATATTTATTATCAAATATAACAACATTACGAATTAAGGTGTAATCAAATAGTATACTATATACTGTATATATATATACTGTATACTGTATACAGTAATATATTTCAATAGTTATAACTATAATAGTTATATATAAATACATTTTTATTTCAACTTATTAAACTACTAAATATGAATTAATAATACATGTTATATTTCTTAAACAAAATAGTTATTTTAACATATATAATAATAATAATAATTATAATTATAACGTGTATGTATGCACTTAAATTTAATTAATATTTTATTAATAATAGTAACAACAATTATCTAAAGTGTAATCAAATAATGTAAACAATAAAATATGTTTTTTCATTTTTTTGCGGAATACTAAAATAGACGGATTTGACTTCTTATCGCCAGAGGTAGCTTGTTCCACATCGAAGCAGCAGAAATCCTGAATGACTTCTTTGTGATTTGTAATCGACATCGAGGCTCTACAAGTTGCATGTGATAGCGCCTCTAGTATCCATTTCTTTTCTCTGATAATAGCGTTGTTAAATAGTAAGGTATTCCAGAAATAATTAATTTTATAATTAAACATATAACTATTTAATTATTCCAGGAAGATACCACTAACCATTTTTATTTGTTTAAATAATAACTAGTCGAAAATCTATTAGAATATGTGATATTAAATATAATTTGTATACAAACATTTGTATATATATACATCTATAGATACGTATATATATATATATATATATATATATATATATATATTGGAGTACCAATTAAGATAATATTACCATAATCTAATCTCGATAGAATAACAATTTAAATAAGTATATATATATATATATATATATACATATATTAAATATAAAATATAAATTTTATATTTCATTATAAAATACACTGATTGGTTAAAATTACAAGAGTAGAAGTACCCATATATGGATTTTTATATATATTTAATTATATATATGTAACGTCGGCAACATTACTACAAAAAATACGCTTATTAATATTATGTAATAAATAATTAGTTTGTAATGTATTATAAAATTGATATATTATAAATAATATATAATTTAAAATTAAATAATTATAGTTTATATCGATTATTATTTGAATATTAAAATAATAAAAAGTTTAATTTAATTTTAAAGAATGTATTTTAATGCATTATATTAGTAATATAATATTATATATAAATGTGTTTATATATATATATATGTATATTACAACATAAGTATGTTACAATAACGGGATTATAAAATACGAAGCTGTACCGCCAATGAAACTCGTGCAGAATACCCCACATTCTGGAATGTTCCGACTTTTTCCATTATATCCTTACTTATAATGTATAATCTCTCGCTATATGTAGACGTGTGTAACTGTATACGAACTTGCATACTTATCATATTTCGTTATAAGTGTTTTTATATTTATTTATTCAATATTTTATATTTAGTATGTATTTATGGTATATATACTATAAATAGTATACTATAAATAGAATATATTCTACATATAATATATATAAGTAAGTGTTATATATTGTATACATTAGGTTACCTCTGTTATAAATTGTATTATATATAATTATATATATATATATATATATATATAATAATTACTAAGTTCATTGTATACATGTATGTTTATAGATAATATATTTAATATTAAATAACGTAAACTACTTTGATGTTTTGTAATAAACATACATAAAATAGGTATAATGATATATCATTATAATCATTATCATGAGTTAGTATATATATATATATATATATATATATAAATATAGTGTATACACTGTATGTATATAATGTATATATATATATATATATATATATATATACATATATGCACATGATTGTATTCATATATGATGGTATTCCAATATGAGAATATATTATCCATGAAATTTGTGTTTGAGATGAGATTATATATATATATATATAAAGAGTATATATACTTTGAATATTACGAAGGACAAATGAATGTCACATGTCAATACAATAATATATAAATATATATGTATAATTATATATTTGTATGATATAATAATTCACATTTACTAAATAATGAATAATAATTAATTAATTATTAATAATGACTTTATTAATTATGTACTCAATAGATTAATTATATATAATTACTATATTATAATATGTTAATAAAATTATAAAATAGTTATATAAAAGATAAGTTATGTATAGTTTATATATATGTTTGATCTAATGCGTATATGCGAGTATGTGTATAGTTTAATATACATAAAACATGTTTATAAATAAAAGTATATAATTAAATTAGTAATGGTAACTATTATTTAAATGTAGGTAACGTGCATGTCCATGCATAAATTTAGTATTAGATTAGTATTGAAACTTGGGACCTAAATGTATATAAATCTATTCATTATTTATTCAAAGCACTTAGACATGCAACCCTACGCCTCTAGCATAATTACGTAATACGTTTGAATGCGCATGAATATGCGTTTGTAGTAAACGTTAGCATTGGCCAATCAGCGTACGATATTGCAACGTTTCGAATATACACACGCATATGTGGCGGTTGTTGAACTGTCAAAAGTGTTTTTCTCTACGTTTGAATAATATTTCGTAAACATTTTCACGTATTTGCTTATTTTAACGCTATTAACTACTGTACTTTTTGCGTAAATAAATTAAGTTAATTGGATTACATCTACACCTAAAATTTCAAAAGAAAATATACACGAAATATGTTAGTAAAACGTTATTTTATTACGAAATTTCAGCTGTTCTCGTATAATCGATTCGCTGAGCCAATAATAACTTTGACCTACATACGGGTATTTTCTTATATCACGTGAACGTCCATAAATCTTGCATAGGTTATTCGATATGGCAGACTATACGTGTATATTCTCTCGTTATAAACGTACTAGCCTAGGCCATATTATACGGGACCGTTTCACATATAAACACTGCCACACTAAGCGGGTTACAGTGCCTATTCGATACAGCGAACGTACCACTGACGTATACATCGGTACTTACACATACCGACACACCACTTGCATACGTGAGGTATACGTGTTAGTTGCGTACAAACGCATGCCCACACATACGCATAGAACATACGCACACACACAGGCATGCACCCACGTACTAATAACGTTAAACCTCACAGCGTGCGTTTCTATAAGTAAATATATCAAGAAGCTATCATAATACATGATGTAGTCTGTAGTATGAACGTATACGTTTATGTATACATGCATTAACGTGGGTGTGTATGTATGTATGTATGCGGTGGGGGGTATACATATATGTATATACACTCATGAAATAGCACGTGTACACGTAACACATGGACATGGTGTATATGAAACAAATGTGTGTGAGATATAATTGAATTCTACGCACGTTCGTTATACAGTAGTATATGTATAGTTCGTTTGTAGTGTGTATAGTCTATATATTATACGGGTTATAATATAGGCGTGGTTATAATAATATTACTATGCGAATTATGATTACATAACCATATATATCACCATCGCATACCAATCTCCCCACACCTACACACACACATACAATGTATATGTTATACATTGTATATGCTATATGTGCGCAATGTTCAATGTACAACGCACATGCATTACACATATACCCATTCACTCATGTCTATATATATATATTAAATAGTATTTATCATAATTATAACACCTATACTTATAGATTATGCACACCTACATCGTATATCGTATAGTGTGTGTGTGTTCACTACACGCAGTATATCTCACACACCCACCCACGCACAGTGCGTCGCACACACACGTGCGCGCACACACACGCCTTCGTTACATAACAGAGTGACTACGTGGTATAAGACCTCGCCCTGCACCACGTCACGTGCATAATTATAGACCACGTGATATAGGCAGCGCGTCACGTGTCTTTCATCTATAGAGGGCCCACTGCCGTATATAGTGGTAGAGATTAGTAGGCGAAATTAATCAAATCTAAACCTATAATAAAGCGTAATTTGTAGTAGGCACTTTTTATATAATATATATATATATATATATATATATATATATATTGTCTACTATAGCATATAGAATGTAATTCATATATGAATGCAAATTCCAAATTAGTTTTTTTGTAATTATAATTTCACATTCTAATATGCATGATATTGAACACACCTTGAATATCAAACAATATACAATGTATACATATAATGTACGACCTTACTATATATGTATACATGTATACGTAACTTGTAAATATGCATATACAAATAGCATACACACAAACATACACATACACACACATACACACACACACACGCACACACACACACACACTTAACAGTATAATAAGACCTTACATTAGTTAATTCTTAAGTTTTAGTGAGTCATTCTATTTGATTAGACCGCAACGAACAGCATATGTATATGCTGTACAATAGCTATTGCCAAAGATTTTGCGAAGCCAAATCTTTGGTATAGCTGTATACATACGAGCGATATATAAGTCAAACTAAATAGTAGGCGCTGTAGATTCTATAATACACTATACTATACCTCTCACATACTATACATAATGTATATATACTATAATACGTATACTGTAAAGCGAGCACACTTTAGCTTCTATGTAGACGTAAGCACAAACAGCTGTGCACCGCTGCATACACACATACTCGCTGATACGCGCATGCATTCACATCGTATTAACCAGCCGCCTGTGCGTATGTGTATGTGTGTTTGTGCGTGTGTGTGTGTGTGGTGCTAGTGAAAGTGGACGGCACCGGTGTTTCGAAACCCGCTTGTACGAGAATACAGCATTATTACCAAACTCTTTGTATTCACATATGTATGTGTGTACGTGTGTCCGTATTACACACACATAGCCGCTCACACACACACACATACACACACACACACACACACACACACACGCAAATACATATATTGCAGTAACATTAGTGTTAACAAGCATAATTATACTAAATTTACGATTTCATAAATACCGGGTTTATATAACATATAATATAGTGTATATTATAATGTTCCTGTATATACATAACACACATGATCTCATGTTAAATACATATATATATATATATATATATATATAACACACTTTGTTCACTATATACAATGTATATTATACATACTATCCGCATACACATACATTGACTGATATATATATATATATATATATATATATATATATATATATATACGTATATATATATATGTATACGGTATCCACACGTCTGACAGAGTCGTCTGTGTGTGTATACAAGGCGAGTGTGTGTGTGTGAATGTGATTACGCTCGGAACATGTATATAGGTGTGTGTGTGTGTGTGTGTGCGTGCGTGTGTGTGCGTTATCGTGCTGCAGTACCACACACGTGAAGTACGTTCGACGTGCATTATTAATATTTCACTATTATCTATTATGTACAGATATAACTATATACGTATGTACGTACATATATGCGCGCGTATATTACTATATATATATATATATATATATATATGTTGTCCTATAATATATAATATATATGTTTAAATATATATTTATAGAGGAATATATTATATATTTCATTATAATTCTAGATTGATTTTCACCACGTAATATTAGATTTGTGTGGACTACCGCCTTATCGGATAGAGAGGGGTACTCGCGAGGCGGGCGTTACGCCCACATTACGCCCTCCATTTCGTTATCGCGCTTTTAATCCCCAGTCTGCTGTTTACTCATGCGCCGTAGTAATTTCCCGTCGCAAATATACATCTATTTATAGATTGCCAATAAATGAAAACGCCCACTGACGCCCGCCCACCCGCCCTTATTATGTAACCTACGGTTACGTATATTATATTTCTGGCGTAACTCTAGCCAGATCCATAAAGTAATTGTTTCTTTCATGTGTATATCTTATATATATATATAAATATATATATATATAAATATTACCTTAAACTTATTCATATCATGCAATAAATAATCGAATACTATGATATATCTGTTAAATATATATGATTATGATCACTATTTGTATAGCTAATATGCGTGTAAATAGTATACTATTATACAAACACCCACATATGTTTGTAATATCAGTGATTATGAGTTTAATTAGAGAACAAATTTGGTGTGTATACAATGTATACATTGTACACATTCAATATATAAATATATATATATATATATATAAATTAGGCACATACATACATGATGATTATTATATCATTCACTTAATAATAATATCAACGTGTGTACAATATTATTATTAATAAAGTTTTAAGAATAATGAAATTCCTGAATTTATAAATACAATCACATTTATTATGGTTAATTATTCCGTAATTTTATTTATGTACAATTTTCAATATAACTGATATCAAATCAATGTATAATATTAAGATATACATATGTGTGTGAGGGTCGGTGGGTGGGTGTGTGCATTTAATGCATTACATTGTATACACATAACGGATGATTAATATAATACCACGTGGTGAACGGTAACCAGATGACGTCATTCTATAAATTACATCATTACGATTCGTTTCACTCAATAATAGATAACATATCTATAAATATGGCTAATTATATTACGTATGTATATATAAATTATGTATACATAATATATTGGTGCATTCCAATTAAATATACTCATTATTTGAATATATATATATATATATATATATATATATATAAATTGCGTATACAATTAACAATATAACACGTGATTCAGCTTGGAAAATATATTCTATATCCTATAGTATACTATATCTATATATATATATATATATATATATAGACTATGCGTATACGCAGTATATATACAGGGTATATATATTGTCTACTATTATAATGCGAATTACTATATATATATATATATATATATATATATATATATATATATATATATATATATATATAGTTAATAACTATTAGTTAATAATTATAATAAGTTTCAAATTGTATATGCATGTTATATAGCCAGTCTGTCTAGTTTATTGCATAACTATTTACGTAACTATTTCTATATAAACATCTGTTTGTGCGATGTATTGGTAATAGTACTAGTAAGTTACTAGTAGTAACTATATGACTATATATAGTATATATATATAATAATATATATATACTAATATACGGTATACCGTAGTAAATACTAGTTATGTGTGGTTCGTTATAAGTACACGCACAGTGCGTCGTACACTGTGCGACGCACACGTATAACGAAGCCAATGTTCTACAGACATTCGCATAAGTCATGCGCGTTCTATATCTCTGTCGGTGTGCGGCGCGCGTTTCGTTGTCATGGAGATGCCACGAGTAACGCCCCCTGGCGTATTCGTATTCAAAACACTCACCGCCGATCAATATTAGACCGGAAACCTAATCTAGACGCCACGTGATTGGTCGTCTACGTTGAACTATGGTTGGGCGCGCTCGGACGAAGGTCAAAGGTCGCAACGAGTGCCCTGGTGGTAGTTGTGGTGTTAATTGCGAAATATAATTAAAGCCACGTGACGTTAATTAGTCATCCTTTAAGAATACTCTATAGATTACTTATCTGCGAGCATATATGTATGCTATTACTTACATTTAATCTTATATATGTGGCATTATTGTTTAGCAGTGTATATATATGTTATGTATTATAATACTATTTATATATTTCGTATACTAAACATAATATACTATTATAATACACAGTATATAAACAGTACACTCCCGTTAAACAGAACACTGCAAAACACCGACATATTGTTTTAGTTAAACCACTCGATATTTAGGACAATTATCTAGTTTTTTGAATATATACATCTTCGGATACAGCCTTATAAGGCTATAGTTGGTATACCGTTGATGCACAATATATATAATATTATAATATTGTAATAACAATAATATAATATTATAATTTATAATTAATGTTAAGATTATTTATATACCTATAATTCTAACAGTATATTACTAGTATACTAGTAATATATATATATATATATATATATATATATATATATATATATATATATATATATGTTATAGGTTATCTAAATATGTATATTATTGATATTTATTAAAAAATAAATGATTATTTATCATTTTAAAAATAAAAATCATTAAATCGATATTGTTAGATATTTATATTGAATATAGTTTTACATAAATTCAAATAACATATATATATATTCAGTTATTTCAAATAAACAACATGTTGTTATAATGCATGATAATAAACCAATTCATATGAATTAAATCAATATTGAATTGAATTATATATTATATAAAAATATATATATATATATATATATATATATATATATATATAATTATATTACTATGGTGAATATGTGAATAATGATATATCACTATCATTGATCATATATGATCAATAATTATAATTATATATAATAACTATGGTTATATATAACAAAACCAAAAATAAAAAATGTTGATTCTAAAATGTAGATTATTAAAATTACTAATAGTAATTATATAAAATTATATATTATATATATATATAATGTATACTTATATATGCATTTAATTTATTATATGTGATTATATGATATATTAATTGAATTTAATTAAATTAAATGAGCTGAATTAATTTATATTATTTAAATTATTTATATTAAAGTATTGGATATTTTAAATATTTATAAAGTATTTGAAAATTAAAAAAAATTAAAAAAAATTAAAATTGACTAAGTTTGAATTATTTGTTAATCATACAAATTATAATATTGATTTTAAATTTAATGATTCCCGTATTATAATATAAATGAAAGAATTTAACATTTAAAATTTAATGTTTATTTATTATGATGATAATTATAAATTATAAATATGTACTTCAAATTACAAATATACCTATATATATATTTTTTATATGATTATTATATTCGTATAAACGGCGATACAATAATAAGGCTACCCTATAACATATTATATATATGCTTACAACTGTTTGACCTCTATGTGTAACTCTCTTATTTAAATTTCTTATTTTTAACTATTTTATTTAATCTTATAAGTATACTTAAAACTATTGTATTATATAAACATTACATTATAATTACAATTTTTCATTTTATTAATCATTTCTCAATACTTATAAGTAAAATACTATAGTATATATATATTGAGTAAGTATTGAATTATTACTTATATAGCTATTACTAATATATATATAGTTACTAACTATATATACTAACTATATATATATTTATTACTTATATTTTTTAAATAATATATTCTATACATTAATTTCCAATAAGTATAGAATCCTACAATTTTTCCTTAATAATATATATACATATGTATATATATATTTATAGTATTTTTATAATCTAATTGTGAATTTTATAGATTAATATTCATATATTTCTTACTTATACTAAAGCTTTGCTTATACTATACTATATATAGTATACTATACTAAATAGTTAACTATTGTTATATTGTATTGTTAAGTATTTTATTACATTGCAATGTAAATAAAATATGTTTTATAATTTATATATATATATACAAATGGATGTACTACATATTATTAATACCTCATACTACCTCAGTGTTACTACAGGAGGTAGTGATATTATGGTGGTTATAACATATATGTATTCACTAATTATTAGATAAATAATATTTATGTTACTGTTATATTCAGTTCATTTATATACTTTATAACTTTTTATATCACTCTAAATAAATCTGAATTTATTTCATCTGTAGATATCTACATCCTATATATATATATACATCATGTTCCATACACACATTGTAGCCCATCATATAATTATTGATTAATTATAGATTAATTTAACTAAAATGAATGTATGAATGCACACTGTGCATACGCACACGCGCGCTTATACCATCATACACATACGTATACGCATACGCCTATAGTCATGTGCATACACTGATTATTCTCATAACAATATCAGATTGTAGATTTAATAACATTGCACTATTGGACAAATGAACTATCTATAAATGCCACTTTATGCATTGCGGCTATTCTATATATAGCATAAATACATTATCGCGTTTCACCCTTCACTTGCCTATGGCAATATATTATAGTATATGGCAATATATATATACTATATATTTATATATTACAATATACAAATATAGTATACGTGTATGTGTTTTCTGTTATGGTTATAGATGTGTGTGTGTGTGTGTGTGTGTGTGTGTGTGTGTATGTGTGTGTGTGTATGTGTGTGTGTTCGTATGTGTGTATGTGTGTGTGTTCGTATGTGTGTGTGTGTGTGTTAGTATGTGTGTACATATGTATTCATGTGTATACAACGTTTAGTATTATGCAATATTTTACAATATAACACTACATATATAGTGTATGTAGTATTCTATTATGCACATATGAATATATAATATAACATATATGTTATATTATTCTCATTGTCACGTCGTATTTAATCTCTCTCAACATCTATTATAATGTGTATTATTAATAATGACATTATTAAATAGTATTACTCAATATTACTATACTATACTAGATATAGTATGATATATATGTATGATATAGTATACTATATAATATATTATATAAAATATACTATATTATAATATTATATGCCATTATATTCTATGCATGATTTATATTATATATAATATACTATATATACAATACTGTACTATAATGTAGATATTATATGTTATATAATATAATATAGTACTTATTACTCTACCATAATATTTTATAATACAATTATATTATGTTTATATATATGTTGTTATTTTACCCATTTGTATATATATATATATATATATATATATATATTGCATACGTATGTGTATACAACAATACCAGTATCGCCCCCTATCTACAGTGACAACGGTTACCATGGTAACTATTGACGCAGTACTTGTTTACGATAATTAACGCTGCTTCGGCTCTACATCTACCTCTACCTCGCCTCTATCATCACCGCAGCCTCCTCCTCCTCCTCCTCCTCCTCCTCCTCCATCATCAACACCGACACCCACGTGGTAATGTGTATACACCGATAATTGGTGACGTTTAATTTACACTACCGGAAACAGGTACACACACACACACCTTTGTCACGTGACCACTCTCTCTCTCGTGATACACACACACCCACGCACACACCATTACCTATACACACACGCACACACATACGCTCCCACACACACCGTTAGTTATCTAAACACATACACACACCCTTACACATACCCATACACTACGTGTATGAGTCATACTCGTGTGCCGTATGCATACACACACCCATACACACACCCTTACACACACCCTTACACTACGTGTATGAGTCATACTCGTGTGTCGTACGCATACACACATAGCAGCGCATATCATAGTTATTACCTTGAATAACTTGATTAATAGTATCAATTTCTATACATGATATAACATATATGTTAAATTATATATTTCGTAATACTTATTATTAGAACACTGATCTATTAATAGAACACAACCTACAAAGAACTAAGGATCTACGATGAAAGTTTAATCCGCTAATGGAATTTAATGACACAGAAGTACACACATACAACACAGGGTACAATAGTTACAGCCTTCTATTGTTGATAGAATACATTTACGACGGTATTGCACATTGGCCCCCTTCACACACACACTCACACACACACACTCACACACTCACACACACACACTCACACACTCACACTCTCTCGACCGCTCGTTCGCCGTCCAATAATACAATTTACTCATTATGCGAGCTTCTATAGAATATCTTACCATGTGAATATATTCACTATATTCGCTATGCATGCATATATTTGTTATATATATTACAACACATATACATTATAATATAATATACTATGAACATATATTGTCAGTCTATAGATATATTAACGCATTATAGTGTATTATAGTGTATTAAGTCATACGTGATATTAAAACTACATATACACATACACCCACACATAAACATACTATTTAATCCTGTTTACTATATCACGTGCTCCCGTATACACATACGCTCATACACACACGTTTACGTGTATGATTTACGTGCCGAGCGAGCGCGATTAGCCACGCCCCCAGCCCATTAACCACGCCCCCTATATCGGATACCTCTAATTAAACTGCACCTGTAATATGATTGCATTGTTTAATGACCTGCGACGCAGGTCCTGCGTGTTCTTAACAAAGCTAATAGTAACCTCGTAGTCTGACAAATATCCACTAATTGTCATTTATTAACACTTTCTATGTGATATACTATATATATATATATTATAATATTATATTATACAATTTATTTTAATATATATATATATAACAATTTATTGTTGGTTTTTTTACTATTGCTTGTAGTTAATTTTAATTTATTCATCATAGATTATATATATATACATTATATAATATTCATTATGAACGAATATACCATATTTTCACTAGTATATTCAGTATTACCATTCATCTATATCGCATAATAACAATAGATGAGATAACCCAATCGATACGTTGGTGTGTAGGGGGGGATTACGCAGGTGTGCCGCACACGTGATACGGGTTGTTCTAGAATAGTGGTATACGTTCTATATATAGAACTCATATAAGATACGATAACATATATGTCGATATATACTATACGGACACTATAGTATTGTGATATACGATACAGTACTATTACATTAAGGAAAGGTGAAGTAGCAGACAGGAATTCATTATCTACGTGTACCGCGGTCGATCCTAGAAGTTTGTTTACATAAGTGCGCGCCGCACGTGACGCGAACACGTGATATTAACAACAACTATAAGCCCCGCCCACGTGCGTACGTCATTGTGGGGGCGAGAGAGAGAGCTCGATACGCCCGCCATTGATTGATTGATATCGTATGCGCATGCGTACACTTAACGCGCACGTCACGTGGTATATAGAGTCGCCCCCTACCGTACGTAATAGTGTGCGTGTGTGCGTGTAAATATACCTCCCCTTACTGCGAATATCGCACAACAACAATAACATAAATAATAAAACTGTAATGTTATTTCCAAATATCTATGTATATATATATATATATACATACGAATATATTATTTATCTATATTCTTTAATAACTGGTGATGATTCTGATCAAACAATAGCGATAACATGGGTATATGTCCATACCAACAACCGTGTGTGTACTACAGTACTATATAGTATATACTATATATAGTGTATACATTACTGATCTATAGATCCGTTAAACAGATAATTCCCACACACACACACACACACACACACACACACACACACACACACACACACGACAATGCACCGTTACACTGAATACTACAATAGATATATGTCATCGTTACCTTATACGCTTACTATAGTACAGTTATTATAGTACGGCTTACTATAGTACGTAGTAACAATAACCTTCACCTTGGTGTTTATATTCTATATCCTATAGGATAGGTATACCTTTATAGACTATTAATATAAGAGTTATAGTTATTGTTTTATAAAATATTATTATTTCTATGCATATATATATATATATCATGCATAGTTTATAATTGATTTCTACTGCATTGTTAGTAATGTGTGTATGTTAAATAGACCACTGTTTGCACAACTGCATAATATGCACTGTGTGTGTGTGTATATGTGTGTGTATGTGTGCGTCTGTGTGTGTGTGCGTGTGTGTGTGTGTGCGTGTACATCGATATAGCATTGTAGTGTGTACTGTGCATTATGTGACCAGAGTTTTAATGTTTGCGTTTAAAACTTTATGAATTGTTAGTGTTAAATACGTATTCTATAGAATTATGATTTATTGATTAAAATGAGCTAATGTTAATCTTATAGGATATATAATCTCTCAAATATGTATTCATTTTAAATATTGTATGTTGTGTACAGTATACTGTAGAGTATAACCGAAGATAGCTGATATCTAATCACTACGCTTATCTATAATAAACAGTGATAGTTCACTGACAAAACATACACAGTGCGTAGATAAGTGTAGTGATGATAAGATATCACCTATCTTCGGTTATCTTCGGTTAATAACCAACGTAGCGGACTGTTAGTACGTCGTATAGGTATACTATTGTTAGGAACCCCCACCCCCTTAACCGTAGCAACCGTTGTTGTTCATTAGCAAACAATAGTTGTATATAACTATTGTTAGCTGATTACTAATAAAAGATATGAAATGTATATATCGATGTTCATTGTACTAAAGGTCAGTCACGTGGCAACTATCACGTGATTCCGGTCACGTGGTACTGGTCACGTGATGCGGATATATAACAATACAGATAATATTTGTATGTCATTAATATCTCAAACAATAGTCGATAGTATACCAATATCTAACTTACCTCGATGGCAACTGTTTCCCATACACTTGCTAGTGTGGCTATATCTTATCACATATATAATAGCAACGCGTACATGTGAGTGACTATTACTCACCACGTGACCTCTACAGGTACGCCCGCTGAGGTGAAGGTCACCGAGTCACCCCGATGATGAATAGAACTGCGCTACTGAAGATAACAGATCTTAACGAACACCTACAATGTCAACTGTGCAGCGGGTACTATGTAGATGCTACCACCATCACGGAATGTCTACATTCGTGTTAGTAGACATTGTATACTATAACCGTAGGTAGTAATATGTATAGTATACTCTAAAGATGATACAATTGTTACTATACCTACATAACCATCACGGAATACTACATTCGTTTTATAACACGTAATAGAGTATTATATATAGTACAGAAATACTATACTATAGTATACAGAAATAGAACCAGTATACTGTTTCTATAACCTATACTATACTATACATACATACATATATAGTTAACATATTATACAGCCTAAATATAATACCTATATCACTGTTTACATACATATATAGCATTGTGTGTCTATGCAAACAGAGCTAATGTGTACACTATACGTGTGCGTGTGAGTGTGTGTGTGCGTGTGAGTGTGTGTGTGTGCGTGTGTGTGTGCGTGTGTGTGTGCGTGTGGTGACGCATATAAATAATGATTTATGTTACAGTTTGTCGTTCGTGCATCATAAGATATTTGGAGACCAGTAAAATGTGCCCGATATGCGACACGGTGGTTCACAAGACACGCCCCCTTTCAAATATACGGTAAGTCGCTGATTGGTTGCCAGGTGACGTCACGTCACCCAATCGGATGCGCGTGATTACTCATGCGAGACGGTCATCGAGAGAGCGCGCGTGTAAAAAGCGTGCGTTCGTTTGA